>JARHVA010000691.1:1175000-1667500 GCA_037957365.1 Torreya grandis
TGTGCTAGACTGGACCAGAAGAACAACTAATTATGGTAATCGACCATGCTGCTGCAAATCAAAATCAGGCAAAAGAACCCTTCACAGGGAGATCAAGGAGTTATGGTTTTTAGTTTGAAGACCACATCCTACCATAAAGCAAAAAGAAGGAAAGACCAAGAGGAAGATGCAAAAAACTGGTTTCCTAGTGGAGAGCTCCATTCACCCGTCACTATTTTTGGGGACAAAATGTCTTCTTGCTGGTTTACGAAGATGGCACACTATTTTCACTGTCTCTCAAGAAGCAGCATCTGAAATACTTCAATTCTTGAAGTATCAGGTCATTGCACATGTATATATGTATATTTGTATAATTTTTAATTCTATTTTGTTTTGTTTGTTTCCATTTTTGATGCCTTTCATTTATGGGTAGCATGAATCCATAACCCAATGGCATACTTGAAGACACTAGAGATTTTGGATTATACTCCTTTCAATTCTTTTTGCAATTGATAGAAGTTCCCTGACTGGAGCCAGCTATTGTCCCCCAAAAATATCAACTATTTTTGGGACAACATTTGAACTATTTTGGTCCTACAGACCAAAATTATCTCTTTCCTTTCCAAAATTTGTCTTGGGCATTCAAATTCCTCATTTTTCAAGCTTTTCAAAAATCTATGGACTCTTTCAAGGTTAGAGAAAACTACGGACTTGGTTTCTACGAACTCTACAAATAGGCTCATTTCTACAAGTTCAATGGGCTTCATAACTTTTGTAGGTGGGTTCAATCAAAAGAATCAGTGTCTAATAATTGGTCATTTTCAAAATTGGTTAATTGCCTTGGTTCAAATAGAAATCTCCATCAGCAAGCATCAGTTGCAGGTTCAATGTTTGGTTCATCCTTTGGTTCAACATCAAATGGTTCAAAGGTGAGTTCAATCAAGCAGTTCAATGCTTTGTTTCAACATTTAGTTCATCCACTTTGTTTCAATGCTTTGATTCATTCTTTGGTTCAATCAAATGTTTTGTCAGTTGGTTCAAGGCTTTGTTTGAATCATTAAACCAAAACTTGGTTCAACAGTTGGTTTAAAACTGTGGTTCAATGGAATAGTTCAACACATGGTTCATCGCCAAAGTTCAAAGAGCTTCTTGAAGGACCTCGAAGGGTAGGTGCCCTTGTGGGAGAATATCATCTGCTAATTTTAAGACACTTCCTGAAGTTGAAAGGGGACAAAGGAATGATGTGCTTGAAAATGTCAAATTCAACACAGTGAACTAGCCGTTGATCCTTGAACATACAGACCAAAATATATTCACAAATTTCAAGGCCAAGACCAATAGAAAGTAAGGAAGGAACAGAATAGAAAACTAAATCTAGGACCCAATTTAATTAACTAGAAAAAGAGGATTGATGAAGATAAGATCAGATTGCCAGGTGGACATTGAAAGTTGCAAACTTTCAATAAGCGTGACTTATTTCCCCGTATTGATAAAATCAAATGGGTAAAATGCCCCTAAGTTCTAGCCTGTCTTCTTAATAGATTCCAACTCAACATGATGTATTACTATTCTTGAGTCCTTCTTAAAGAGGCTATATAAGGAACTCTCTTTTATTGTAATAAGGATCTCTTTTTTAACAATTAGAATGAAACTCTGCCCAAATTGTAAGGCATTACTGAGACTTTGAGCTCAGATTGCCAATCATTTTTGTTACTAGAATAAGAAAGTAAGTGGTTTTTTAGACTTTGTGTTGTAATATCTTTGTTGTTGAGGAAACTGTTCTTATGTCTTTTTCTTTAATATATCTTATATTCCTTTAATTCAATAAGCAGACTTAGTGATAGCAGTCAAGAAGATGTCCTAAAGAGTCAACTGTGAAGAGACTTTGTGCCCCCATAATTGCCTTTAGTGTGTTTTCTTTTCATTTCTATGTAAAGGACCTTGGGGTGACTTTATGCCCTCATTGTCCTTTGTATCTTACTCTTGAGCAATCCAGGTGAAGACTTTGTGCTGCATCTTGATTTGTTGGTTATTACATCCTTTGTTACATTTTTTTATTACTACCAGGAGTATTCTTGTGGTTTGTTAAATGGTACTTCTGAAAGAAGAGGAGTCCTGTCTATCATTTCCCTTGAGTTTTTCCTTTGATCCGCATGCATCATCTCTAAAAAAAGAGAGATGGATGGTTTGTCCTACCCCTGAGTATTATTTTTTGTTTATATATATAGCATACCTACAAGGAACCTCCCCTTGATGAGAGGAGAGATCAGTCCCCTTCTGATGTGGTAAACCTACACATTTGGATGACTAATCTTCCTACTTTGGCCAATCAGACCTATTTTGTTTATCAGTGCGCTGATCAACAAAATATTCAACTAACACTTCCGATTGGGGATACATTATATAATCAGGGTCATGACAAAGATGGATCCACTAGACCTAGCCAAGGGATATCTTACCATAATAATATCATTATGGAGGGTTCCAAAGCCTCTAGTCAATAAAAACTATGCAATAACCCTAACTAGGTCCTTTGTTTTCATATTCACTAAACTAATAACAAGTAAAGTAAAGTCTAATCTAGTACTCACCAAAGCTTGTGGCATAAAGTGGGGGTAATAAACATGAAAATTAAACATGCATAGAAGAAATATACTTACATTTATATATATGGAAAAATAATACATAGAATAGAAGTGTAAATTCATATCTATCTACTCTTACAAAGGAGAAACAAAGTTAGGAATACTTACCTTTACATATGAACCTATTGAGCCTGAATCTCTCTCTTGGCCAAGGTGTTTTACCAAAGATTATTATGGTATGTAAGGATGACAAGGATAAATTAGATCTAAGATACACAACCTATCAATACATCCAAAATAATTCTCCATAAGACAAGATTCATATCTCCAAAAAAAAGTATGAAACCCTAAGCTTGTTCCTCAAGCAAAATGGTGGATAAGAATATGTGCAATATATCTTACTTCTTCTCTTCTTTTAGAAATGGTGAAATGATTATGTTTATATAGGTGCATCTAACCCTAATCCTTTCCAAAATTTTAAGTTGATAAGGTCAACCCAATCAACCTAGTATCATTATTGACAAAAATAAATTAGGTCATGGACTATATTGACTAGGGGCCGACTTAGACCCTAATAAGTTTTATCAATAAGAGTACAAGGTTGATGGGGCTGACTATGTAATGTAAACTATCAAAAAGGGTTTTAAGTTAAGGAAGGGATAATGAATGTGGTAAATGACTAGAGGAGGGTGAAAATAGGAGACAAAGCTTAAGGGAATGTTTTTAGGAGATGGGTGTGTAGATAGTAAGTGGTAATAAGGGACAATAATCTTATGAAGCACCAATGGTATACCCACCCCTTTATCAGTGCACCCTTTAAGGTGTTCACTCAAAGAGATTAAGACTTGATAAGTTCCTTCAAGATAGAGAGCATCATTAATGGATAAAGTTTGAAAATATTATGTGTATAAGTATGACCCACTCAAAGCTCATCACGTGTCATGTAGGTACAACATAGGATGGTGTTTCAAGAAAAGAACATAGAAACACATAATGCTGAAGCTAAATAAAGTGCAGTAAGGAGAAAATAATATAAATGAAATGATAGAATTGAAAAACACATACCTTTACTTACCTTAGTGGTGTGGATAAAGAAAGAGATGCAAAAAATGTGAAGGCATCCAACATAGGGAACATTAGGTGGACTTGTAGAGATGAGCAAAAAAATGAAATTTTTACAAAATAGAAATATAATAGTTGAAAATATTTTCTACAATGTTAGGATTTCATATCATTTTATGTTTTGGAAAAAGATTTTGTAGAGACAAAGATACGATCAAAATAAGAAATCTGACGGTAAATATTTGAAGGGTAAATAATATTTTGAATAGTAAATATAAATAGGGTAAAAAATTATTCATTTGGTATTTTTACTATTTTGATAAAATATAGATCTGATAGACCTAGTGAGAGCCCAAAGAGATAGGATGGTGAGGAGATGATAGTTGAGATAGGGAGGACACATAATGGTTGCATCGAGTGTAGCACAGGTAAGTAATAGAAAATTTCAAAATTTTGAGTATTTTTATTTGAAATTGCATGAATTATAAAAAATTAACTAGTAGGAAAAATATCGACATCAAAATGAACCCTAGGAAATTTTTAGGGACATTAGGGGTCAAGTGGGATATTGGGTAGGAAGGAGTCAGACCAATAAATGCTAAAGGCATTTATTGAAATTAGTCAAAAATTTATCATTATGGATGAACAGAGTCAACCAAGTTGACTTAGTTTATAGAGGATTAAAAAACAAATAGACTAACTTAGTAGTAGTTGGCTAACTTGGTTGGTTAAAGAAGGGTGTTGACTTAGCACTAGTAGGCTAACTTAGTTTGTAATAGGTTAATTTGGTAGAAAATGAAAAAAATAAATCAAACTAGTTGAGTTTTATGAAATTTATAAGAATGTATTTTGATTTTGAATGACATAGAGATATAATACATCCTTTGTTATTTGATATTTTGTAGAGGCACTAGAGATATTGGTGATTTATCGATGCATCATGGTTACCAAATTTGGTAGAATGCTTGATAGATGTAGATAGAATGAGACTATTTGCATTGGGTATGGGAGGTATCATGGAGATGAAGTGCATCCAACTGAGTATTGATATCATTATCATATTATTTAGAGCATGGGAATGGTTGACCAACACATTTCTATGGGTGGTGGATGGGGATACCATAGAGGTGGGTATCACACTAGAGGATGTCCATGTGTTGCTTGGACTACCTATAAGAGGGACATCAAATGATTTAGAAGAGAGATGAGCACTAGAAAGTGGGTGATGTACTCAGCTAAGATCTACCCAAGGCTAAGGGTGAGTTAATTTGATGTGTATATTACATAGATTATGTACATCCAAAATGTTGTGATTAGATTTATGATATCAAAAGTGTTGTGTCACAAGTCATAAGATAATGTACCATTGCATGTGATAGCCTTGTTTTAGTCCATTTTGGATCAAGTGGTGCTCTACGATTTTGGGTCTATCATCTAGGTCCAACTTATGCATGATATGTGTGGGATTCTATCCATAGGGAAGAAGACCATGGGACTAGTGTTATTTCTCATTGCATGGATATATGAGAGGTTTTGAATGTATCAACCAACTTGGTTACCCCATGGGGTTGATGATATGTTACCTTGGGTTACTAGATGGAGACAAGACTAGGTAACACAGGTCATGTCCCATCAGCTAGTATTCAAAATAGTCATACGAGGGGAGATCTTATGGCAACCCTACACATATATTACTACTATTTATCCTATTTGGGTAATCATGGTGTTAGGGTTGGCTCAATTTTAGATCATGGCCCATTATACCTAGTTGGTAGATTTACAGCTAGTGGCATGCTTGCCAGGGTAGTATTGACTCTCATACCCAATGGCTCCTCTAGTAGTGCCTACTTTTTGGTCATGGCATGCTAGAGAGTCAAGGGGGAGAGGAGGAAGATAAGATCAAATTGAGAGACTAGTGATCAAGTTGTGTCATGTGAGACCATGGACTAGTTGAGCAAGAGGAGAAGAAACCACCTCAGACACACCATAGATGGAGATGTTATTGACAAGATCGATTATGGATGAGGGTGGTCATACAAGATGATTTAATAGTTAGCCTAGGGCAAAGCTGGTTGATAGAGGTACATCTAAGGATAGGTTTACAAAGTATATGGGTGGTGACTCCTATATTAATAGATGTAATCCATAGATAAGGTACTCAAGGGATGGACAAATGGAAAGACCATGCTTAGTGGATGAGTAGATGGGGAGATCATGGTTAGAGACACTGGGATTGGTAATAAATGTTGTAATTTTTAATGTTTGAGATAAGATACTAGTTCTATGTGATTTTAGTTAGATAGATATATTTTAAGATGTATATGTTATCAAATATCTATTTGGTTTTGGTTTTTTTAGACCTTGTAACAAAGGAGGCTAGATGGGAATCCATAGTCATGGCAATGCACCCTAACATTTTGGATGAGTTGATGGTACCATATGACTCCACCATGTTGGATGATCCTATGGTACCATCTATCCCAGCTCATGTAGGCTAGTTCCGACTGATAGGGGAGGTCATGAGGCAATTATAAGCATGTAGGGATGGATTGCAGCCATTAGTAGGGTTGGGAGTAAGAGAGGCACATGCCTAGTAGGCCCTAGTTTAAGAGATAGCTACACACATGGCTACTATGATCTATCTAGGATAGGTACAAGCCCAGGTGGCCAACCTATAGGGACAAGTAGTAGGGTTAAGACCTTAGATAGCCTCATTATAGTACACCATGATAAGGGGATAGTTTGAGGCATCTATGGGTAGTGTGGCTAGGCTATGAGATAGACATGATAGAGCCCAACCATAGATTTGGAGTTATGTAATATTTTATATTTTGTACCATTATATCAAACACACGATATATATAGATATATTGTTTTGATAGTTGGATTTTGGTCTCATTGAGCTATATTTTGGTTATGGTTATTGATGCACGAATATATTTCTTTCTATCACTTGTATTTTTGCTTTTATTGTATATGCTATGGAAAATATATGTGGAGTGTTTTCGTTTCTAGCATGATGTGATACACATGCATGGTTAAAAATAAATAGGCAAAAAGGACTTGGAAAAAAATAATTAATAAAAAAAATACACTACATACTATATCATGATGGAAAATGTGTAATAACAAAATATGACTAAGTATAATAAACCAAAAAGTGGTAAACAAGATGACAAAATGTCTTTAAACCATGAAAATATTGGCACCAAGTTACAACAAATAAAATCACACAAAATCCAATTGGGAAGTATGAAAATAATGTAATAATATGGAAAGCACATGAAAGACAAATGGTATCAAAATAAAACAATTAAGTCAATCAATCATACTAAATCACATTGGAAAGTATAAAAGAGAACAAAATTATAAAAATGAAATTAAATTAATCACACTAATTAAATTAGGAAATATGAAAAACTTAAGAAAAATGGTTGTATTATTACATGTCATTGGAAAATAAGAAGATAAAAGTGAAATATTAATGAGGTAAGCATAAAACATACTAAATAAAGATGGGAAGCATTTCAATGATGTGTAACTCATAATCAATCATGACTTATCTCAAATTTGACACATGTTATTTCAATATGACTTGGGTATTAAAAAATTTGTGAAGAATGCTAGGTCTTGTCTATAGTCTTACACTATAACTCACAAATGGATGTTAAAAGTGGATGTTTAAAATGTTAATGTGAAAATTTGGTAATTTTTGAGGAAGGCTTAGTCCTATCCAAGGTCTTACACTGCAACTCACAAATGGGATCCCTAAGGGGAGTGATCAGTGACCAAAATAATATTTAAAATTTTAATGTGAAAATTATGTTAAAAGTGGATGTTTAAAATGTTAATGTGAAAATTTGGAAATTTGTGATGAAGGTTTGGTCATATCCAAGGTCTTACACTGCAACTCACGAATGGGATCCCTAAGGGGAGTGATCAGTGACCAAAATAATATTTCTTAAGGGGAAATATTAAAATGGTAGGGAATGAAAGAGGGAATGTAAAAATCATAATTTAGGCATCTTATGAGAAGACCATAGGAAACATGAGGCATATTAAGGACATAGGAAGACACTAAGTGACTAGTGACCATCAATATACAAAGGATACTTGTTCACTATAGGCACAAAGGTGTGTGTGAAAATAAGTGAAGTACTAATATCAACTCAATTTGGTTGTGTTGAATAAGAAAATTAAATTGGGCCTACCTTCCCACAACATTTTCCCCAGTCCTCAAGACTTCTTATAGAGTCATCGATCTACTACAAAGATTGGGTACTTGTGTGAGAAAGTAAGTAACACTAAAGGATTTTTGTATTATCCTTTTCCAATCTACTAGACTATCACACCCCAATGGACCTCAACTCTATCATGAGGCCAACTATAGAGTTTAAGCTTTGATTAGAAAAAAGGAAATGTGCTTAAAATCACATATTTTAGTGTGATTTAACTTTTGGAATGTTTAATGTTGCCTTTGAGATCATTGCCTTTTGAAATGATTTGGCTATTGATTTTTTATGAATTGAAAGATTCCTCCTCCATATGGACTTGGAATGACCAATCATGAGAGATAAATTGATACACACAAATGATATGTAGGCTTTGGCTAAGAGAAGCTAAGTATCCAAAGTCATGACTAACTAAAACACTTAGGCTTACCTATAAACCATCATGTTATCTCAAGTTTCAACTATGTGTATGCTTAGTTTATGAAAGGAAATAATGGGAATAAAGGGGATCTAAGATAGAATGGTAAAATGATATTATAATGAGATGAATTATTTTCTAACTGATCACATGGTAAATAAGGAATGACTAAAGGGAGCAATGTTTGTATAACCAAGTCACAATAATAATTATCCATGTTTAGAGAGATAAGGTAGCAAACAATCATGAAAGATAGCTATAGAAAATGAACTTATAAAGAAAGAGTATGTAATCATGAGAAATAATCCATAAGAGAACATAAGGAAGAAAATGACACGATAATCAACATGTAGTGTAAAACATAATTCATCATGTAAGATAAATAAGAATTTGACATAATGTCAAATGATATAAGATAGATTAATGTAAATTTGGAGCACATGTCCAATACAAAATGAAGAAAGAAATGAAATAACACCATGATTGTGTTCATAAATACTATTATATTTGTCCACACACATTATCCATAACATATGATAAGTCTTTATGAAGCTAAATGTGGATTATAGTCAAAGTCTCGTCAATCTTGAAGGAAAGTTGAGAAAATACTTTGTGATGAATATCCTTGATTGAAAATATAGGAATGCATGAAGTATCATGTTGTTGAGGACTATCATGCAAGGGATGCTCAGGAGAAGGAATGGGAATGGACTCTACAAGAGATGAAGGGGTCATCAGTGGAGAATGGGCAACAAGTAAAGGAGTCAATAATGGAGAAGGTGCCACATGTGAAGGATTAATTAGTGGAGAAGGGGCCACAAGTGAGGGAATCACGAGTAGGTAAATTGTAGATGGAGAAGGGACCATAGGTGGAGGAGACATGGGGGAAGAAAGAGGAGTATTCTTATAAGGGTGACCTATGGGAGGAAGGGTGGTAGGCATAATATTGGTGATGAGGTGATCCTTGAGATGTTATTGAATGATTTGGCAATGATCAGTGTGATGATTACCACATTAGTGCCATAGATAATATACCTCTCCATATTTGGGAAGATATTCAAGTAATACTTTTGGGGGTGGTATAGCCTTGTTTATGGGCTGAGTAGTAGAATGCAAGGTGTTTATATATTGTCATAGCTTATGATAAATCATGGAAGAATGATTATCTATGTTTTGTAATCAACAGATAAACTTTTTAGTATACTTTATGGGTGTACTAATAGGAGTGTAAATAGAAGCCAAGGAAGGATGGTTTAATGAATAATACCTAGTCCAATGATCAGTAACTTTATGAATATCACAATATGGTTGATCATATCATTTCGTGGGAAAAGGAGTAAGCTATAGTAAAGGGATTAAACCATCACCAAGGGAAGGTGGGGTTGGTGAAGAGACTAGATGATGCTTGATTGATGGAGAAATAGGATCAAAAATAGGATGAGACTTAGCTAGAGGGGGAGTGGGAATATGAATTAAATTAAACTCAACTAAGGGAGGGGTAGGATGCATGAAAGTCTAAAGGACAGTCACAAGAATCTCAAGGACAAGTTAGCTAGAGGGATCTTGGTATCTAGTAAAGAGATAAGGACCAGTCATAGCACTATCCATAAGTATACTCCTATGAGGATATTCAAAAATTAGAAGTGTGTGAACCATATCTACCCTAAAAACAAGAGGAAAAATGATAAAATTAGGAATTATATGAGATGGAATGTGTTAAGATATATGGAAATATTGAATCAAAGATGAATGATAATGGATAATTTTAGCATCTTGAGCTTGAACAAGACCTCATAAAAATGGGTCATCTAAGGTATAATCATCATCATAGTCATGTGTATGAATATCAATGGAATAGGTATGGATGACCCTGTCATCTGATGTGGTGTGATGAATGGAGTCCTAAGTCTTCACTAAGACAATGGGTATATCATCACTAGGTGATTGATGGGAATGCAACTTTAGAGAACGTGGAAGCTAAGAAATAAGAGGAGGTGAGAGATCTAAGGTTTTGATTTTGAAATTGATCTCATTAGGCTCATCCTCATCTAAATTTAAGAGGTTAGGTGGTATATTCCCAATGAGTTTGGGGTTACCAGTATAACCTTGTGTGGAATTAATAGGAAAGTTAAACCATTGAGATTCATGAAATGGAACATTTCGTAAAGGTTCAAGGGTTGGAATTTTGAATACACCATAGTTTTTGAATTATTTGAAATTCCAAGGGTTAGTGTCACCTTAAATATTATATATTGCATGATTATAAGGTAATTTAACACATTGGTAGGGGAAGATGCAACTACTCTCATGTGATGATTCCATGGCCTACTAAGCAAAATGTTATAGGATAGATAAAATTTTAAAATCATTACCTTCACTCAAACAATGATAGGTGGAATAGTGATAGGGAGCCACACACATCCTAATGAAGGTATTTTCCATTAGTCATAGCCTTAACACGTGTTGTGTGTACACTTAAGATTACATTAAAAATATCAAAGGGTTTTAATAAAATCAAGAGAGGTAACACAAGTAATTGAACCCTCATCAATCAAGGCATGCTTGACTTGTATATCACCAATTTAGACATTGATAAAAAGGGGAGGATCATCTAGATGAAGTATATTCTCATCAGGGATCATAAAAGCAATGGGAAATTTAAGGGAAAGAGAAGTGTCTATTGTTACATTAACATCTATGGACATATCTTCACACTATTATAAAATGCTATCTTCTGATCCAGATAATATGGCTTCACATCCTACTAGAGGAGGATGAGGGATGTTCATTTTTAATAGGAGATTCATAAGATGATTACAATGATGTAGAAAAGTTTGCTTAAGTTTAAAAAATGGAATTTAAGATGGGAGATTATTAAGTTCCGTAATAGGATCTCATTCATCATAACCCATAATGGGACTATTGGAAAGAGGTGTATAGGGTTAAAGGAGGTCCTCAAAAGTAGGAGTCAATGTGTATGTGAATTTATATTGATAGGGTATGGGATGTTTAATTAGAGGATAAGTTTTTTGATTGTTTTAAGAGGATGGGGTAGTTGATGTAGGTTTGGTTCGAGATAAATTTGAAGAAGTGTTAGTAAAAAATTTAGAATTATTTGTGATGGGTAGATATGTTGGAGGAGTGGTATAAGTGGTATGAGAAGTGTTATCCAATAGAGGTATTATAATTGGTTCATCAAAATATATAAGTTATTCTTGCCCCAACTCTATTAAGTGAGTTGGTGAAGAGTCTTGGATAACATGAAAAGTGTGAGACAATTGAGGAGCGTGGGTGGGATGAGAATCAATGAAAGAAACTACCCTTCACATATTAGTCATACTAACCACATTATCTTTAAGATTTGGGTCTATAAGACTCAACATTATTGGTAGAATGAGTAGGCTTATCATTATTGTCTTGGTGATTCAGAAGAAATCTTTATAGATAGCCAAATGAGCATTAACCTATTTCAAAACTTGATTTTTCAAATATGTTTCATGCGATTTGAAGGAAATGTCATAGGATTATTGATGTTTATAAATGATAGAATCATGATCCAAATTGGGACTAAGGATAAAATCCATAACCAAATTATGTAATTGCCTACAAGTTTCATGAGAATGACCCCAACTAACATGGAACCAATAAAATTTATTTGGATCATATTAAGATTTCATGGGATGAGTAGGATCAAGATCTCGTGGAAGAGGCCTTAGTAGATGATTTTTTAACTCCACTAAGGATAATTTTTTATGAACATTGATGTTACTTATTGAAGAGAAATAAGGATTAGGGATGTGGTTGGGAGGGGAAGTTTGTTCCAGAACCTAGTTAGGAAAAATAGCTTGAATAGTATGAATGGTATCATAAGAATTGGTGACACCATCATTAGTAGCATGATAATTTTTGTTTTTTATTAGTATAAGAGTACCCATAGTAGGTTGAGATGGCTCAAATTGATGCATGAGGAAATATTAGCACTTGGCTTGGTCAATAGCCTCATCTAAAGTGTATGGAGAGAGATTCTAAACATTGATATTTCAAATTAGGATAAAGAATGTTGGTGAATAAATGAAAGAGTCTATCATCTTCCATATTATTTTCACACTTTTTAGACAAGGTTTTCCATTGTTTGATGAAATATTGTGCAGATTTCATTTCAAGTTGCTTATAATTGATAAAATGAGCCAAGGTATTTTCAAGGAGGTCATTAGTTTGAAGCTATTGTACTCGATCATTAACTAAATCTTCCAAACTAGTGATGGAATGAGATTTGAGTTGGTTATACAAATCTAAAGCATCTCTAGAGATATTTTTGGCTATAATAGTTTGGTAGTGGTAAAAGTGTTTAACTTAACTCAATCTTTATATAGATCTCCAAATGTTTTTAAGTGTAGGGTAAGATCAGTTGACCCATTGCAACTAATGGTAGGGGTGACACCTATTTTATATATATAATCAACTTTAGGCATAAGGGATTTGTTTTGTAGGTGCTTGATTATTTTGTTAACAAGACAAGGTTATGGGATGAAACTACCATGGGAATCCTGAAGAGGAGGTGGGTAGGCATTTTGGTTATGCATTCCCCATGGAACCTGTTGAGGGTGATTTTAGATATGAATAACATTATTTTGAATTTGCATCATTTGGTTAAGATTTTATAACAAAAGTTGATAGGTTTGAGTGGTGTTATTTGTAGTCTACGAAGCATTAGTATTGGTATTAGTGGCTTGAGTACCACTATGAGTCATAGCATGCATATTATTAGTATCTTAAGAAGAATTTTTAGTAAGTGAGGCACTATAATTATTATTATTTTCTTGTGTGGCAAAAGATGTAATAGTAGAGGGATGAGAAGAATTAGTACTAGATCCATGACTATAATGGGTAGAAAATGATGCACTAGTGGAAGAATCGAGAAGAGAGGGTCTTATAAAAGGCCCAATATATGTATAACCTACCATGTTAGTAGATATACTTGGCATGAAAGTGGAGGAAATCAAAGAGGAAGAGGTCATGTTGGCCATTTTTTGCCTACATATAGAGCTTTTAAAGACTGAGCAATGTTCCTGATTAAGAGAAGGATCTAATGATAAATGGAAGATCCAGATAAATTTTCATAGGTAATCTTGCAATTTAGGTCATGGAAAAGTTTGCTTATGATTCATAAGTTAATTTGAGCTTCCAAAAATCAATAAAAATCTTGAAAGAACAAGTTTAGGATCCATATTGTCATCAGGACATCACTCAAAAATGGACTGGTCAACTTTTTTGCATATTTGATAAATATGCTCAAAAAGCATCACAAGAGTCATGTAGACATGTTTCTCTTAATACCTATATTATTCCATTCAAGATTTGTGCCTCCATGAATTTTTTTCTTCAAGATCCAAGCCTTCAAATTTAACCCAACAGATGAAGATGTTCATGTGAAAGTCAAGTTTAAACTTAGGAAAAAATTTATCAATTCTTAAATTTGATAGTCTATAAAATGTCAAATACATTTGTGTGGACATCAAATGATGTTATCATGAAAATCAATATTAATCACGGTAAGTAACCATTTAGATTCAAAAGGTGTTTAAAAGGCTTGAAGTTGGTTGAGATCTAATGGTTCGCAAGAGCCCTCATACTGACACATAAGATATAATGATCCACAATTAGTCAACCAAGTCAAAAGGTCCCTAGGTTAAAGCCTTTAAATATAAACAATTCAGACATAATCCCATGGTGAAAAATAATCAATCCAAGATCTAATAGAGCAAATTCACTGATAAAAGGATGGGTCTAAGCTAGATCAAGGGCTCATGTTTAATCATACCAATGATCAGATAGAGCAAAAGAACTGATAAGAAAGTGGGACCAAGGAGATCTATAGTGTGCATGAATGCATACATCCTAATTGGATGGCATACATGAGTCAAAGAGGTCAATGAATTTGAGGAACTAATGAGTTAAGGATAAGTGGCACAAGCACATTTAGTTGGTAGAAAATCAATGGCTTGCGGGCAACCATGGACATCAAGATTGATGAAATGAGATAAATCAAAAGGGTTAGAGGATTTTGATGATGAATACAAAGAGTAAAAGTATCCAAAGTTAGTGGGTCTTGGTAGAAGATCAAAGACTCACATATATTCATACATCCAGATTTAATGGCATGAGTGGAGTCAATAAGTCAAAAGGATTGATGAAGCTAATGAACATAAAGATAGTTGAGCATGATATAGATAGTTTGAGTTGGAAATCGATAGCTAATAAGAAAGATTGATCACAAGACATTTTCAATGAAAGTTAAATAATTTTAAATGGACCTAGGAAAATTAAATGTCAAGAGCTCAAAGGCAAACCAGAGTTACACCAGGGCCACATTTCAAAGACCAAGCATTACCATTAATGCTCCATATAATAGATATTTTGGGTCTAATGCAAAAGACAAGGATGGTTCAATGAATATGAATAAAATTCAATAAATTTTCCAACTTTCATAGATATTATGACTATGTGAAAACCAATGGTCTAAGATTGGCTTTCACTTATAGTGGGCCTATGATTTGCCTATCATCATTCATCATTTTTTATAATGCAAGTATAGTTGGCCACCTAATGTAGATGTATCACTTTTTAGCTAGTTCTAAGACATGATCCACATCATCAAATCAAGTGAAAGTGGCATGGAGTCTCAAGATGAAGACCTAATGGATGCATAAGGATCATTGAGCACTAAATTATTTTATAAAAGCTTTGAAATTGTGTCTTCTTGATAAGATCAATGAGAAGCATCCTCAAATTGGTGTTAATCAATCAAAAGTAGTTGGTCCTTTTCCAACACATAATTTTCTCTCTCCTTTTTTTGTAAATATAGGATTTTAATCCTTTAAATGGATCCCTCTATTCCTCATTTTGGTATGACCAAACTCTGCCAAACATTTACTACAACACCTTTTGATGCAATAAATATTGAATTATATCATTTTCAAATCTAGATTGAAGTGTGTTCTATGAATTCATGCACTATTATTGAGTGAATATATGTTCCTCACTTATGTCTAAGTTTTCCTCACCTTCAGGAAAGGCTTAACAGTGTCACAAGTCAATATAAGTGCAATTTATAATTTATTATCTAGTTTGAAGGTGGATATTTATCCTCTCTTACTAATTTAATGACTTATTAATGCCTTATTTCTAAAATATTTATGTGAGATTGATGTTCTTTAGTCTAAAAAGTGTCTCATAGTGTGTTTTGTGTGAGTTAAAATGATCAAATCATTGGTACATCACCATTTTTTTACATACTTTTATAAGTTTTGTCAATTCTCTTTCCCTTTTCCAAGTAGGTGCTAGTTTAGGTGCTAGATCCATAAGGAAGTTGATCTTCTCTAGAGGTTTGATCCACTTTTAGGGTACCCACAACCTAGGATCAGTCCCATGTTACACTAGATTTGAGTAGAAAGATCTCAACAATCCACTCCTCAACTAGGGTACAAATCTATAACCCCAATAGTTTTGGCACACCCAATGGGACCCTAAGTTTATTTGGTATAATTTAATTTTGAATATTGAGAATAACTATTCATGATAATAGTAAAGATCAACCATCATCAAAAGCTAAATATCTTTCAAGTTGTGGATCTCACAACATCTTCCAAACAAAGCTTTCATGCCAATGATTACAATAATAACATCAAGTAAAGGTACTTATTTTGAACATATTGAATTACCTCATGCTTCTTATAAAATATCAAGATTAAATAGCACAAGGCCCTATCTTCAAAAGTAGTATTTATCTTTTAGTCAATCTATTTTTTTAGTCCAATCTATTGTCCCCATAAGCCAAATTCCTTTTGTCCAAATGGTTATCAAGAATCAAGTGTTTGTCCCATTTAATAGGGGTAGCCCCCTAAATTTGGCTCAGTATGATGACATTCTTGTGTCTACTCTAAAAATTATCCCTTCTCTAGAGAATGGGATAAAACTATTTATATTAAACATATCCATGATATTGTCAATCTATGTTTTGTTCATAATGTTACTCAAGATAATATGGCTATCAGATTACTTACTACCTCTTTTAAGGGAAAATCATTGAAATGGTATAGGAATCTTCCTTTAACCTCCAATTATACTTGGGATGAATTAGGTGCAGCTTTAGTTAAGAAATTTAAAGAAAATTTTGATCATCTATCTTTGGTTAAACAATTGACTACCATAAAAAGGCAGCCCCATGAATTCATGTCAGACTTTAATCTTAGATTCTAAAAGACATGGATTAGGATCCCTAAATTGGTTATACCATCCCCAGAATATGCATTTTTGTACTTCCTTAAGGCCCTTAATTTTGTTATAAGTGTCATGATATAGTCCATGGGCGGTAATAACTTTCCAAATGCCTATGAGATTGTTATCAGAGTAGAGAATAGGTTGATTCAAGCTATTAAACTTTCTCTAAAGAGTCTAATGCCCTTTTTCTATAATTACAACATATCCCCCCCCTCAAGTTCTCCAAATTCCATCTATAGCTCCTATTCCATCTCTAAACGTCCAAGTTGTAGCCCCTCCTAATCAATCTAGTGAGATTGGTAATTTGAAAAGCATGTTACAATCTTTCGAAAATGAAATTATTTCATTCAAAAGACAATAATACCAAGGTAGACCTTATCATCAGAAAAACTAGAGTACCTATAAGTCTTTCAATAACCAAATACCACCTTATCAAGGTTTTAACGATCATAGGCAACCTTATCAAAATCAAGGAACTATAACCCAAACTAAGCCATATGTAACCCTTGATCCCACTGTGCCCTCTAGCTCAAAATCTATTGTTCCCCAAAATAACTCAATGCAATATCCAAGTTAGCAACCTTTCAATCCAAATGATATTTAGAATCAAGCTTTAGTATCACAAAATATTACCATGCCACAAATGACACAAGAAGAGTTCCATATTTAAGGTGGTCAACATCAAGACATGAATATGGAAACCTAAGGAGAAGATCAACAAGTTCCAAAGTATCTTGATGCTATCAATGTTGATTGGCATTTAGATGATCACATTACATTTAACCAAGTTGGTGAAACTAGAAACACAAATGGTCAAGTGGTAGCTCTGATGAGAACTAAAAGAAGAGAAATTAAAGAATCTTAAGATATGAGAAATAATTTTAGTGCTCCAAATTTTATGTCAAAAAATGTCAAAGATCAATTTATTATTCCTATAGCATAGAAGATTTAGATAACAAAGATAGTGAAAGTTCTACAAATGCCCCTAACTAGAGAACAACCAGTTGATGAGCTCAGAATATGGCTCATTATTAACATGTTATTTCCCTCAATTCATCTCTCCAAGGATATTATCTTATGCAAATCATAGATTGTTAGATAGCTATTACATGGAAAGTAGATACTTGTCTTGTTTATATTGAACCAAAGACTAAACCTTTACTTTGTCATTAATGTCTAATACATAGCATGTTTTAGTGATTTTTTTTGTGAAGAATGCTCAGGAAGAAGACATAGGTGATGTATAGTGAAAGTTAAATTTTGATCTCCATCCAGCAAAAATTTGAACTCACATAGATGGCTTATTTCTATGGACTCCACAGGCTTGTTTCTACAGACTCTGCAGGCTTTTTTTTACGAACTCTATAGGCTCATTCCTACTGAATTTGTAGGGTCAATTCTATGGATTCTATAAAGAGAAAGCTACAAATGGGGAATTTGGCGACCAAATAAGATGAGAGAGAATCATTCCAGCTGGAGTCAAATGAGGAAAATAGCCACCTGCTATTTTGAAGGATTTGATTTTGATAAAGTTATATATATTTGGATCTTAGGACTATTATAGGATAGTATATCTATTTCATTAGAATAATTAGATCTCTTCGAAATCCAATCTCCTATTTTTGGATGAGTGGATCGACCAAGAAATCCTATCTCTTTGCATCGTATTTTGAGTTGATTATATTAATATAAAATGTAAGACTTTTGTTATTAAAAAAATAGATGAAAGATACATAGAAGCATATTACAGGTTTTAGATAGATTGTAATCATTTTAGTTCTATGAATTATCACTTTAGTTTCTAGCATTGATTAATCTTTGTTCTTGAGTCCGAGAGGAGCAAGGGCCCACTCTCCTTAGAACTAGGAATTGTGTACGGTATTTATGTTATGTTATATTAACTCTTTGTTATAACTAATCAGAATCTTGCTAATGTTTGCATTCATTCATAAAATATATAAAAAAATTCATAGTTCAAAAGGCATTTCCTTATTCCAAAGCATTTCCTTTCTAAGCAAAGTGTGTTTTCTTTTACAGCAAACATGTGAAGCAAATTTCCTTTTTAAGTTAAATATATCCATTTCCACGTAAGTGTAAATAGGAGTGTGATTTTACTTTCAAGAAAAAGAGTGGATTCATTTTATTAAATAGTTACATCTTTTCATTTTCAGTAAAAGAGTGAATCAAGTAGTTTAAGACACATTTCTTTCATTATCAAAGTTAGAATAGGACCATCAAACACCCCCACAAGCAGACTTCTAGATCTACCATCCTACACCTTATTGCAGACAGCTTTAGACACCAGCCCTAGTTGATAAGACATCAATTAAACATTGATTAAATGAGGACGTAAATGACACTCATCATTTTTGGCATCATTGCCATGGAAACAAGGTGTTAGTAAGGTAATAATTATTGGTCTAGAGTGAAAAATAGAAAAAAATTGTAAAAATCATAAAATCTCAAAAATAAATTCAATAAATTGATGCACCATTTTAGAGATTCTAAAGGATGATTCATCCCAAAATTCCCACCAATAACACAAGTTGAAACTCCTTCAACATCTTTGAGTAGTGAACCAAAATTTACGAGTGAAGCCTATATGTAAGAATCTTTAGAAACTTAGATAGAAACTAGGCCATTGCCACAAGCAAGCCCCATAGGACAAATTCCTCAAGATCAATCTCGTAGAGGAAGACATTATTTAGAAATTGCCAAGGACTTAGAAGAAGCATTTCAAAAATCTATAGCTGAAGAGAATTTTGAGAACTTTAAACAACCCATAATTGATACCATAAATATTTAGTGGGAAGATCATCCCAGCTTTGAAACATCATCAGAAGAAGAAAATATGGCTCTCCAACAAAATCAACAATTTTCACAACCAAAAAAGACTTTTTCCTTTCTTAATATTGCAAATCCTAATGATCAAACCCCCATGAAAAATATGTTACCGGCTAATTTGCCAAATTTATGCGAAAGATCTATAGAAGATCCTAATCAATTCCAATTTTATTTCAAGGTGTTATGTCAAACCTATGATTACACAACAGATAGCCATAAATTAAAACTATTTCCCTCTACACTTAAAGATGTAGCTATGAGATGGTTCATGGGTTTACCTAGTGATTCTATTAGAACATGGGATGACATGGAGATAGAATTCTTAAACAAGTATCAAGATTATTGCCGAGTGTGAGAAAGAAAAGAGGATTTCTTCAAAATCAAATAGAATGAGGATAAATCTTTAGAGGATTATTTGGATAGATTCATGTTCACTCATAAAAGAAGCAATTATCCACTCACTGAAGAAGTTCAGAAATTGGTTTTCTTAAAAGGATTGGATGAAGATACTAGAGATGCCTTAAATTTTATGGGAGGTGGAGATATAAATAAATTGGATTTCAATCAAATTTCTAAGCTTTGTACCAACTAATCTCGAATAAAACCCAAAATTATGAGAGAAGGTTTGGGAAATCTAATGAAGTGGGTAAGATAATGGAAGAATTTGCCAATATAAAAATGGATATTCTAGTTAGACTAGATAGTAATTTGGATGGCCTTCAAGCTAAGGTAAATTCAATAGAACCCTTAGCAATCTATTGTCCTAAGTGTAGACAGAAACATACCCTTAGAGACTGCCCCTTAGATAAAACCAATGTTTCATCATGTGGGATCTATGATGCAATATATAATGATACCAAAAATTTCACCCTTCTACCTATTTATAAAAATTAAATGAAAACACAATTCCAATCCACTAAATAAGTAAATTATATCTAGAGACAAAACTTTGCCCCACAAAACTAGGCTCAAGGATAGTTTAATACAAGAAACCTAGTTAATCCATGGATGGCACCATGGAATATTTCAATTCCTTCACCATTTTGGAATCAAATCCAAATTTTATCAATCTAAAATCCATGGAAAAGATAAGATTGGATGCCAACACCCCCATGGATGGTGCCACAGCCATAGCAATAATGGGTACCATAGCAGCAATGGATGCCATAACAATATCAACAATGGAATCCATAGTGGAACCCATAGCAAAAATTCACCCAACCAAGAAGACCACTTCAACAACAAACTATAATGCCACCCTAGTTATTTAGAAACAAGGACAAATCAATCAACCCTCAATACCTACACAACCAATAGCGAATCTAAAAAATAAACAATTAGCACATGTTTATGTTAATGAACAGGAAGAGACAATGAATATTGGAGATTTTGATTATTTGAACATACATTTAAGATTAGGGAAAACTATAAAAAAAACCTCCACTTCTACTTCTTTTATTGTTTTCTCACCATATGATTATGGATTGATTCATGAAAGTGTGTGGAAATTGGCAGAATGACAACAAACTCATTTCTTAGATGCATTCCATTATTCTTTAGCAAGATTGATTCCACCTGGAGAAGAGTTTGTTGATAATGTAACCATGTTTCATAAGCTACTTCCTCATCCATGTCCTCTAAACTCATTGATTAGTGAATTAAATCAAATAGAATCCAACTACCCAAGCACAAAACTAATCATAGTATTACCTACAGAGATTTTGAACATCAATAGTTGGTTAACAAATGAAGAGGAAGATCAACTCTTTGAATTATTGTAAAGCCATACCAAGGCTTTTGCTTGGGATTATACCGACATGAAGGGAATTCACCCTAGCATATACACTCATCACAATTACATAGAACCTGTCAAACTAGTCAGACAACCATAAAGAAGAATAAACCCAGCATTAAAAGAGATATTCAAAACAAAGATCCAAAAATTGATGGAAGTTGGGTTTATTTACCCTATCTCAAATAGCTAGTGGGTTTCACCCCTGGTAATTATGCCCAAGAAAAATGAAAAATTAAGGGTATGTGTAGATTATAAAGAACTGAACAAAGTAACACTAAGAGATTATTTTCCTCTACCTTTCATTGATCAAGTTCTTGACAACTTAGCAAGAAAAATATATTTTTCTTTTTTGGATGGGTTTAGTGGGTATAACTAGATAACGGTGGTAGATAAAGATCAAGATAAAACCACATTTACCTACCTTTGGGGAAATTTTGCTTATCAAGTACTCCCATTTGGACTCTGTAATGCTCTATCAACCTTCAAAAGAGTAGTTCTGGAAATATTCTCTAACCTTACAAATGATTGTGTTGAAGTATATATGGATGATTTCACTATTCATGGTGGAACTTATGAAGAAACTCTTACCAACTTGGAAAGAGTGTTGATTAGATGTGAATAACATCAACTATCTTTGACCCATGAAAAATGTTTGTTGATGATGGATGAAGGAATAGTGGTGGGACACCATATTTCTACAAAAGTCATTCACGTAGATCCAAAGAAGGTTGAAATAATCTCCAACTTACCCATCCCACAAACACAAACTAAAATTAAGAGTTTTTTGGGACATGTTGGTTACTACAGATGCTTCATAGATAATTTTAGCCAAATAGTTTCCCCTATGTTTGCCTTGCTTACAAAGGATAGTACATTCGAATGGAGTGATAGTTGTCAGCAGGCCTTTGAGACCATCAAAGATAAACTCATTACAACTTTAGTATTGAGAGGACCAGATTAGACTCAGCCATTCCATATATACACAGATGCTTTCAACATAGCAATAAGAGTAGTCAGATAAAAGGATGAAGAGGATAACATGTATGTTATATATTATATTAGCAAAAATATGACACTTAATAAAATAAACTATACCATAACTAAGAGGGAATTCCTAGTTTTATTCTATGCAATTAACAAATTTAGACACTACATAACAAGCTATAAGGAATTTGTCTATATAGACCATTAAACTATTAGATATCTTACCAATAAACCAATTATAGGAGGTAGGATTATTAGATGGTTGTTGCTTTTACAAGAATTTGATATTACTATTATAGATAAACTAGGGAAGTCTAATGTGGTTATTGTTTTCTTGTCAAGAATGAACACTACAGATGAAGAAGAATTGGTGGAAGATGACTTTCCAGATGAACAACTATTTACTATTTCATCAAAATCTTTGTGGTTTGCTGATATAGCCAATTACCTCACCATAGGGAAGTTTCCTCTACAATTTTCATAAAAAGAAAAGAAATTTTTAATCAAAGAAAGATCTTCTTTTAAATGGATTAACGAAATGCTATTCAAAATTGGACCTGACCATGTTTCACAAGTGTGTGACAAATGTTGAAGCTTATGATATCATCAGAGCTTGTCATGATGAACTAGGAGGAGGTCATTACTTAGCTCAAAGAACCATTCACAAAACCATAAGAGCAGGATACTATTAGCCTCACCTTCATCAACAAGTCAAAAGATATGTCCGACATTGTGATGTTTGTCAGAGAATTGGACAGCCTACTCTTTCAATAGAGATGCCTCTACACCCACGTCCTCAATTATTTTTAGAACCATTTGATAAAATGGGAAATTGATTTTATAGGTTGTTTGGATCCTCCTTTTAGAGGAAAAGAATATCTCCTAGTATGTATAGACTATGTGAACAAGTGGGTGGAAGTGGAAGTATTAACTCATACAAGAGAAGAGATGGTAGCTAATTTCTTATATTTCAAAATCATGCAAAGATTTGGTGCTCCAAGGGTAATGGTCTCAGATCAAGGACCACAGTTCATGTCAAACATGATAAATCACTTTAGGCAAGTATATCAAACTCAACATAAAAAAACATCTCCATACCATTCACAGGCTAATGGGAAAGTTGAAGTCACTAATAGAGAATTGGAAATCATTTTAATCAAGGTTGTTAATTTTAGTAGAAAGGAGTAGACATATAAGGTACCAAAAGCTGTTTGGGCCTATAATACTACTTGGAAAACAATAACTAGATTTTCACCTTATGAATTGGTTTATGGTAAGAAGCCATTATTCTCTGTTAAATTTGAATTATAAACTTTGAAATAGTTGTAGAAGTATGGATTGAATTAGAAGAAATATAGAAAGAAAGACTCTTATAGCTTAATCAACTTAATGAAATGAGGATGGAAGCACTACAAAGAACTAAATTGGTACAATATAAAAGAAAAGTTTGGCATGAAACATAGATCAAGCAATGGAAGTTTCAAAAAGGAAATTGGGAACTATTATTTGATTCTAAATTTAAACAGTTTAAAGGAAAACTATAAACGAGGTGGTTATGACCTTATTAGATTAAGGAGGTCTTTGAAAATGGTTTTGTTAAGCTAATACCTAGTGATGACAATAGAAGATCTCTATTAGTCAATGGACATAGATTGAAGCTTTATTAGAAACCTCTCAATAGATAAGAATTTGTTCAAAAGGTAAAAAGATCAAGTAGTCTTTCTGGAGGACTCTACTTCTAGGGAAACTGCTTCAAATCAAGTAGTTTTTCTGGAGGACTCTTCTTCTTCTAGAGAACCTACTCCTTGATGATCCTACATATAAAACAAAGAATAAAAATGAAAATATATCAATAGTGAAAATCCTTCTAGGGACACTATTGACAATGCATGCCCAAAAAACTAGCTTATTGGCTGGCTATGCATTACAAAAAGGGCTTTGGCTAGAAAACCAGTAATGGTTGGCTAAAGGGAAAAAACAAAATTAAAAAAAATAATAATAATCTCATCATGTCACTATGATTGGTGTTCTCCATGTAATGAAAGTTATTTTTCAACACCTGTTGATTAATCTATGCAAACTTATTTGTGCAGAACAAATGGTAAGCAAAAGATAAATCTAAGGTCAAAAGTAAGTGAGACATATATTATATTTATTTATGTTTATTTAACTAATTATCTTTGATTTAATTAATATTTATTCTACAGAGATGATCCAAACTTGAGCCTTCCAAAATGGAATGACATGACACATGCCATAATAGATAAGCATGCAAACAAGATGGCAAAGGTGTATGTCTATGTCATGATGACCTATGCATCTTTGGTACAATCAATTATGTCATCAATAATTATAATGATCGGACATCATAATAGGGTTCTAAATGAAATGATAAATAGCTATCACTGTCAAAGTGCCACATCATCATTTCATCCAATTTATAATAAATTGACAAAATGGTTGGCACACTCTATAGAAATGTGAGGCACTAAACTATATAAAGTAATCATTTCAAACTATGGACTCATGAAGCTATGAAGTTTCACATAAAACATTTCATTTATATAGATCCTTAGTGATTGTTGCCTACAAATTTCAATAGAAGCTGGTCTAAACCCTAATCTAAGTTAAATAAATAGAGTTGTCTATAAATTTGAGTAGAAATGGAACAAAAAACAAGATCAAAACCAAAGAATGCAGCAAAGCTTCATAAATACAAAGCTTTTATGGTAGTGTTTAGAGCAAATGGCTGCCTACCTTTCATTGAAAAGTTCTAGGGTTTCCATGAAACAATGGTAAGAGAATTCATCACTAATATCACCCCTGAGTTTTTAGTTATTAAAGGCATTGTTATTCCTATTTTGACTTAAATTATAAGTAAAGTCATACAAGTTCCAAAAGAGGAAATGAGAGCAATAGGCAGAATTCCATTTAATGATTTAATTATTTAGTTTAATGTTAATGAATAAATTGGGACTTTGTGTCTAGTAGATCCCAAGGGAAAATTAAAAGGGATTCATAAAAATTCACTTCTTGAACCCTGGAAATCTGTAGCCAAGTGGGTACTCAAGTATATCATTTGTGAGGGGTAAAACAGTCTTTTAGGAGGAGACACCATGAAAATATTAATACACCTTAAGCATGGGAGGCAAAACACTCATTACAAGATTAACCTCTCATCCTTCTTATATGGTGCCCTTTAAATTATGACTACAACTCCTACTGCTACTCTTAGACACCATGGCCTTATTTACCTAATTATCCAACATCACTTCCTTCAACAAAGACAAGAGGTTTGGGAGGAATTTTAGAATAGTGTAACACAACAAATTTCAAATTTGCCTAAACAAGAAAACTCAAATTTACCATAGGAACATTCATCTCCACTTGCTACATCAGTTGAAAAAATAATTCCAAAGAAGAAATCATAGACTGTAGTCTCAAAATAAATCCCTTCTTCTTTAAGAAGAAGAATCACAAGGTCTCAAATCCTTTTAGTTTCAAGGTCCCCAAAAGAACCTTGGGAATCTATAGTGCAACCAATTCCCTTGTTAGGAAGAATAAAATTTAAATGAACGGTTGCTACAGAACTTGAGAAGACTGAGGATTTGATGGTTGAAAAGGAAAGACAACTGAGTGTAGCTCAGAGAGTGACCAAAAGAAGGAGAAGGTTAATTTTGATAGATGAAGATGAACAAGATGTTGTAGACATTCTAGATAGTCTTAAAAAGGTATCTCATTCCCCCATACATAAAAGTATCCCTGAAACTATAGATTTTGAAGAAAATCCTTTGGAAAGGAACTCTTCAATCATAATAGAGGAGCTAATTCTAGGAGAAGAGCCAATCATGATAAAGGAATCAAGTATGGTGGAACATGTTTCAATTAAAACTGTAATGGATAAAGGAAAAATTGTATGAACAAATGAGAAAGGAGAGTCATCTAATCTAAATGATCATGTTATGCAGTTAATCTTGAAGCTTTTTTAATCTCAAGCTCTAGAGCAACAATAAACAACTGATGTTGCTGACTTAACCAATCAATTGTAGAATAAGGATCATCTCAATTCATTATTAGTGTAAAAATTGGACACAGCATCTACCAATCATGCAATAGAAGTTCATAGATTAGAAGAAATCATAAATAAAAATGAAAGTGAACAAATAGACCTTTGGATATATGTATAAAATCTAAATAAGGAGAATAAAAGATTGCAGAGTTTAGTAAACTCTTCCAAATCACCTTCTAATGTTGTACCTTCTCCTCCTAAGGTATTTGTTGACCGAAGTTGTCAAACAAGTTATCCAGGTATTCCTACCTTAATGCTAAATCAAATTGAAGAAAAATATTCCATTCTCAAATTTAAAAAATAAAGTTGCAATCTCTTTTAGCATGTAATAATCCTACTCCTACATATAGTTTGTTTTTATTTGAACAATTTTATATACGTAAGCTTCTGATGATCTCTTGTCATCTTCCTTATAAGGTTTTATAGCCAACAATATTTTTGGAAATTTTCTATAGTGTTGAACATGATCAGTAGGATTTACTTTGTGAGTTTTATTTGCATGATTTAATCATAGGAGATCATATGCACAATATTTTTTTGATAAACATTCACGTAGAAGTTCAATTGAGGGCATTGAATTCTACATTCAAAAATCAACTAGCATGGAAAAGCAGATTTAAGGAGTATACAAATCATGCTAAGACTACAGGATTGTGTATCAAACTAGCCTTTTCTATCCCCAAATTAATTAGAAAGAATTTTAACTGTGCTTGTTTAAGTGATGAAGTTAAAACTCATTATTTACAAGCTTTATATGATTGTGCTCTTTCTTTTGACTTGTTTTCAAAAAAAAGTTTTGATTCAGTGGTGAGTGCAAGTGTGAAAAGGTGGGACTAACTTTTAGTACCTCTTAGAAGATGAGAGGTCATGTCTCCAAATAACATAAGATAGCATATGAGGAGATCTACCTCAATTTTGGAAATATTAATAGAGGTAATAAACTCTGGGGGAGAAAAGAAATGGATTGGCATGAGATATAGACCCCCTTTGTTGAGCATACCTATTATAGGATGACAGAGTTGGGCTTCACAATCAAAGGAGTAATTCAATATATGGAAATAAATGATTCAAGAATATTAGGGGTTTACAAGAAATTTAGACAAGCATATAACAGATGAGTTTCATGATGATGATTTGAGTCAGACTGTGGAAAGTAGATGCAAGAGCTATGAATTCAAATAAATGTTTATAATGGTACTTGCAAAAGGTAAAGCCTGGGGGAGATGATGAGCTCAGAATATGGCTCATTATTGATATGTTATTTCCCTCAATTCATCTCTCTAAGGATATTTACTTATGCAAATCATAGATTTTTAGATAGTTATTACATGGAAAGTAGATACTTGTCTTGTTTATATTGAATCAAAGACTAAACCTTTACTTTGTCATTAATGTCTAATGCATAGCATGTTTTACTAATTTTTTTTATGAATAATGCTCAGGAAGAAGACACGTGAGATGTATAGTGAAAGTTCAATTTTGATCTCTATCCAGTAAAACTATGAACTCACACAGATGGCTTGTTTTATAGACTCCATAGGCTTGTTTCTATGGACTCCATAGGCTTGTTTCTATGGATTCTGTAAATAAAAAGCTATAAATGGGGAATCTAGTGACCAGATAAGATGAGAGAGAATCATTCTAGCTGGAGTCAAATGAGGAAAATACCCACTTACTATTTTTTAGGATTTTCTTTTGATAAAGTTGTATATATTTAGATCTTATGACTATTATAGGGTAGTATATCTATTTCATTGGAATAATTGGATCTCTTGGAAATCCAATCTCCTATTTTTAGATGAGTGGATCAACCAAGGAATCCTATCTCTTTGCATTCTATTTTGAGTTGATTATATTAGTATAAAATGTAAGACTTTTGTTATTAAAAAAAATAATAGATGAAAGATACGTAAAAGCATATTACAAGTTTTAGATAGATTGTAATCATTTCAATTTTATGAATTATCACTTCAATTTCTAGCATTGATTAATCTTTGTTCCTGAGTCTAAGAGGAGCAAGGGCCCACTCTCCATGGAACTAGGAATTGTGTATGGTATTTATGTTATATTATATTAACTCTTTGTTATAACTAATCAAAATCTTTCTAATGTTTGCATTCATTCATAAAACATCAAAACAAATTCACATTTCAAAAGGCATTTTCTTATTCCAAATTCATTTCCTTTCTAATCAAGGTTTGTTTTCTTTTATAGCAAATGCATGAAGCAAATTTCCTTTTTAAGTTAAATATCTCCATTTCCATGCAAGAATAAATAAGAGTGTGATTTTACTTTCAAGCAAAAGAGTGGATTCATTTGATTAAATAGTTACATCTTTTCCTTTTCAGTAAAAGAGTGAATCAAGTAGTTTAAGACACATTTCTTTCATTAGCCAAGGTTAGATTAGGACTATCAAACATCCCCACAAGCAGACTTCTAGATCTACCATCCTATACCTTACTGCAGATAGCTTTGGACACCAGCCCTTATTGATAAGACATCAATTGAACATTTATTAAATGAGGAGTTGAATGACACTCATCACCAGTGGCTCAAAAGTTATAGCCAAAGGTTAGTCGAACATATTTTAACATTATTAATCAAATTAATAAATAAAATGTTAGTATTAGCATGTGGGATTCCCTTGCCATCCCAAGGCAAAATTATATGTTGATTCAATAACTTTCGGATCTCAAAGTATCTAAAGAACCAATTAAGAAATAAGAAGTTTTCTTGGCCAATTTAGACTAGCAAATAAAGAAACCTGATTAGTAGATACATAACATGATAAAGGTGAATAAATCTAATGCCAAGTCAAAAAATACCCCTCCCATTTATCTCTCTTTAATAGTAGGTGACTGTTTAGTCCATAATTGTATGGTAGATAGTGAAGCTAGTAGCACTGTCATGCACAAACGAATTATAGACAAGACTGGTCTTATCTATGAGCCAAATACCAAAAGAGTATTGAAAGTATATGGCTCACCAATGAAAATATTAGGCATGATAAAATATATAAATCTAACATTACATGCTTGCCCCAATGTTATTATTCAGCAAGATGTAGTTGTAGTGGACTTACATCCCTATTTTATTATGTGTCTGTCAAGTGATTTTACTTCAAAAATTGGAGGATATTTGTCAATTTATTGGACCTATCTAATGTTCAAAACTACGTATGGCACTAAAGTGATAATACATTTTGAACCTATTACAATATTTCTTTTGGAGCCATATATGCCAAGCATAGTGAACACTAATTATGTTATCTCAAACAAGGTGTTAGAAAATAATGAGGTTGAATCTGAATCACCTCTAAATGGAGTCCCAAATATTTTCTTTGATGAATGGTCCTTTTATTTACATTAGCAAGATACCTACAAGATAATTGAATAAAAAATACTTGGTTTTTATTGTCTTCATGAAAATGATGTGCCAATTCCATCATTGATGAAAGATGAGCAGCCTAGTGATGAATTATGGTAGCTATATTTTGATGGATCTAGGAACAAATATGACACTAGAACTAGAATGATGTTAATTTATCTAGCTAATCAAAGGTATTTCTCTTCTCTCAAGTTTTAGTTTGGTTATTCCAATAATGTCGATGAATATGAAGCACTAGTGCATGGTTTGTAATGGGCAAGAAAGATGAAGGTTAATTCTTTACAAGTCTTTGAAGATAGTGAACTAGTAGTTCACCAAGTAGGGGGACTTAGTATATGTAAAAACCCACTACTTAGGTCTTATAAGCATAGAGTATAGGACCTAGTTGAAGACTTTCAAGCCTTTAATATTTAGGCCATACCAAGAAATTAGAACAAGCATCAAGACAATTCAGTATCCCAGATAATATAAAATGGGATAAATTCTAATCACACATCAAGGTAGTAGTGGGACCTTCTATTGTAGAAAACCATGATAATTGGCAATTATTTTAAGATGACAGTCAAATTTTTAGATTCTTACAAGAGGAAGCTAAATTACCCTCAAGGAACCAAGATAAACATTTACAGTAGTATGATGATCAGATTGTATAATTAAAGATAAACAAATTACTTAAAAGAGTGGTCACCCTAGAAAATATATTCATCAGAGTTGATGAATTAAGAAAAGAAAAGTTTGCTTTATCAACCAAGGAAGAACACTACACAAATGTAGAGATTACAACTAGCAAAAATTTAAAGCTAGGTAAATTTTTCACATCTTCAGATAAATAATCTTTTATTAAGTTATGTTCAAATTTTGAAGATGTCTTTGCATGGTAGTATAGTTACCTTAAAGGTTTTGATCCAAGTCTAGCTCAACATACCATTGAGTTAGAAGATGAGACTAGGTCAGTCAAACAAAGGCAAAGGCTAATCAATCTAAAACTGAAACCTCTAATGAGAGTTGAACTACACAAACCCATTGAGTAAGCCATAATATTTCCAATTAAGCACTCAACTTGGGTAGAAAACCTTATTCCATTATGGAAAAAGAATGGTGAAATAAGACTATGTGTCAACTTATGTGACTTGAACAAGGCTTATCTCAAAGACCAATATCCATTGCCATCAATGGAACAAAATTTATAGCTAATTATAGGTTCAGAAAGGTTCTCTTTAGTGGATGGTTATAGTGGATATAACCAAATTTTGGTCAAAGAAGAAGAATAGTACAAAACAACCTTCACCACAAAGTGGGGAACATTTACATATAGAAAGATACCATTTGGTTTATCTAATGCTGAAGCCACTTTTTAGAAGGCTATAGACATGGCATTTTAGGGTTTAATCAACAATTTTATTCCTTTTTATCTAGATGACATAACAATTTTCTCTAATAGCACAAATGAACATATGATTCATCTTAGATAGGTCTTTGTAAGGTGTAGAGAATTTGGAGTGTCTTTGAACCCAAAAAAGTGTGTTTTATTTGTTCATTAAGGTAGGCTTCTTTGATATGTCATTTCAAATAAAGGTACAAGCATAGATCCTAAAAGGATAGAATCAATTCTTGAATTATCATTGCCTAAGCATAAAAAATCCTTGCAAAGATTTTTAGGCAAGATTAACTTCATAAGGAGATACATTTTAAATTTTTCTACTTTAGGTAGGCCACTTATAGCCACTTTAAATAAAGGTCATAGTTTTAGTTGGTCTAAATAAGGAGTGAAAAGTTTTGAAGAAATCAAGAAAGCTATAGTCAGTGCTCCTAAACCTTAATTTTACATAAGATTTATTCTTATATAGCAATGCTAGCCTTGACATAATATTAGGTATTCTCATGTAACATAATAAAGATACTTTAGAGTATTCAATAGAATTTTTTAGTCAAGGCTTAGAAGAATATGAGACAAGGTATTCTTTTGTCGAGAAGCATATTCTTTCAATTATAATCTCTCAAAAAATTTAGGTACTTGTCCAATAATAAGATACATTTGATGGTTGCACATCCAAGTGTCAAAGACTTTATTCTTAATAAAGATATAAGTGACAAAAGAGCTAGTTGGATAACCAAGGTCATGTAATATGACATTGAGATCAAAGTCAAGAAGCTAGTTAGAGTCAAAGTACTTTATGAACATTTAGCCCAAGACTTGTAGGAGACTAATGAATAGGTTATGGTATCAAATGATCAAGAACTTGCAAGTAATCAAGATTCAAATTCTAGTTGGTTCCAAGATATGGTACAATATCTACAAGATGGTATTTATACTTTTCATTTTACTCCCTAAAAGAGTAGATATTTTAGATTACAATCAAAATTCCTTTTTGCCTTGTTGATAATGTGTTATTTAAAAAGGATATCAATGTTATACTACTAAGATGCATAAAACTAGGTCAAACACAGAAGTTACTTGAGCAATTCCATGATGGACATGGTGGAGGACATTACTCAACCAATATTATAGCTCATAAGATCATGAGAGGTGGGAATTACTAGCCAAGTTTATTTGGTGATTACCATACATAGATTAGGAAATGTAGACATTGTGCCATGTTTGTTGGAAAAGTGAGACTGATAGCCTTACCTCTCTAACCAATTTTAGTTAATTAGCCCTTTATCTAATGGGGATTGTACTTTATTGGTTTTATCAACCCCCAATCAAGCTCAGGAAACAAGTGGATCTTGACTACCAAAAATAATATTACCAGATGGATAGAGGTAGTAGCATTAAAAAAATCCAATGAAACCAATGTTTTAGACTTCTATGATGGTTTAATTACTAGATTTTAGGTCCCTTCAACTATAATTTTTTATAATTATATGGCTTTTGTAGGATATAAGATCGTTCATTGGGAAATTTAACATAGTATTTTTCTCAGTACCTCATCAAACTATTATCCACAAGGCAATGGACTTGCTGATTCCACCAATAATAATTTGTTGAAGATTATTAAAAGGACTGTAGAAGATAATCAGAGATCATGACATCTCAAATTAAAGTCAGCTATGTGTGCTAACAGGATTACCAATAAAACATCAATTGATAATTTCCCTTACAAACTAATATATGATAAGGAAGTAACAATGCATATTTCTCTTGAATTCCCTACTTTAGAATTAATGCATCAACTTGAGCTTTTGGAGACTGACCCAATGGAAATAATATATGCTACATTCATGGAGCTAGAGGAGACAAGGCATCAGGCCATGTTGGCTATGGAGGCCCATCAAGCAATGACAAAGAGATATTTTGACAAAGGAACTTCCTCAAAAAGTTTCCAAGAAAGAGATTTGGTCCTCAAGTGGGATAAGGATAGAGCCAAGCTATGAAAACACACAAAATTTGATTCTCTTTAGAGTGGACCATATACAGTTTCTAGTTGTAAATCTCATAATGCTTTTTAGCTCATAAGGATGACTATTGAAAAACTTCCTATCCCAGTCAATGGGATACATCTCAAATATTGCTATTAAGGAAAGCTAAGTCCCCCATACATAGTTTTTTCTTGTTTTTCTCCAAGTGTTTTCTAACACATTACATTTACTTATTTATATTTTGTTTTAAATAAGTGTTTCTTTCTTGCACAATCATTTGGTAGTTTAGTTGCCTTTATTTTTTAGGTTAGTTTCCCTATTATTTTATTTTATTTCTCTATTGTTGCAATTTTTCTATCTTTGCAAGTCAAGAGGTTGTCTTACAATCATGATGGTCCATGTATTATCTATGATGATCTAATAGTTATGTATATGGTCTAAGTTTTCAAGCATAGCAGGAATGCTACTCAGCCAAGTTGCTAAAGATGTTGGCCATTTTTTGGCCTACATATAGAGCTTTCATGGACTGAGCAATGTTCTTAATTGAGAGAAGTATCCAATGATAAATGGAGGATTTAGATAAATTTTTATAGGTAATTTTTTAGTTTAGGTCATGGATAAGTTTGCTTATGCTTCATAAGTTCATTCAAGATTCTAAAGATCAAGCAAAAACTCAAAAAAATATATCCAAATCATCATTAGACATCGCTAAAAAATGGATTAGTCATCTTTTTTGCACATTTGATAAGTATGCTCAAAAAGCCTCACAATCCTTTAGGTCATGTAAACATGTTGCTCTTAGTACTTGGATCATCCCCTACAAGTTTCGTTCCTCCATGAATTTTTTAATTTGAGATCCAAGCCTTCAAAGTTGAGCCAATAGATGAAGATTTTCATGTGAAATTCAAGTTTAAACTTGGGCAAAAATTCATCAGTTCTTAAATTTTATGGTTTATGAAACATTAAATATGTCCATGTAGATTTCAAATGATGTTAGCATAAACATCAATTTTAATCAAGGAAAGTAATCATTTGGATTCAAAAGGTCCTTAAAAGGCCTAAAGTTGGTCAAGATCTAATGATCTATGGGAGCCCTCATACTGACACATAAGATCTAATGATCTGCCCTAAGTCAACCATGTCAAAAGGTCCCCAAGTTAATGCCTTTAAAGATCTACAAGTTGGACATAATCCAATGATGTGAAATAATCAAGCCAAGATCCAATGAAGCAAATTCACTAATAAAAGTATGGGTCCAAGCTAGTTCAAGGGCTCACATTCAATCATACCAATGATCTAACAAAGTCAAAAAATTGATAGGAAAGTAAGACCAGGGAGACCTATGGTGCACATTAACTCATACATCTTGATTAAATGGCACACATGAGTCAAAGAGGTCAGCAAATCCAAGGAGCTAATGAGTTAAGGACAAGTGGCACAAACACATTTAATTAAAAAAAATCAATGGCTCATGAGCTTCTATACACATCAATACCGATAGAGTGAGACAATTCAAAAGGGTCAAATGATATTGATGATGAATATAAAAAGGACAAGTATCCAAAATTAGTGGATCTTGGTAGAATATTGAAGACTCACATGCATTCGTATATCCAGATCTAACAATGTGAGTGAAATCAATAAATTAAAAGGATATGTGGAGCCAATGAACATAAATATAATTGAGCATGATGTAGACAATTTGAGTTGGAAATTAATAGCCAATAATCGAGATCGATCTCGAGACATTTTTGACAAATTTTGAAGAAGTTTAAATGGGCCTAGGTAAAGCAAATATCAAAGAGCCAAGATCGAAGGTAAACCAGAGTTGAACTAGGGCTAGAGTTCAGAGACCAAGAATTACCATTAATTCTCCTGTAATACATCTTTTAGATCTAATGCAAAAGGCAAGGATGGACCAATGACTATGAAGCAAAGTTAAGCAGTTTGTCGACTTTCATAGATATTATGACTATGTGAAAACTAATTATCTAAGATTGGTTTTCACCTATAGTGGGCCTATGCCTCACCTATAATCATTAATCATTTTTTATAATACAAGTATAGTTAGCCACCTAATGTAGATGTGGCACTTTTTAGCTCATTTTAAGGCATCATCCTCATCAACAAATCAAGTGAAAGTGGCATGGAGTTCCAAGATGAAGATCTAGTGGATGAATAAGGATCACAAAGCATTAAATTCTTTTACAAAACCTTTTTAATTATACCATCTTGATAAGATCAATGATCATTATCCTTGAATTGGTGCTAATCCATTAGAAGCAATTGGTCCTTTTCCAATGCATAGTTCTCTCTCTTCTTTTTCTATAAATGCAAGCTTCTAAGCCTTGAAATGGATCCCTTTATCCCTTTTTTGGTATGATTAAACTCTGCCAAAATTTATACTAAAACACCTTTTGATGCAATAAAGATTGAATTTTATCATTTTCTAAGCCAGATTGAAGTGTGTTCTATGAATTCATGCACTATTATTGAGTGAATATATGTTCATCACTTATGTTTGAGTTTTCCTCACCTTTAGGAAATGCTTAATAGTCTCACAATTCATTATATGCACAATCTATAGTTTATTGTCTAGTTTGAAAGTGGATATTTTCCCTCTCTTACTAATATGGTAACTGATTAATGCCTTATTTTTAAAATATTTATGTGAGATTGATGTTCTTTGGTCTGAAAAGTGTCTCATAGTGTGTTTTGTGTGAGTTAGAATGATCAAATCATTGGTACAACACTACTTTTTTTACATACTTTTATAAGTTTTGTCAATTTTTTCTTTCCCTTTTCCAAGCAAGTGCTAGATTAGGTTTAATATAGGTGATAGATCCCTAAGGAAGTTAGCCTTCTCTATGGGTTTGATCCATTTTTAGGATACCCATAGCCTAGGATTAGTCCCATGTTGGACTAGATCTGAGTAAGAAGATCTGAACAATCCTCTCCTCAGCTAGGGTGAAAATCTAGAACCCCAACAAGTCATAGTATGATAAGGGGTAAAAAGAGAAGGAATATATTGAGAGGAAAAGAAGCTATTGTCCCCAAATCCATGTGAGAATGTGGGGGAAGGTGAATGAGGATCCTTGGTTTGACAACTTATCATAAGATGGTAAATATTAGAAGGATCTTTTCATTGATGTTGAATAAATTCATTAATGAAGAAAAGAATTTATAGAATATATTCAAATTTAGTTTGATATTCTAAGGATAAAATAGGGTTTAAATCTAAATATTAATTATGAGGGTTCCCTTAGTTATAGTGTGAATGGATACATGCACATTACTTTCATCTAGGGTATGAGCCACAAGATGTTTATCATAAAACCTATTGTAGTTGGTAAAACTCATCATATCTACTGAGTTCACCTCATTATTGTCCTCAAATAAGAAGTTCATGATTAGAGATAAAGATTAAATAAGACTATAATGATGCAAAGACAAAAAGTAAAAAATTATATAAGGTTGAACAGGTCAACTATGTACCATAATATAGTAGTTAGAAAAGAGTACAAAGTCACATTCGTTGACTTTGTATTGTAGATAGGGTATGAAATAAGCTAATAAGGATACAAGTTATATAGTTTGACTTGTTTATGTAACTTGACTAAAAGAGAAGGACACAGAGTCATATAGGTTGACTCTATATTGTATACTAGGAGATAAAGTAGGCTAAGAAGGATACATAGTCATACAGGTTGATTGTGTACTACAAACAAGGGAAAACACAATTTATAAGAGAGTGTACTAAATATAATGATAGTGTGCTAAAATATGGGTAAATTAAAATATAAGTGATGCAAAAATTGAAATCAAACACATAAATAATTGGATCAGTGTGATTCATCTAATTAGGGCACACAACACAAAACCTTACACCAATGTTGGAAAATGCAAGTTTTTTTTAATACAACACACAATAATCAAAGAAAAAATAATCAAATTAAAATTAAATGCTAACTAATTGGTCAGCTTGAGTGTTATTATATTATTATAAAGTATTATTTTAAGTGTGATAAGAGAGTTGGCAGAAAATAGGGAACTAGAAAGCAATCTATGGATGGTTTCAAGATGTTTAGGCTAAAAGGGATATGTGTTGGTAATGTTACTAGATTGGTATTAGGACCTACCCCCTCACTTCACAATCTCACAATGATAAGGGTGTTAGGTTCTTTGTCAATATATACCATTAACCATGTATTTATACTCAACCAGAAAACCAAGTAGGTAGGCCTTGGGAAGACAAGTGTTTAAATGTGTTTTGAATTTTGTGGGATTTGGTAGTGTCTGCAAAAAATAAAAATATTGTAACTAAATGGTAATTTGAAAAACTACCTATTTAGACTATGTGAGTTACTCTAAGCATGCAAATAGTTAAAAATAAAAGTGTGAATTAATTACTAAAAAATAGTTGTTAATTCCTTGATTTAGAATAGTAAAAAGTTGGTTTAGGTGATACTCTATGCAAATAGTACATAATAAAGTTGATTGAGATGCTACTATTGTACATAAGTAAGGTCTTAAAGAATATAATTGAACAAGTTGACAATGTCTCCTAAATAGAAGACATGATATAGAACTAAGTCGACCAAGTTGACTTGAATGGCTATAGGGTTGTAATTTTGAAGACTATTAACTTGCATAAAATAGAACTAAAGAAAGTAATAAAATGATAGAGATAGAAAAGAGAGGAACCTTGGTGGGTTTGAAGATGGTTAAGATTGCAAATTTTATGCTAAAGTGCCTTAAAAAATATTTTTAAATTCTACAAACTAAGTCAACTGGTTCGACCCAATTCTACAAAATCATGTGTGCTGAAGAAGAATAAGATGACTAAGTTGACCTTTTCAACCTAATTTGTTGATTCTAAATACTATAAAAGAGAATAAGATGAAAATTTTGACATTTTTAACCTTGTATTCTTATCTTTAACTAAAGAAGAATAATGTGTCGACCTGTTCAATCTAGTAATTTATATCTGATGAAGACTTGCACAAAAAGAACATAATCATTTTGATGTGACTATGTTTTAAACCTACACATATAAATTTAAAAGTATACCAACTAGTTTGATATAGTACTAAAAATATACAATAATATTGTAGAAATGAAAGTGTGAAATAAAACCTGTAAGGGTTAGATTCACGTTGGGTTCACTAGAATGTATGCAATGGGAAATGTAGTAGATCTATAAATCAATCCTAGATCAAAGAAGTTAAATCCTAGTTACACTTTTGATTGGGGATAGATTAGATAATCAAGGTCATAACCAAGTTGGATCCACTACACGTAACCAGAGGATTTTTTACCATAATACTATAACTAGGGAGGTTTCTAAAGCCTTCAATCAAGCAAAACTATGTTTTCATATGCACTAAATTAATAACAAGTAAAGAAAATTTCAATCTAGTGCTCACCAAATATTATGGCATAAAGTGGGGGTAATAAACATGAAATTTAAACATGCATAGAAGACATATACTCACATCAATGTATATAAAATCTTAATGCATGGAAGAGAAGTACAAATGCATATTTATTTACTCTTACAAAGGAGGAACAATGTTAGGATTACTTACCTTTGAATATGAACCTATCGAGCCTCAATTTCTCCCTTAGATGAGGTGCTTCGCAAGAGGTTGTTGTGGTATGTAAGGATGACAAGGATAAATTATCTCTAGGCTACACAAACTATCAATACATCAAAAATAATTATCCAAGACAAGATTTGTATCTCCAAAGAAAGTATGAAACCCTAAGCTTAATCCTCAAGTATAATGGTGGATAAGAAAACACATAATATATCTTACTTCTTATTTTCTTCTTTTAAAAATAGTTAAATTAATGTGTTTATATAGTTGGATTGAACCCTAATACTTTTTGAAAGTTTAGGCCAACAAGGTTGACCCAGTCGACCTAGTATCCTTATTGACAAAAACAAATTAGGTCATAGACTAGGTTGGCTAGGGGCCAACCTATACCCTAGAAAGTTTTATCGATAAGTGTACAAGTTATATGGGGCCAACTATGTAACATAAACCATAAAAAAAGGTTTTAGGTTAGGGAAAGGATAATGAATATGGTAAATTACTAGAGGAGGGTGAAAAATAGGATACAAAGCTTAGGGGAATGTTTTTAGGAGATGGGTGTTTAGATAGTAAGTGGTAATAAGGGATAATAGTATTTTGAAGCACCAATGGTATACCCACCCCTTTCCTAGTTCAACCTTAAGTCATACACTCAGAGAGATTAAGACTCAATGATTTCCTACAAGATAGAGAGCATCAATAATTGATAAATCTTGAAAATATTATGTATATATTAAGGTTTTTCATCCCATCCTATCACTTGTTAATAGATAAAATATGCCTCCTAAACCTAAGCTTGTTATAAAATCCAAGGGATATGACATTATTGACCAATTAAGCAATAGATATGCTAAAAAATTCAATCCTTGAGATCCTAAAGAAATATTATTTTTATAAGGATATATTATACAAGGCATTGTGTGAGACATAAGTTTTAAGTGATATTGAGCCTATGTATTTTTTGGATATTATGAAACATTTCAAGAATAATTCCAAGCTCATTACCTTTGCACCAATATATTTACTATCCAAAAATATTAATGACCAAAATTTGCCTTTGTTCATACAAGTTACCATGCAAAATAAAGGCATCAAAAGGATGCTTGTTGACAATAGATCAAGCCTAATATTTGTAGCATAAACTTCATAACGACCAGGGGTATTAACACTATTCTTCTTCAAAAAATGGTTATGCATATAAAAGGGTTTGATAATCACATATCCCTTTAGTTTGTCAAATCATATTGGATGTGACATTAGGATAAAAAATATTTTCAACTACTTTTTAGGTAATGTCTCAATCATTACGTTATAATTTACTTTTGGGTAGACCTTAGATAAATTCAATGGAATTTATCCCATCCACACTTCATCAATGTGTAAAATTCATACATAAGGAGCCTTATTATCCATACCTGATAATGATGAGCCTTTAAAAATTTTCAAAATGATACATTCCAAAAATAAAGGCATTCCTACAATGATACCACCTAAATAATGCATTCATATTGAGTGCATACACATTTATGAAATAGGTGAGTTAAGTATAATGGATCCTTTATCTTTAGATGTCAATAAGGCACTAAATATATAGGTATACATCAATGCATACTAAGAGTAAGAACCATTACTAAAGGATCCAATAGAACCATAAGATCACCCACAATTTGAGCTTCCTTTATTGGTGAATACTAAGAATAAAAATGGCCATGTTTCATATTACTATCACAATGATGATGATACCATTTATGATATGACAAATGAGAAAATGAAAAACCTAATATTTGATCCACTTGATCACCTTTCGCACAACCTATTTGAACCTACAAGTCCATACACATATAAACTAAATCCACTTGTAGAAAATATATAATTGAATCTAGATAACGAAAAAAAAAAAAATAGCAGATAAGTACGTAAATGCTTGTTATTCCTTGGTAAAAACATTGATTCAGCTATACAAGGTTTAAATATAAATACATCATGTGAATAATGTGTAGTATTATTAAAGGCTTCACACTAGATGATATATATCGTAACACAACAAGATATTATAGATACCATAATATCTTTGTTACTTGAACATAGAATGATTTATTTACCTTCTATGAGACACAGATCACATAGTAGACTTCTACCTATAGAAGACAAGGTACTATATTGTAAATATCATTAGATCATTAGCCATAATACAAACCAATTTTAGGCATTAAAGGAACTAATTCATAAATATAATAATAAATGATGCATACACATTATGTTAGAAATGATAAAAAGGCAAAATCCTTCATCTCTTTTAGAAAAGCAATATCTCTCAAAATTATCAAAGTATGAAAATTTAACTATTATTGCCAATATTGATGGGGTATATTGTCACCATATCTAGTTTGATATTAACAAGTGGGATATAACTTGTGGCACCACATTTCTCAAATAATTAGGACATACTACAGATGAACTAATATACTCTCCATTAATACTACAAACTCGAGGATACATTCAGTTACCTATATCTTGTGGCTCACATGTGGAATCTTCCACCATATGGATATTAGACTGCAAACCAAATTTAAAACTAAAGTTTATATGAAATTGACTAATTGATTTTACTAATAAGTTAGAAGATACAATCATGTGTGTTACTTTTCTTGATATGGATACATATATTTGCATACAACATGATGGGCATGATTATTTACTTGCACCATTGGTTTTGGGGAACCATAAAACAAAAACATTAAAGTGGTGACAGTACAATGATATAAACAAAGATTGAGAAATTTTATAGGTGGGTACACATTTTTATGATGAGGACTTCCTTTATTAGACATATTCTAATATTCTAAAAATACCAAAAAAATCAAAAATACAAAAACACTTAGAGTATAAAAAAAGTTCTATTTGATCTTTGGTGTCTATGTGTTAGTTCTATGTTAATGGATGGTATATCATTTACTCCTACATACACCTTTTTTTCAAAATTATATGTGAGTGTGATAGAGGAATACACATATACAAGATCTATTCCTATTTTGGATGTTGGGCCTTTTCTCTACTCATATCCTATGGACATTGGGGACATCCACCTCTACGATCATGATACTCACAAGATATATCATTATATAGTCACTCTACATTATCATCTTTTTAGCTCTTATATGTACTTGTTTAACCCTAATTTGGATAAGGATCGTATTTTATTGGTTATGGTTAAGTATATATAAATGATAGGGCATAAGGGTGAATATTATATCCACAGCAGGCCAATTAATGTGTTAAACTTAGATGTACCATATGTTGAATTTATAAAACTCATATAGGCTACTAATATAAATTACAACTATGATAGATATAAAAATGATGTAAAATAAATTACTTATCTATTTTTCAAGTTAATATAGTTTTATATTTGATAGAGGTGAGAAGCACATAGGAAGATAGTTCTAGATCAACTATTAGATTCTAGATCTGGTGCCTCTAGCTCTCTAGACACTTGTATCAGCTTGGGATACTTACATTGACATTAATGTTTGGGTTAAATTTTAGTATCCTATACAAAATACTTATTGAAACATAATGTGACCACTTAGATGCTTCTAGGATTGGCTTTGCCTTTACTCTAGTGCAATCATATATGGGTTATGGACTATCATAAATGGAAAAACCCTAGCTTTGCATCTTTAATGTGACCTTGGAAAATGGGTTAGTGGTCACATGATGTAAAGATAACTTGAAATGACCCTTTTATTAAAGGGTGTTACTTACATATCCAATACTCCATAAGAGGTTGTCTGACTCATGTAGTTCTCCCATATGTGTTGTCTTGTGTGTGAATCATGAAATGTGTAAAGTAAGTACAACTAGTGACCTAGCTTGTAACTTGTAAAATATGACCTTGTGATTTCTCCTTTAATACTTCAAGCCTATATCTAGGTTGTTATTTTTACTGATATCATAATAGAGCAAAATAAGAAAGATTTTGGTAACTTTGGTGCTTCTTGACTGCTCTTTTGGTGTTTTCTAGGTGAGGAATGAGTGAGGGTTGAATTTGTATTTAAACCAATATTATTAGGAGATAACTTGCATTAAATCACTTAGTTCAGACATTTTAATATGTTTCATTTGTAAACTAGATGACTTTTAGGGCACTAGCCACTTTCATTAGGCTAGGATAGAAATGTTGATGTTACTGTCTAACCTGGACATTAGTGTCTAGGGAGAAGGAGAGTAAGCTCAAGCTCAGAACTTGTAGAGATGGAAGATAAGTAAATTTTAAGGATTATAGAAAACATGAGATGTCTATGTCATCAATATAAAGCTGCTCAGACTAAGAGATAGGCTAAGGGACACAAGATAAAGTAAATACAAGGCTTGCAAAAGTAAGGCATGTGTATAACTAAGAATAACAACCAAGGTCATGAGTTTTATAAGTTTACAAGATTGAGGTGATACATAATCATATAATATCATCTACATTTTATTCCCCTTTAATCTAATAATAAAATTTCTAGTTTACAGGAAAGGAATAAGCACCTGGATGTGTATGCATACCTTGTCTTTGCTTGCATTGAATTTGAGTGCCTTATTATAGTTTGAGTGTTTTTCTGGTGACTATAATATAACCAAGATCATGTTATGGATTATAATCAGTGCATATAATTGGGGTCAATATTACTTGACAGAGATTGAAATATAAATAGAAAGGTTTAGGAGTACACCTATGTGTTGATGTAACTATCATGTCTATTGGCAAGTTGTTTTTGAAAAATATGTATCATTATAAGGCTTTAACATTGATATTAGGATAAATATATATAATTCCTTTATATTTAATATATCTAAGGAAATAGAGAGAGAGAGAGAGAGAGAGAGAGAGTTTAGAAGGCACATACCCCTAATTTTGAAGAAAAAGTGAGTTTCCACCTAGCAGTTGAGATTAGCTCAATCATGCAACCCATTGATACCTATAACCTAGTGAGTTTGGATGATCAAATCCAAACTAAAAATTTGAAAATATTAAGTGATTTATTCACCCAACCATACCAAAAGTTTAACCAACTACTATAATAGATTGTCTTTCTAATGTACATAAAAATCCACTAGGTATCAGTAGATGCAATAGTTTTAGAATTTGAATTTGATTTGGATTTTGAAATATTAGGCACATGTAACATAACATATGTGTTGGAGGTAAAATCACTGGGGGGTGAATTAGTGATACAAAATAATCCAATTCAATTCCCAATTCTTAAATATTTAGCACATACAATCATGATGCATACATATTAACCATTACAATGAACATAGCAAGATCAAACACATAACACATGATATATATGGGAAACCCTCTTGAGGGATAAAACCCACTAAACTCTACAAGATGGAATATAGTCCTAAAATAAAAATATATAAATTTATACTATAACCAACTATTAAAGGAACACCCATCCCTTATTTTAGTGAGACACCCATCCCACAAGGAAGAACCAACCCTTTAAGCAACCAAGCACCAACCTAGCTACCTTGATTTGATATCCACTTTTGATATGATGTCTTCTACACATGATGATAGACTTATATTACTTGCACTATTTTCCCTTTACACTCTCACAAACTTTCACACTTAAGACATGCATCTAAAACACCCTTTTGGATCACTCACAAAAAGCTTCTAGGGCTTACTCACTCAATCTACCTCTTTTAGGATTATTAGGTCTAATGACCTATATATTCACCTTAATAAACTTGATCAAACAAGCATGAGTGATTCTCTTCACTCTTTGATAGTCCTCACTAATCTGTACCTTATCTTTTAATGGTTATCTCCTTTACTTGGCTCCAAACTTCCTCAACAAGCACAATTAGTCTAATTAGACCTTGTACTTATACCACTCTCTTCCTTTAAGCCATCTTGGTAGGCCAAGATGCTTTACATATTTGAACCAAACTTAGCATAGGTACATACACATATTACATGTTATAACCACACTCTTCATACATCGGTCATTACCTTATTATCCCCAAACCACCATTAGGTCTTGGTGAGACCTAAAACAATTAGGCCTTCATACTCACACGTTACATGTGAGACTACTTAAACCAAATTCATCATTTACCAATGCTTCAAACTCATAAAACATATATCCAATACACCCTTTCTAAATCCCTCATATGTCCATGCCACCTGGAACACCAAATCAATACTTGAACCTATCAATTAAGTATCCTTGCTCTTCAGGTCTTTATACACAAAAAACATAGTCTCAAACTTTTAAATAAAACACTCAAATATTTCACATATCCATATGATTATATCACATTTTTTAAACCTTTATGACCTCTAAAACACCTTCATGTTCTTTATACACTTCAGCACATGATCTAAGCACTCAAAACAACTCTCTCAAAATGACCACTCAGACTGGTCATATACAATCAAAATATAGTCAAACTATTTTGTCTCTACATATCTAATTAGGGGGCATATCATGATAAAAAAATAAATTATTATAATAACTTTATACTTATATAAAATCTATATACTCATTTTATTCTTCAATTATTCTTAGAACACCTTCAACTCACTCATGCAACATGGTCACTCAATATGCCAATGCATTCAACAAACATAGTCAACTTCTAAGTAATTATTCACATTAAATATAGATTTTTCAAACCTCAAAAATAAAAATATATGGTCCTCATGAAGTATATAACACTATCCAATATATATTTGATCTTGAAACATCAAAATACTATCAAGAACAACTCAATTATCTTCCTCAAGTCACTTGCAGAACATGGTCAAACACAGTCAACTTTTGAGCTTATTATATTTGATTACACAGACATTAAAATATTATAACTCACTTTTTTGTATGAAAATTTAATTTCTATTCAATTTTTATTTTAAAACCATCAATAAATTTGTCCTAGATCAAAATATATTAGTAAAATACTACAAATTAGTTTTTCTCTTTGTTAATTCAAATGTCAATGATCACTGTGTAATGCAAACATTGTAAACATGTGTCTTCATATCATGTCCCCTAGAAATTTTATAAAATTAACTCCATTTATATCCTTATGATACTCATAAATTTAACTCTTTAATGCTCAACATTGATCATTAATTTGTGCTTCTATGATTAAGACACTTGGGACCCTCATGTGCCTTCTGAGCATTGACTATTTGACTTGAACCGTACCATAGATCTCTATCTACATGAACACCTTCATGTCATTGATATTATATCAAATCATCATGATTGATATACATGTCAATATTACATGAAATCTCAAGAACCTTTGACATATTGACTTCATGAGTGCCACTGGATCATAATCTAGATGATAAACGCTTACTGTTACATCTATCTTGACTAGTTAACCCTAGGTTTCAATGCAGTTAAACTTGACAGTCTCTGATACATCACAATCTACAAGATAAAATTTAAAGGTTTATAACTTGATATATAAAACACTTCAAGATTCCAAATCTTTAGGGTAATTTCTTGGCACTATAGACAACATCTCCATGAAAACCTTTGACCATTGTTGACTTTTTGAGTACCTACACTAAATACATAAACTTGCTAGTTCATTCATATCTACATGACATGCATTGATGGTATAGTTTCTCTTAAGATATAAGATCCATTTTTCTCTTTCTAAATTATCAAATGACATACCAGAACTTCACCAAGACATCTATGGATGCCTCACAACCTCTTCTTTGTCCTTACTAATATGTACATATGCCATATACTCTCCAAGCTATCAAACACAACTTATTTATCATTCATGAACTAGTACCTCATGACCTAAAACTTGGACCATATTATCTCCTCTCATAGGGTAATCCATCCATATATCAAGCTACTCTTGAAACTTTCACATGTGTGAATGCTGACATCATCAATCTACTCACTTAGCTTTATCTGTCAAGATGACTACTTGAACCTAAACACTCATATGACTTCTCTGATGAATTCATTTCACTTACACAAGATATATAAGTATTCAAAACACCCTATAAGGTATCTACAACATGACCATACCATCAATAGCATCTACCATCTATCTATCCAAGTCAAACACTGAATAATTATGCAAGAACACTGAAGCACACTTTGTCATTATCATTATAGCACACATGACACCTCATCAACATCATTTGTCACCTTAGAGACATCATTGGAAAACCTCAAAAAATATCCCCCTTTGTTATTGATGTTAAAAACCAATACAAACCTTATGCTCAGGCTATGTTACTCTCTTTGAGTACTTTATCCCCCTTTGACACAATGATAAAATGGGCTCATCTTTTGATCTGAAGGACCTAAAAAGACTTGAAAACATTAAGAGGGACTCCCCCTAAGTCACATTATATTATGCACACTTTGAACACCTTTAGACCATACCTAACCATGAATAAATATCACAATTGACTCCATATCTTCTCTCTCAAATTCAACTACATAGTCCTCTGATCTTAGAACCTACCCATTTACAAATTTATTAAGTCATCATATCAAAGCACCTAAATTGGTTTGATTAATTCATAATATCAGAAAATTTGAGTTTACATCAGTATCATACTTCTTCATATCTCCACCATGAATGGAACATCTCACATATGCTCCCCCTCACATCATGCATAGCTCTTTAAGCCTCTTAAACTATCTGAGTTAGCTCCCCTAACTCCATGGCATGCACATTTTGTCATCTATAGAAATTCGAGACATTTTTCATGAAAATACATTCTCATTATACTACATATCAACCTATTCTTCAGTCTTTCAATGTTTTATCAATCAATTTAAACAACAAAAAATGACAAGTTCTTATCTTCAGGACCAAAAACCTTGAACACACATTGAGCACACTAGAATAGGATCAACATACCTTTCTATGTAATAGAGGATTTTGAAAACTCACCATCCTTGATTAGACACCTAGATATATATTCATTTCTTACCTTTATATCTTGCACACATAGCTTCATTCTTCACCACTTTGACCAACTAGACCATCCTTCAAAGATTTGACCAAAATTGTGACTTTAGGATCACTGTCCCTGAATATATCATTTGAATAATTCCATCACAACACTTTGGAGTACATTCATAAAACTCACTGCTCCCCCTTATCTAATCAAATTTTCAAAAAACATTTCTTATCTTGAAATATCAACCAAAGGTCAACTAGCATCCACTATGCTTATGATTCCTCTTGCTTGTCAAGTATCTTATTGAAGCCTAGATAGAGACACCTTAACCCACAGTGTCCTATAACAATGTAAAAATAGGAGTTAGCCACAAATCCTCATATTCCTTCTCCTCTTTGGCCATCTTATATTGATATTTCTTCTTCTTCTTCTTCTTATGCTTAAGAGAAGCAACTTGCTCATCCACTACAATATTCTCATTTTCTTTTAAGAATGAATTAACAATACATGGAGACAACAAATATTCATGGCATACCTCATCACTAGACATTTAAAACTGATGTTCTTCACATGAAACTTGTTTAATAATATTAGGATGTTTACTTGTATCCATACACACCTTATAAATAGCCTCAACTAGTACCTTGGTCTTTTTTTTTAGCTCAACTTATACTAGATTTTGATTCTCCTTTTCTATCTAGATAGATGGCACATTCTCTTGGATTTCTTGAACCTTATTCATATTTTATTCCTCTTTTACTTTATCAGGTAGTCCACCTTTATCTTTCAATTCAACTGAATTAGTTTTCTTGGTTTTCACTTCCTTAGGTTTCCATACCAAATATTGACCTTTCTTGAGCACTCTAGGATGTCCATGCACCTTCTTATGACTTGAGAGCTTGATTTTACAAAATATTAAAATATGACCAACTTGATGATAACTAAAACAAATAAAATCATTCATACCTTCTACTTGATGAATATTATGAATGTCAACAAACATACCATCTTATCTCTTAGGTTTATTATGCTCAAGCTTAACTATCTTAGGTCTTCATACCTAGGTTAGTCTTTTCCCATGCATTTTGAGGTATAATCTATAAATATGTCCCATTTCATGAAAATAATAGTATAATAAATTATCCATACCTCTAATTATGGTTTCTCTTCCTTCTATAGTTTCTTGCCATATGACCAAAAAGCCTACATGCAAAGCAATGACCATGAAATGAACTTTCATACCTTATAACATTTGGTTGCCTAATATGTCTTCTCACATTTCACTTGGTGATTGAATCCTTCTTATCTTGATTTTAGCTCTCTTTCTCTTTCTTATCCTTGTTTACCTTGACAACAAATTTCTCATGCTCATTTTTTAATGAATCTAGCTTGTTTTTCACTTCAACGCTCTCATCCTCTTTAGGTCTCATACTTGAACTTGTAGCCTCTAACTAAATTTTAAGAACTTGGATAGTATCCTTATCCCTCCTAGCTTATTTATTCATGTCATCCTTCAATATATATGTTTTATCTTTAATAATATTTATAGAATCAAGATTGGACTTCAACTCATCATGCTCACCTTACTTTGAACTCAACTTGGCATTTGTCTCTTCTAACTGAGTCTTGAGATGTATGCATCCCTCCTCTTTTGAACTTAGATTTGTATTTATAACCTTTAATTTATCCTCAATATTTTTTATCTTCTCTTTATCATCTTTTTATATTGACCTTGCTTTCAAGGATTCTAGTTCCTTATTGAGCTTGATGTAGTCATCCTTAATAGCCTTAAATCTTGAGGCCATGATCTTATTCTAAGCTTATTCTTGATCATACTCATTCATCTTACCTCTATACTTATAAAAAAGTGCCTTTTACTAATTTCAATTTTATTCACTTGGTTTTATATAAGCATAAGTAACCTCTACTTGATCTTTCAACTCTTGATTCTCTTTCTTCAATTGTTTATCCATATTGTCCCTTGGATCACCTTCAAGTGGTTAAACTTGTGAAGAAGGTCAGGCTCTGATACTAATTATTAGAGATATAATCACAAATATTGGGGTTGAATTAGTGATTCAAAATAATCCAATTCAATCCCAATTCTTAAACATGTATCACATACAATAATGATTCATATAGATTAACCATTTCAATGAACATAGTAAGATCAAGCATCTAACACATGATATATGTGGGAAACCCTCTTGGGGAATAAAACCCACTGAACCTTATAAGATGGAATATAGTCCTAAAATAACAATATCCAAATTTATACTATCACTAACTGATCAAGGAACACCCATCCCTTGGTTTAGTGAGACACCCATCCCATAAGGAGGAACCAACCCCCTACGCAACCAAGCACTAATCTAGCTACCTTGATATAATCTCCACTTCTGATCTAATGTCTTGTACACCTGATGATGGATTTATATTACTTTCACTCTTTTCCCTTTATACTCTCACAAACTTTCACACTCAATACATGCATCCAAAACACCCTTTTGGATCACTCTCAAATAGCCTCTAGGGTTTACTCACCCAATCTGCCACTTCTAGGATTATTAGATCCAATGACATATGTGTTTATCTTAATCAACTTTATTATAAAATCATTACTAATTTTATTCTCTCTCTTATTATCCTCACTAACCTTTACCTTCTCTTTCAAATGTTGTCTCCTTCGCTTGGCTCCACACTTCCTCAACAAGCACAATTAGTCTAATTAGACCTTGTACTTATACCACTCTCTTATTTTAACCATATTGGTCAACCAATATTATTTTAATATTTTAAACACATTTAAAATATTTCCATGCACATATTATATGTGATAACCACACTCTTCATAGTCTAGTCATTACCTTATTAGCCCCATACCACCATTAGGTCTTGGTGAGACCTAAAACAAATAGACCTTCATACTAACACATTACATGTGAGACTACTTGGACCACCTTAATCCTTTAACAATGATTAAAAAACATAAAACCTATCTCCAATATACATTTAATCACTCCCTCATGGGTTCATTCCACCTAGAACACCAACTCAATACTTGAACCTATCAATTAGGTTTCCTTGCTCTTCAGGTATTCATACATAGAAAATAGAATCTCAAAATTCTAAAATATACAATCAAATATTTCACATAGACATATTATTAGATGACATTGGTGAAACCTTCAGGACCTCTATAATTCCTTCATGTACTTTATATACTTCAACACAATCTCTAAGTACTCAAAACAAATCTCTCAAAATGACCACTTAGACTTGTCATATACAATCAAAATAAAGTCAAGTTATTTTGAATCTCCATATCTGATAAAGGGCATATCATGACAAAAAATGACTTATTATAATCCTTTGATACTTATATAACATCTCCATACTCATTTTTTTCTTCAATTATGTTTATAACACCTTCACCTCACCTCTGTAACATGGTTGCTCAATCTACCAGTGCATTCAACAAACACAGTCAACTTCTAAGAAATATTTTACAATAAATATGGATTGATAAAAACTCAAAAATACACAAATATTTTATTCATGGAGTATATAATACTCTCCAATATATATTTTATCTTGAAACATCAAAATACTATCAAGAACAACTCAATTATCCTTCTCGTGTCACTTGCAGAACATGGTTAAATACATAGTCAACTTTGGAGCTTAATATATTTGATTGTACAAAAATTAAAACCTTATAAATCACTTATATATTTTTTCCTTTAATTAATCTTCAAATTTTGTTTTTACACCATTAATAAATTCATCCTAGATCAGAAGATATTAGCAAAATATTGTAGACTAGTTTTTCCCTTTACTAATTCAAATGCCAACAGTCACTATATAATACAAACATTACAGACATGTGTCTTCATCTTATGTCCCTTGGAAACTTTTTTAAATGCACTCTATTTATATCCTTGTGAGCCTCTTTAATTTAAATCTTTAACACTCATCATTGATCATTGATCTACACTTACACAATTAAGACACTTGGCACCCTCGTGTGCCTTCTGATCATTGACTATTTGACTTGAACCACACCATCGATATCCATCCACATGAACACTCACATGCCATTGATATTTTATAAAACCATCATGATTTATACACGTCACTATCACATGAAATCTTAGGAACCTTTGACATATTGACTTCATGCACACCATTGGATCATAATCTAGATGATGAACGCTCACCATTAGATCTATCTTGACTATTTGACCCTAGATTTCAATGCTTTTAAATTTTATAGTTTTTGGTACATCATAGTCCATAATATTAAATTTTAAGGTTTATAACTTGAGCTATAAAACACTTAAAGAGTCCAAATATTTAGGGTACCTTCTTGACACTATAGACAACATCTCCATGAAAATCTTTAACCACTATTAACTTTTTGAGTACCTGCACTAAATGCACAAACTTGTTGGTTCATTCATATTTTCATGATGTTCAATGATGGTCTAGTTTATCTTAATCTATAATATGCATGTTTCTCTTTCTAAATGATCAAATGACACACCAAAACTTTACCAAGACATCTATGGATGCCTCAAAACCTCTTCTTTGTCCTTATTAATCTGCACATATGCCATATAAACTCCAAGATATTAAAAAAAAACTTATTTGTCATATGAAATATTACCTCATGACCTAAAACTTTGACCACATGATCTCCTCTCAGAGTGGAATCCATCTATATATCAAGCTACTCTTGAAACCTTCACACATGTGAATGTTGATATCATCAATATGCTCACTCAGCTTTATCTATAAAGATGACTGCTTGAACTTAGATACTCATATGACTAATCTAATGAATTCCTTTCACTTCCACAAGCACTTCAAACACTTAAAACACCCCATATGTTCTTTGTAACATGACCATACCATCAATAACATCCACCATTTGCCTATCTAATTCAAACACTAAAAAACTATGTAAAAACACTGAATCACACTCTATCATTGTCATTTTAGCACACATGACACCTCATCAACATCCTTGGTCACCTTGGATAAATCATTTACAAACCTCCAACAATATGCACCTTGGATTTGTCTCATGTTTAAATTGTGTGTAACAATGGTACCATGTATAGAAGTTTTCCATAAATGTGTATTAGGATAATATAACTGTGTTTTGGCCAATTCAAAAAATTGTCTAAGTGTGGAGGACATAATTACAAATCATAACCCCACTATATATAAATAAATATGAAACTAATATAAATACCAATGTGGAGGACATGCTTTCAAAAAATACCCCACTGTAAACTAGAGATGCTAAAAATTGAGTAGGTATGGAGAACATGCTTCCAAATCATACCCCCAATGTATTCTAAAAATTGTGAACATGTGGAATCCATGTCACCATGACATGTCCCCGTTGAATCTACAAACTAGTGTAAGTACCATATACTATGTGAGTGTTGAGAACATGCTTCCAAAGCATTCTTTCACTTCAATCTAGAAACTATGAAAAATGTGGAATCCATGTCACCATGACATACCATTACCAATATTCCCCACCCTTTGAGGTGAGATAAAAATATTACTTTGTAGTTATCTCACCTCAAAAAGGGTAAGACAACTATAAGTCTATGAATGTAACCATGTAGTATATATAAGGAAATATGTCTAGTTAAATATAACATTGCATAAAACTAATGTCATCACATGTAGGCCTAATATGTATGATAAATATCATGGCAACATATAGATAGTAATAATACAAGCTCAACAAGCAAACAAATAGACATACAATATCACTCAAAATCAATTCAAATGGTAATAGTCCTATGAGACAACAAACAAGGGGCGTGTTCAAATGCTACAAAATTGAATAGACATGACTTAGTCAAATGTCCATAAATTGAAATGATGACATATTCAAATGTCCAAGAAGGAAATAATATGAATAAGGGATGAATATAATGGATCATATTCAAATTCTCAAAAAATCAAGACAATATCAAGGCAAAACACTCAAGGAAGTCTGTAAAGGAAAGGCATAAGCAACTAGTATAAACATGTCATAATGGCTTATGAATCAAATGTGTTAGAAAAAATCATCAAATATATAACATATCAAGTACCCTATGTAATTTATAATAATGGATAATAATCATGTGTAAGTACATATGTAAGCTCAAACATTATAGTGTAGAGTTATCATCAAATCATATAACCTGTGTATAGCAAGATCATAGAATATAGATGCCCCCAATATCATGATGACATGAATAGAGGGAAGGCCCAACACCCATAAGTGTATCATATATCTATGTATGCCTATGTATATGTATGTATGATTAAAATTATATGCTAGTCCTCCACATGGAATTAACACATATATGTCCAGGGGCTAATAGAATATGTAAGTGTCGAAAGTGTTTTTTGGATTTTTGAATATTTGAATTTTTTATTTTATTTTGTAAAAGAGATGATCAAAGGTGTTTCCCCACTCAAAACATGGTGAAATAAATTGTTTTAACTACCAAGTAACATGTATAGGTTCAATATTTGTCACTGTAGTGTTTATGATACTCAGTGTATGTATAATAGGACTTTGGGGTCTTAAAGTACCAATAGAAGAAATAGGGGTTCTTGAAACCCATCTCTATGTATTATGTGGTTTATTTTGAATAAAAATGATAGGACCATGTTTATGTGCTCTAGATATCTAAATATGGTGTGTATAATATGAGGATTCTATGGAACACACTACATATCTTTGATGTAAGGGTTTCTCAAGTATTGGTTGTCTAGTGTAGAGTGAAATTTGAGTTCAATGGATTACACTATCTAATTTAATCACTCAAACTTCAAACCACTAAGTAAAGTGATATATCCATCAAGACTAAAATACAAATGGATGAACATAATTTAAAACTATCACTATGATCCTAAATCTAAATGCTCTACACTATGATTAAATGGAATAAAAGACAAGGACATTAGATTGATTACCTTAGAATCAAAAATTTGACATTATGATGGCATGATGATAGATTATTGATGAAGGATGTAAGGATTGATTTGACATGAATAATCTATGAATTTCCAATATATCTCCCATGGAGGGATGAGGTTGTTTAAATATATTTTTAAGGGAGAAAACAATCGATGAGATTTAAATTTTGATGAGGGAGATCTAGGGTGGAGAATTTAAAATTCCTTGGAAGCCTCTAGATTTAGAGGCTTCTAGAGAGGAGGGGTGATAATAGATAAGGTTCTAGATTTGGATGGTTCTATAATCCTTATTAGTGTTAATGATGATTAGATGGGGGATTAGATAGGGATTAGGTAGAGGTTAGGAACTAGGGGTGTAGGAGAGCCTAGGCATAGGATAGTAGGTGGGCCATTGAGAATTTAAAATTTCCAAATAATAGATAAGTGGGGATTAGGATGGAATAATGTGGACTTAGGATAATTAATTGATTGGTGGAGATTAATAAGGTTAGTGGAAAAAGTTATAATAAAAAGGGATATTAAATAAATTATTATAAAATGGAGGATATTAGGATAGGATAAATTAGAGTAAACAAGATAAATAGAATTAGTGTTGACTAATAGTGATATTAGTGAAGTTAAATAAAGTGATAGAATTTAGGTATATACATTTTTTCCCTCTTTTAAAGGGCATTGTGAGTAAATATAAGTAGAAGGAGTAATGTTCTTTCAAATAAAAACCATTTCATGAATGAATGTTATTAGATGATGTTAGGGGATATGATGCCCCCTCGAGAGGAAATGCGAGGAAGAATGTAATGGATGGCCACTCAAAAGAAGTGAGGGGTGGGATGATATGGATAGACAAAGGGATGGGATTCCAAATGTAAGATAGAAGATGAAGAAGAGGAATTTGAATTGAGTAATGAGATATAATTGACTTGAGGAATTTGATTGATAATACCCCTAGAAAAGAGACATGCATAGGGAGTAGAGATGACTTTATCACGATTGTTGACACATCCCAAGGGGGAATCAATCACAACATGATGGTGATTGGATTAAAGGGTTATAAGTTTTATATTTATCCCAAGAAAGGATGCATGTAAGGGAGAGTTGTTGTCTAAGATGAGACTTATTTGATAAGAATAATTATGGGTGTAGCTCAAGGCTAGATAGATCAATATGATGTTTGTTATGATAGAGAAGAAATTATATGATCAAGTGACCAAAGGATAAGAATTAGACTACATTTCATAAAATCAATTATCCATAATGTGATTAATTATGATGATGCCCCTAGTAGGGACACATGCAAGGAGTGATATATGATAAATTGATCAATCAGTGATTAATGAAAGAAATATATGGATGTTGTGATGTTTGTCAAGCCCAATAAATAGGTATGGGAACTGGATGAAAATATTAAGGAGATCATTTCAAGGATGGTTATTTATCAATATATTAATTAATTAATTATGGATAGCATAGCTCAAATATTTGACTAATGTAGGAATTGAGGATAGATGAGAGAGATGTAATGGTGGTTAATCTATCCTTGGGCATTGAAAAGTGGCCAAATGCTACCTACATGCTCTAAAAAGACCTCAAGCCAATGTAGTTTTGATTAAAAGATGATGATGATGATGATGATGATAACAATGATTAGTGATTAAAGGATGATGTTAGTGATTAGAGGATATGATGCAAATGATGAGATGAGGATAAAATATTTGATATTAGTCAAAGGAGTTGATAGTATTAGATTAGTGATGGGAAGAGGCATAATTAGATGATTAGATGAGTGATAAGGGTATAGATAATCAAACCATCACAACTATCATAAGGCTCATCATAGTCTAAGCAATATGATAGATATGGAATTTGATAATATGCCCCATGATAAAAATATGACCAAGAGGACATTGTGCTAAAATGCATGGGTAAATATCAAACTTTACAACATTGCAGTCACTTATAAGCATTATTGACCTCCTGGCATCCTTGTTCATTTCCCAATAGAAAAAAAGAGACATGATACAAATAAAACATAAGACAAACAAGATATATACATGATGCAAGATGTGCAAACAAGATAAACATAATAGACAATTAACACACACAAATATCTACATGCAATGTCCTTATGTCTTATCTAATGATGGGATGATTGATTCCGTGATGGGTTGGGATAGGATGATCATGATGTGAATATAGGCATAGAAAACACTAATGTGAATGAAGATATGCATGTGGATATGGATTAGGATTAGGATAAAGATGTGAAAGAGGATTTGGATATGGGGGCATGGATAGGCATTAAGATCGATATAGACTAAATTTTTCCCCTAGTTTAGGATAGAAGGATGGATGATGTGATGGGGTGTGATAAGGTCTTTGAATACTGATCTTTCTAGGAATCAAATCTAAGAGTGGTCAAATAAGGTGATTTGTAAAATGTGGTGTTTTTAGATCTGACCAAGGATTACTAATAAACAAAACCTTGCAATAATCCAACCTAGCAAGAAGAGTGGGAAATGATGGGATCAAATGCCTTTCACACTAGCAAAGAAGTGATTGGATGGGTATTAAATATGAAGAGGAAATGATAAGGAAAGTGATGAGATCAATTAACTTTCACACTATCAAGGAAATTATTTGATGGGTGCTAGATATTAAGACACAATGATAAGTGATGGGTGCCATATTAAAGTCTTTGACAAGGTTGTGTATGTTGATAATACCTGTGTCAAAAAGGATGAGGATGAAGATATGGATGGGTGACCACTAGGAGTGGGTTTCAATATGGAATGATGGATGGGATATTAGACATCACTTAGGATGGGGATATGGATAACATGATAGATGGGATGAGTATTGTATGTCATTTAAGATTATGTGATGGAGATGTATGTGATTAGGAGATAAGGCATAAGACAAGACACAATGGACTATTTTTGGCTTTTTCAAGTTTTATGATTTTTAGGGTTTTTGGAATATTTCACATTTTTAGGTATTTTTGGAATATGGATGTACACTATGCAAATTGGGTTACTAGAAAAGTGAATGCCAAGCCTAGCAACTAGGATATGGATAGATGGAATGATGGATAGGATAACAAAAAGATGAGGGTGATGCAGAATCAAGGATGAGGGCCAAGGAAAAAGGGACTATGGATTGCCAATGACCACATGATGAAGAGACCAAATGTTTAGTTACCTAAGAGTTCATTAGAGGATATGAAAATATGGTTTCATTTCTCAAGACACCTTCTACTTCCTTACAAAGCTCAATATGGGAAGGAATGGTAGATATGCTAGAGGACATGATGGCAGACATTAGATAGTAAGAATGGATGGAGAGGATGGGATGGATAGGGATGGTGTGGATGGGTTATATAGACCAAGTTGATGAGGGATGAGATAAGTATGGATGGGTTGACAAGGGATGATGGATTTTTCCCCCAAGTGTTGAGGTATAATGTGGATAATAGATTATTTTACCATGATGTCAGAAACCATTTTTCATCATGGTACTTGACCAAGGCACCAAAAGATTGGTTTTCACCATTGGATGAATGATTTTTTAATTTATTTATTATTCTTATTATTATTTTTACTTTTGATTTTTGGATGGCATCTTGATTTATTGGATACAGGTACGAGATGAAGGGATGTTGATGTTGACTAGATCCTTAACCAACATTAGTTCTGAAGATGTGTAGTATTAGGACCATGTTATCATTTCTAGATGTATTAGGGTCTATATGACCCTTGTTTATTCTTGATTATGACCCCTCCAGATATATAGAGTGATTGTCTTTGCCACCCTTATAAGAGATAATGTTTCTTAAGGAGGTGATGTGAACTATGGATTGAATTAGATCATGATGTTGGTAGGGATGTATTGGACTGGAATGAATGGTAGGACTTGACAAGATTATGGGAGTGTGATAGGATGGTGTGATGGGTGGTGGAGGATTAGGACTAGTAATCAGACACATCATTAGAGATGTTAGACATTCCACATTTGATCATTGCCATGTGATAAAATATTAATGGAGATCCAAGATGCTTTGATGGTATGATTCTTTGATCTGATTATTTAAAAGATTATCGGCTATATCGATAGTGATTTTGATATTATTTTGATTTTAATACTAAATTTGACTTTGACTTTTCTTTTGTACCTATTTTTAGGCTACACCAGGGGAGTTTGATTTTTGACTTGATAGAGGATTATTATTTTGACTTTGATGGTCTCCTAGTGCCTGATATTGGGCTTCACTAAGGGAATACACTTTTTGATTAGGTTGACAATTTGAATTTTATTGATTTTGATTGATAGGATCAAATATGAATTTATCATGATTTATGACTTTTTGTATATGGTCTTAGACTTTTGTATTTGTGTCATACTTTATATTGCCTAAGGAAGGGTCCAATGATGTATGTTCCTATTCATTGCTATGCAAGGAGGTGATTAAGTGATCATTGATAGGAATAAAATGATCTATGATGGATGAAAGTGGTAAAGGTGGTAGGATGAGGTCAATGAGCGGTGATGGGGTATCATGGTCACCATAGGGGTTATTAAGAGACCTAGTTTCAACATCAAAGAGAATCTCCTCAAGTTCAATAAAAGGATCACTAGGACTAGTTATAGTGGACATATCCAAAATAAGATCAGATTCACTCTGACAATATTTAATAGATAAATCTTGAAAGAACTCTATTATAACATCATCATATTTATTGAGGTCTAAAGGTATGCCTAGTGATGTAGTGGAGGTATCTGAATTAGAGGTATCCTCAAAAAGATAGGCATTATCAGTAGTTGTTATAACATCGATGAGGGATGATGTTTCTGATCAGGAATCTATTGTCATCAAATTATGCACCCTAGGACATTCTATGAAATTCATTCAATTTGATGCAAAATTGAATCATCCCTCAAGTTTTTTGGAACTTGTAAGAGAGATGAGTCTCTAGGATTGAAAAGGTCTAGCTCCCTAAATTCTTCTTTAAGTGTCTCTCACCTAATCTACTACTTGTTCATGAAAAGAGTCAAGAATTTGCATAAAATAGAAAACTATGCTAAAGAGCTGATCCACCAAGAATTTATCCCATAGACTATCACACTTATACTGAGTAACAATGTTTTCCAAGACTAATTCCATGTTTTGAAAGATACTAACATAGCGTTTCAATGTGAAGGTAACATGCTTGAGATAATAAACAAGATAATTGACCTAAAGGGAAGATTATACACCATAGATACAATTACATACTTGAAAAAGAGTTTGATACATTCAACACACTTCACATGACCTGTTAACATCATAACCTTTATTTAAACATGAAGGATAAATGGAGTAAGGATAATGCTATCACTTAGCTCCATTATACATCACTCACATACTCAGATAGAAATTTACAACTTAGAATTGGTCTTGTATTCAATTTTTAAAAGAAAAGTGCAATGTCATTTTAGTAGGACTTCACCATACCAAAAATGTGGTTATCTATAATGGTTGAAATGGATCAATTTATAGAACTTTGAGGAAGATCAAGAAAGGAGAAGTTTAGGAGGCACAAGGACATGGGTCATAGACATGAAAATTAGTTACAAATCCATGAGAGAGATGGATGAGTGAACCATGCCATGTCAAGAGTCTTACTTGTCCAAAAAAAGCCATGAGAATGGTGGCAAGTGGCATCAAACCTTTAGGAGTGGTATAGGAAACTACTTCTATTAAAGATCATCCATGAGAGTTTGAAACTAAAAAAAGAAAAGTTGACACATCACACTAATGGAACTCGTGATGACAGTTAGAAAATGCTCTTTCTAACTACTAGTTATTCTCTAGACACCTATATTTATCAATTTTGTAAAAGCTCCTTGACTTGGTTAGATGCCAAAAATGAATCACTCTATCAACCTATCCATTTTTCTCACTTTGTCCACTCTAGATACTTAGGATTCGACCATTTGCCACCTCCATGTCTATTTTTGTTTTCCCATCAAGTCTTTTAAATAGCAATGGATATTCTCCATAATTTAAAATTGACTTCTTGTGGGCCATCACTCCTTTGGGTATTTTCTTCAAACTTTTATTTTTGGACCTTTTCTTCAGAAAAATTATCCATGGCTATTTATTTTATTTACTTTCTCATACCTTTTGTCCAGTATTTTCCTTTGGGCTCATTGCTTGTTCATTTCCTTCAGACAAAAATTTTGAAGGAATTCTTCCTATTTATTTCCTTTAGAAAAAAAGTCTAAAGGAATTCTTTTGGAGTTCCTTCTCTTCATTTCTTTTCTTGTGGCTTTTTGATTGGTCCCTTCAGAGAAGTTGAAATGCCCTTCAGAGAAGTTGTAATAGTCCTTTGGCTTTTGAAAATGGTCTTTCAAAAAAAATTAAGTGGACCTTTTCTCAAAAAAAGATACCCTTCAAAAAAATGAAAGTGCCATTTGGAAAAAGTGAAATGTACCTTTCAGACTTTTTGTTTGGTCCATTTTTCTTGAAAATTGCCCTTCAAAAAAATTACAAGGATCCCTTTTGGATTGAAAGAGTCCTTCAGAGAAATTGTAAAGTAACTTCAAAAAAATCGTGTGGAAAAATTATTTGAAAAAATTCATAACTTGGTCAAAAGAAACCCTGAAGAAATACTCTTAAGGAAAAGCCTCGGACAAAAAGTCTGAAAGAATTTAGCAAAATGCTTCAGACAAAAAACTTGAAAGAATTAGGCAAAGAATTAGAACAAAAAACCCAAAAGAATTAGACAAAGGCTTAGAATAAAGACTAAAATGAACCTTCTAAAATAAATAACACTTGGTATTTTTGAAAGCCTTGTCAAAGAACATTTCTTTCGAAGGAAAACTAAGTACTGGACTTGGCCAAATTTGAAAGGTGCAAACCTGGGGGTGTAAATTAGCTAAGATTCTTGGTGATTCTTGGGTATGCCATGCCTACTATGCCTAAGACTAGTTGCTTAAATTCTTCCATTGAAAATGGAGTCATGCAAAATGAGCACTCAAATTATCATGAACAAACCTTGGATTGACCATAAGATAATGACATTACATAAGACACACATAGGCAAAGACACATTTGTGCTAATAAGCACTTAAGGAACACAAATCAAAACAAAGGCAACATTCATGTGTCAACTAAAACACTTAGGGAACATAACAATCAAAACAAAACTAGACTAAACACACACCTATGCTACTATTTACAAGACAGACCTACAAGGATTAATAGTAGAACTTCATATCTATCCCATTCATAGAGATAGGTAATTCTTCTCCATTCATCTTGGTCAGATGAAAGGATTTTATTTTCTTGAATTTTTTGATGTTGTAAGGGCCACTTCATAAAGCATCAAACTTTGTATGTTTACCTGATTTTACTCTATCCTCATCCCATTTCAGAACCAAATCACCTTTCTTGAACACTCTTATACTTTATCTTTTTTCAAAGGATTTCTTCATGAGTACATAATGGTGTTCCATGGTCTTATGTGTATTATCCCTTGATTATTAAAGTTGCATTAGTTATATCAATCTAACTTCCATTGGAGTATTTTATAGTAGTTCCAGTTGATGTGCAAATCCTAGAGTAGGGAGATCTTAAGAGATGAACAACCTAGATTTTCTCCCATAAAAAAGTACAAAAGGAGAGTTACCAATTGATCTCTTAGGAGTAATCTTTTCATCCCATAAATATGTCTTCAACTTGGTGTGACATGCTCTTTGATTGTTCTTTATTGTCCTCTTAATGATCTTGATGAGGTTCTAATTAGTAGACTCAGCCAACCCATTACCTTGGGGGTAATAGTTGGATGAGGTACTCAAGTAAATTTCATTCTTATTTTCCCACTCAAAATTTTTATCACTCATAAAATCAAGTGCATTATCAGAAATAATAGTATAGGGGATCCCAAATCTTGTTGTGATACTCTCATAAAACTCCAAGATTGCATTTTCATTTGCCTCCTTTAATGTAATAGCCTCTACCCACATTGTGAAGTAGTCAATAGCCATCAATATCCATTTGTGTCCAGCACTTGATGGAGGGTTGATCATACCAATGAAATAAAGGCCCCATTGCATGAAAGGTTAGTCCACTTGGGCAGGGTTTAATGGAAGGGCTACAAGTTTCTATTTGCCTACAAAGAAGGCACATTGAGGACACCTCCTAGCCCAAGAGTAGTAATCCTTGAAAAGGATAGGCCAATAATACCCTACCCTCGTTATCTTTTCAACTATTATTTTTGGGGAGAAATGGCTTCCATCTACACCATTGTGAAATTTTTCCAACAATATACCAAACAAATCATTGTCAACACACCTTAGTAATACACCATTCACATCCTTCTGAAAGAGAATACCATATACAAGACAATAAGTAATGGTTTACAATCTTAAACACCTTCTTTGTGACTTATTCAAACCATTAGGACAATCACCATTTTAGAAGAAACCAATGATGTCTTGTGTCCAAATTTTAATTGGTATGTGAATAACTGGTTGGGGATGAACTTGATTGACCAAGACCTCTTCCTTTGGCCCTTGAAGATCTAAATCCAGATGTTCACATAACCCCTTTCCTCTTACCAAGTTGGTTTCCTTTATATCAACATCATACTCCATTACCTTTATGATCCACCCATATCTCTTCTCATTGAGGTCTTTGCTTAAGAAGAACTCTTTGGTGTTAGGATGAGAGACCATGACATGTATCCTATTATTTGAAACCATGTGCATAAACTTTTTCAAACCTCTTATCACAGCTAGAGCTTCACCAAAGTAGAAAATCTTGGAGTAAACCTTCTAAGTTGATCTTGCCTAAGAAACTTTATAAACCTTTCTTTTTTAGAGGTAAAGACATGCCTAGAATGGCTTCAATCCTTTCAAGGTCAATAGACATGCCTTCTTCTGACACAGCATGACCCAGTAATTTGCCTTCACGAATAATAAAGATACATTTTTTGGATTAAGAGAAACTCCAAAATCTCTACACTTCTCAAATACTTGCCTTAGATGTTTCATGTGGTCATTAGTATCCTTGGAAAAACTAGCTATATCATCAAGGTGTACAAGCAAAAACTCATTGATCAAACCTTTAAAGGCCATGTCCATTGCCCTTTAGAAGGTAACACCAGCAATAGACAAACCAAAAGGCATCTTTATTTATGTAAATGTTCCCCATTTTGTGGTGAATTTTTTCTTGAACTGATCCTCCTCATTTACCAATATTTGGTTATAACCTGAATAGCCATCAAGTAGTGAAAAGCATTGAGAATCTGACACCACTTGCAAAATCTACTCCATGGAAGGTAGTGGATAATGGTCTTTGAGTGAAAATATATTTAGATCCCTAAATTACACACAAATTATGATCTCTCCACTGCAAATAGGTACAAGGTTAGCTACCCAATTTGAGTTCTTGATAGGAAATATAATCCTAGACTCAATCAATTTGGTAAGCTCTCTCTTTATGAGTTCCTCTATCTTGAGATTGATAGGCCTCTATTTTTGCCTAACTAGTTTAGCTCTATGTTCTAACTCAATGGTGTGATGAGATAGACCTATAGAAAACCCTTTCAAATCCTTATATTCCCAAGAAAATATATCATGAAATTATTTACACAATTCAATGAAGGCTTGTCTTTCAGAAAGAGAACATATCTTACCAATTTTCAAAAGTTTATCCTTAAATATCAAGATTATTTTGTAGTTCTATTCCTTTATAGACATGCTTACCCTTTCCTTCCTTCTTTGATCATCTTCATTTAACACACTCTCCAAATTAACCAGCCCCTTTGGTATCTTATTTGTCTTTGGCTAGATAACGTGTTCTTTATATTGATTGTGAAGCTTCTTTTGATTCTTTGAGGAAAACTTTGCTTGATTTTTAATGAAGTGTATAATGTGTTTATCACTCTCAAAAACTTGCCAAAACACTTAATTATCTATAATATAAGGTCTCATAATGACTTTGATTTGATGTTGGTCCATCTCTCTACTTACATCAGCAACTATATCAAAGTGTGCTCTTATCACAGCCAACCTATCAGCATGTTTATTTGAGTTTCTTGGTATAGGTTGGATATTGAAAGCATAAAATTCCTCAATTATATCCCATACCCTATGCTTGTAATACTTAAGCAAAGGGTTCTTGGTTATAGCTTGTTTTCTCACTCAATGTATAATCAATTCACTATCTCCATATACTTTCAAATTCTTGATTCCCTTGTTCTTTGCCCATTAGAGACTATGAACCAAGCCTTCATATTCAGCTGCATTACAAGTAAAACTAAAATGGAATATATATGAAGAATAATATTGGTTATTTTAAGGAGAAACCAACATGACACTAGCTCCTACCCCTACCTTGCTTCTAGATCCATCAAAAAACATTTCCCATATCCCTTCAAGTTCATGATATTCATTAGTGAGTGATGGCATAGGAGTGTTCTTCTCATGCATATAATAACTCCTAATTTAGTTTCTTATATGAATGCATAGGTGTCATGCTTATAATTTTTAGTACCATACTCATCAAGAAAAAGGTCAGAAATACCTTCAAGGGGAAAGGATGTTTCACCACCAATGGCACCTTCTTCCTGCTCACTAATTATATAATTTTGATTTGAACTTGTCTCCATATATGGTTCAATGTGGAACCTTTCCAAGGGCTATGTTCTTATAGTTAATTTAGCTCTATATCTCATTCAAAAATCTAGAAAAGACTACTTAGCTACAAGGTTCCCTCCAATCTTAGCCATGAAGTCTATTGATAAGCAAATAGCAAAATGATCTGGAAGATCAACCACCACAATGTCTTATAAGATGGAGAAGCTTGGACAATCATGTAAGAAAACTTTTAAACCTTTAACCAACCCCATATTTTTGGTTGGAGTTCCATCAAGATGCAACACACCCTTTCTATGAGGCTCATATTTTAGTCCCAATTTATCAACAACCACTTTAGGCATAACTATGGTACTGGCCCCACTGTCCATAATGAAGTTGTGAACCAATTTGTCTCCCACAATGAGCATGAGGTAGAAAGGTGAAGGCTTTTCATATCTATTGGAGGGATATAAAACATAATTAGGTGTGTTGTTACACCATTTTGCTTTAGAGCTTGAGGAGTTACATTGATATTAGCAAGTTGTTCTTGTAGTATCTCCTTTTGACCAGGCATATGTAATACTTCCCAAATAGAAATACTAGTTTTGGTATTATTCAAAGAGTCAATAATATTTAGAGAGGAAGTATTCACCTTGTCTTGCATTCTTGAAGGTAATGAGGGAACTTTAACTTATTTTACTAGAGGTTTGGCAGCTTTGCTCACATTCTGACTTTAAGGAGTAGTGTAACTAGTAGGATCTACTACATTAGTACTTACACTTTGTGGCCTTAGAGAGGCACTACTTAGAATCACCTGTGCTTATGAAGTATCTCCTAAATCCCTCTTTTTATCCCTTGTGTTGGTTGTAACTGATATATTTTGATTCAACACATAATCATCATCTACTTAGAAATTCATAAAACTAGTACTTTGGTTGTTACCTTCTCCTTGAACATATTTTTGCATGAGATTTACTTCTTCTGATGTAACATAAGGAGTAGCTCCTTCTTGAGTTACCAAAGCTTGATTACCTTATCCACTATTATGCATAAATTGACCTTGAGATGGCCCCTAATGATCTAAATTCTCCTCTCTTGAACTAGATTGGTGTACACTAGAATAATAACCTTTGTTGATGGAATGTAATTAGGATTATAGGCATTGGATTTCCTATTGAAACCTTGTTGGTATTGTCCTCTTCTTTGGTTAGTGTATTTGGGTGGAGGTCTATCTTTACTAAGGATAGTATTGAGGATTGGGTGGAGCATTTGCATACATTTTTGCTTGTTTGAGTTGGACTTACAAAGATTGAATCATCTCATCCTTATCTATAGCATCATCCACCTTCTTAGGAGTAGTTATAGGTTTGGCATTAGTATTGGGAACTTGTGCTATGTTTGGAGATTCAACTAAATTATGAGACAACAAAGGCATGGAGACTCTTAGAGGTAGTTTCCTATCTTATATCAGACTATTATCAATTTTAATGGTTATCTCATATGCCTCAAGTAGAGTAAATCTTCCCATTGACTAAAACATTATTACTACATTAGTGTCAATAGCCTTAAGATAGGTGGAGAGTACAAATCTTGGAGGAGGCCTCATAATAGGTTGCAGCCTATGCCATGTTCTTTGAAATATCTTATTGAAATCTCCCATGGATTCATTAGGACCTATTTTTATCACATTTAGCTGGTGAATTAGTGAAGTATGGTCACTCTTATTTTTGAATATGTTTACCCACAACTCTCCAAAACTATCCCAATTAGTAATACAGCCACCTTCTAATGTCCTATACTAATCAAGTGCCTTCCTTTTTAGAGACATGGCAAGTAGTCTAATAGCTATGTTATTTTGGGTGATATTTTGGAAATTGTAAAAGTTTGAAATGTCCCTAATATGCTCAGATGGGGTAATATGACCCTCTCTATTGAAATTGGGGAGACTTTTGGTAGCATTAGGAGGAATAGGATCATACGCATGAAGGTTAATTGGATTTTAGGTGTTGAAGGCTAGGAAAGGATGTCTTCTAGCCATTTTTTCTTCCTCTTTATCTAATAATTCTTTAACCTCCTCTTCTTCCTCAACAAATTCTTCTTGTTTAGGATCTCTAAAGGTTAACAATGGTTTAGGGTGTTATTCTTCAAGAGGAGTTTTAGGTGGAGAAAATTGATTGAAAAGCCTACTAGAACATGATCTAGTGAGGATCATGAAGTATATTATGGAAAAAATAATATAAAAATAGAGATTCTCACTTTTTGGAGTCACCAAATGCTAGATTAGAATGCTTCTACAACCTTGGATTTGTCGAGGCCAATATTCACCTTAACATGGAAATAATTAGGACTAGCTATCTCACCAGGTGTGCTAGAATTGTTGTCATCAAATTATCCACCCTAGGATGATCTATGAAATTCATTTAATTTGATGCAACATTTAATCATCCCTCAAGTTTGTGGTAACTTGTAAGAGAGATGAGTCTTTAGGATTGAAAATGGCTAGCTCCTCAAATTCTTCTCTAAGTGTTTATCACCTAATTTACTACTTATTCATGAAAAGAGTCAATAATTTGCATAAAATAAGAAACTATGCTAAATAATTGATCCATAAAGAATGTATCCCACTGACTATCACACTTCTACTAAGTAACAATGTTTTCCAAGACTAATTCCATGAACTGAAAGATACTAACATAGTGTTTCAATGTGAAGGTAACATGCTTGAGATAATCAACAAGATAATCGACCTAAGGGGTAGATTTTACACCATATATACAATTGCATACTTGAAATAGAGTTTGATACATTCAACACACTTCACATGACCTGTTAACATCTGAACCTTTATTTAAACATGAAGGATAAAGGGAGTAAGGATAAAGCTATCACTCAGCTCTGCTATACAAAACTCACATACTCAGATAAAAATTCACAACTTAGAATTGGTCTTGTATTTAATGTTTAAAATCAAATTATAATGTCATTTTAGTAGGGCTTCCCCATACCAAAAATGTGGTTATCTACAATGGTCGAAATGGCCCAATTTATAGAACTTTAAGGAAGATCAAGAAAGGAGAATTGAAAGAGACACAAGGACATGTGTTGTAGACATGAAAATCAATTACAGATCTATGAGAGAGATGGATGAGTGAGCCATGCCATGTCAAGAGTCTTATTTGTCCAAAACAAGTCATGAGAATGGTGGTAAGTGGCATCAAACCTTCAGGAGTGACATAGGAAACTGCTTCTATGCTCTTTCTAACTGTTAGTTATTCTCTAAACACCTATATTTGTCAATTTCATAGAAGTTCCTTGACTTGGTTAGCTGTCAGTAATGAATCACTCAGTCAACTTATCCATTTTTCTCACTTAGTCTACTCTAGATGCTTGGTATTTGACCATTTTTCACCTCCATGTATGTTCTTATTTTCCTATCAAATCTTTTGAATAGCAATGGATATTCTCCATAGTTTAAAATTGACTTCTTGTGGGCCATCACTCCTTTGGGTATTTTTTTCAAACTTTTATTTCCAGGCCTTTTCTTCAGATAAATTATCCATGGATATTTTTTTTCTATTTTCTTTTTCAAACCTTTTGTCGATTATTTTCCTTTGGGCTCATTGCTTATTCATTTCCTTTAGATAAAAAGTTTGAAGGAATTCTTCCTATTTATTTCCTTCAGAAAAAAAGTCTAAAGGAATTCTTTTGAGTTCCTTCTCTTCATTTCCTTTCCTATGGATTTTTTATTGGTCCCTTCGGAGAAGTTGAAATGCACTTCATAGAAGTTATAATGGTCTTTCAACTTTTGGAAATGGTTCTTAGGGATTTTGAAAATGGTCCTTCAAAAAAAATGAAGTGGACCTTTTTTTTACAAAAGATACCCTTTAGGAAAATGAAAGTGCCCTTCCAAAAAAGTGAAATGTACCTTTCAAATTTTTGTTTGGTCCATTTTGCTTGAAAAGTGCCCTTCAAAAAAATTACAAGGGTCCCTCTTGGCTTGAAAGAGTCCTTCAGAGAAATTGTAAAGTACCTTCATGAAAATTATGTAGACAAATTATCTGAAAGAATTCATCACTTGGCTGAAATAAAACCCAAAGAAATACTCTTGAGGAAAAACCTCAAATAAAAAAGTTTAAAAGAATTCAGCAAAATGCTTCAGATGAAAAAACTTGAAAGAATTAGGCAAAGGCTTAGAATAAAAAACCTAAAATAACTAGGTAAAGGCTTAGAAAAAAGACCAAAATGAACCTTTTGAAATAAATAACACTTGGTATTTTTGTGGGCCTTTTCAAAGAACATTTATTCTAAAGGAAAACTAAGTACTGGACTTGGCCAAATTTTAAAGGTGCAAACCTAGGGGTGGAAATTGGCCAACAAAATCTAATTCAGATATTGGTGTTTAACATGATCTTGATGAAGATAATACTTCTAATGTTGACTCTAATGTACAATATGTAATGTTGCTAGTAGAAGGTTCATTATCCATGACTGACCTCTCAATCAGGGGTATTTGATGTGATGGGTGAGAGTTTTCATGAGATATAATAGTACTAGACTCATGGGGAGTAGACTCAGCTTTGGAGTATTTTTTTAGGATGAGGGGATCACGTAGGATGTGTGTAGATTCTTGACCTTGGATTGAAAAGGGAAGGGCTTGATCATGATCGAGAATAGAATCTTGTAATTCATTTTCTTATTCACTCAGGGATGTGGATACATCTGGTTCATCCTTAATTACTATGTCACCATGGTCAATGAGGTCTTGGATATAATCATGGAAAGGTTAACATTGATTAATGGTATTCTCCCATGTTTGATGATATGGATAGTATTGGTTTGTTTTATACTAGGAAGGCTTAGGCTTAGTGGGATCAAGATGTCAGATGGGTGGATAGACCATCATGTTTATGGTGACTAATTATTTGAAAAGGGCTTCCAAGGACATAAGAAGGGGCATATAAGGACCTGCTTCACTTGGTGATTTGGAAGCAAAAGCATTAAACTTATGATCAAATGGTAGTTGATACAAGGGGGTGGAAGGAGTCAAGGTGGCCAAGATTGGATTCCCTTTACTATTATGGGAATGGGTAGATGATGGTTTATGACTATAATATGGAGGATTGGTATGAGACTCACATGAAGGGGCTTAAATAGGGGGTGTAATGAGTTAAAAGGGATCAACACCTTCAGGGAGTGGAACACCCATCATAATAAACTATAATAAGATCTCATCCTTATTGGCAGCTATGTATTGGTCTATGAGAGTAGGGTCTAACTTTAGAGTGGTGGGTGACAAAAGATGGGGGACTTGTTGGGCTAGAGTGTTGGATTTAAAAGTGATGTTATTAGGGGATGGAGGATTTGATTATGGATAATTACAAACAAGGGCTAAAGGGATTTGAATAAGGCTAGTGGATGGTGAAAGGGTATGGAATGAGGATAAGGTTTGATGGTGGACTTGTTTTAGAGGGGATTTTAGGCTTGTGGGATCAAAATCATCAAGAAAATGAGCACCCATCTTCCATAACCACTAAAATAATTCATCTTTATGCTCCATGATATATTGACTAATTAGGGTGATTGCATCCAAGAATGATAGGATTGACTTTGGTAAGTTAAGGGATTGTGGATGAGGAAATGCATAGGATGGTGATTTGGGGTGAATGGGATCAAGGTCAACAAGGATGTGAGCACCCACTTCTAGTTCTTGTAAAATGACTTCATCCTTGTTGGCCAAGATGTATTGGTCTACAATAATTGGGTCCAAATCCATAGGGATAGATGTTGAAAGAGGGATGATTAAGAGTTTTGATGGGGAGGTAAATTAAGGGTTAGAAATGGTTCCTTAAACAAAGTAGGTATGAATGATTGAGCTAGTATGATAGATGATGGTGAGGATTAGACATGATAAAAGATGATATAATACTATGATCAAATTTTAGACTGATAGTGCAATAGGTTCTAACAACTTATCAAAAATACCTAGTTATGAAGTTAGCAAAAAGATCAAGGATTTGATGGGTACCTGAATTCAAACTAATAAGATGATGATTGGATGGGTGTTAGTTATGAATATTCAAGATGAGTTAACTAGAGATGATTAGATTGGTGATTGATGGGTTTGCTAGATTGATACTATCAAAGTGATAAGGTGCTATCAAAATATTGACTAGGTATGAGACCTAACCAAATGATGAACGATAATAGACTAGGATAGTAGGATGTAGAGATAGATAAGACTATATCAAAACCTTAGACTGATTTTCTCAAGATAGGATTGGATAAGATTATGTTATGAAGGATAATGGGATAAGGGATAGTATAGATAGGTGATGATGAAGGTGATTAGGGATAAAGATGGGGGTGGTTTAGACCTGGGCATAACCTAAAGAGCCAACTAGGATAAGATAAGATAAGATGGGGTTAGGATATATGGGTGATGAGGTGACTAGAATAAGGCAAGGTCAAGACAAAAGGTTGATTATGACAAGATGTGTACTTAGGATAAGATGCAAATGATTAGACCAAATGTGATTAGGATGTGTGATTGGGTATGACTACTGATAAATGAAATGAGTATAGAACATGATTATAAGGATGTACAAGGGAATAAATTATGTAAAAAATAAGATATAAGTGATGGGGATGTGGCCAAAGATGAGTAGGTAATGGTTGGAACAGGAGGGGAAGATAAGGTGATGATAAGATATGCCTAGGATGGGATGAAGATAAGATGGGTGGGTGGGATAAGACAATATAAGGATAATGTGTATAATGGGATGATGATAAGGATGTGCAAGATGTGATTATAATATGTAGGTGATGGGGATGATCAAGGATGGATGGATATGGTTAGACTAGGATGAGAGTAATATAAAAGGATAATATGTACAAGATGATGACTAGGATGTACAAGATGAGATATTAGTGATGGGGGTGTGATTAATGATGAGTGGTTCTTATGACAAGATGGGATAAAAGGATGTACAAGAGAAAAATGACATGTACAAGAGGGTAAGACAAGGATATACAAGATGATGATTGGAATATGTAGGTGATGAGGGATGATCAATGATGAGGGGAGATGGTTAGAATAGGAAGGGATGAATACAAGGTTGAGACAAGTAATGGGGTGGGGATATATGTAATTAGAAATTCATCATGTATATAAATCAATCTTGGCTCAAATAAGATAGAGTATAACTACAATTTTTATTGGGATACACTTGTTAAGTGGGAGAATGACCAATATGGGGATTTTTTAGACCCGGTTAAGGGATCACTTGTCACAAAATATCATGATAGGAAGGGTCTAAAAGCCTACAGTCTAACACAATTACACAAGAACCCTAATGGAGTCCTAAGGTTTAAATCATTCACTTATTCTAATAACAAGAAAGTAAATATAATCTAATGCACACCAAATCTTGTAACACAAAGTAGGGGTTAGAAATAATATAACAAAAATTTATAAGGAACCTCATTTAAAGTATGTATGAGTAACACCGTAATACATGAAATATGAAATATAGTATTATTTGAGCCAATACTTATGCTACTTATATCTACTAAAAGAGAGGAGAACAAAGTTCAAATATACTTACCTAAATGTGAACCCATTGAGACTCAATCTCTCCCTTAGCTAAAGGGGATTCGTAAGAGGTTGTTGTGGTTTGTAAGGATCACTAAGAAGGGCCAAAGCATCCAAGACTTATCCACAAGACTAGATTCTCTAAATAAGAAACCTAAGTGAAGTCTCCTTAAGTATAATGGTAAAAGAGAAGATTATGAATAAGCATGAGTGAATAATAACTCTTGATTGCACATCTAAAATAATGATGAAATGATCTTATATATATAAGCAGATCTTGCCCTAAATCCTTCTAAAAATATCAGTTGTATAGGGTTAACCTAGTTGCCCCAGTTTGTTTTCAAGGATAATTCACTAGATCTAAGCTAGGCCAATTGAAAGGCTAATAAGCTAAGAAAGTGAAAAATACCCCTAAATTGTACTGCATCAATCCAGTCAACCTAGTATAGTTTACTGACCAAAATGGATTTAAGATAAGAAAATGAGGGATAGAAAGAGGAAAAGATTGAATGAATATTCCAGGGAGAATAAATAGTCTAGGTAATGGTTTTGGGAGCTAGTTAGATTGGTAATAATGTGTAAAAAAGGGATAACAATCCTGCAAAGCACCAGAGGTTTGCCCACCCCTTTCCTGATTCACCCTTTAGGGCATGCACTTAGATAGATTGAGTCTCAATGGGTTCTTGTAAGATGTAAAGTGTCAATATTTGATAAAATTTTGAAAATATTATGTGTATACATATGCCCCACTTGAAGCTCGTCATGTGTCACTAAGGTGAAATAGGGTATGGTGCTTCAAGAAAGAACATAAGGACATAGAATGTTGAAAAAAAATTGTAGTATCTTTAAAAGAAAAAATAAGTAAAAGTAAATGACTAAAAGGGAAATAATTGAAAATTAAATGCAATGTGTACCTTGACTTGCCTTTATTATGGAATGGTTATTTTTTATGTTGTTAGTTTTGATTATGTAGGGTATAAATACTACTTTCGACAAACCCAAGAATATAAAACTAAAGAGCAAAAAAAAAAAAAAAAAGTTTTATGAGGATGGGATGTACTTGGTAAATTTGACAAGATGGGGTGATAGGTGCTATGTTAGACCAAATAACCAAGTCAAAAAAACAAGAGTAAATTGGGTAATCAAAAATCCAAGGCTACTAAAGATCAAAAACTCAAACAAGCTATCCTTAAGTAAGAAAGGGAAACCCACCAAGCCAAACCAAGAATACATGTCAAATAAGATGGTAAATCAAATAAATCAATGGTAAAAAGAAGAAACAAAAATGGTAAAACAACATTGATGAGTGAGCAGTAACAATCCACATCTCACTCCTCAATGTAAAAAGGTTTATAAAAGGGACAAAAACATTATCAACTAAGAAGTAACAAGCCAACCACACTCAACAATGAAAAAAGAGTATGAACTCAGGTGTCCATAACAGCAGGACAATAAAATTACGATAAATGGTAAAAGGAAGGTAAAGTAAGCGTATACAATATAAATCATGGTGAAAATAAGGTAAGAATCCATAGTTTCTCAAACATGTTTTTTCTCTCTAAGGATAGATAAAACTAAAACAAAGTAGTGCTAGCATGTTTTTAAGAGGTGAAGAAAAAGGAATTAAATAAGAAGGGGAAAATGATTTGGAATCCAATTTGTCTATCAAGGGGGGAAATGAAATGGGTGAAGGGGAGAATGAAGGAAAAAAAAGTAGTGGAACTCTTTATCAAAGTCAAGACACTCAAATTAGGTTTGTCAAAACAAGAGGACTTTCTATCTTAAGGATTATGAAGAAATTCTCTTAGCCACACAAGTCTTAGGTCAATAAATGGAGTATATAGATCATCTTATGAAGTCTATATGCATGAAAATTAAAATTGACCTACCTCCCCATAATGTGTTCCCCATTCTTCAGGACCCCTTACAGATCCATCAGTCTACTATGAAGATTGGGTACTTGCATGAAAAAGTAGGTAGCACCATAGAGTTTTTTGAATTCTCTGATTCCAATCTACTAGCCTATCACACCCCAAAGGCCCTGGACTCTATGTGAGGCCAACTATGGAGTTTGAGCTTCGATTAGAGATAGGATATGTGCTTATAATCACATCTTTTGGTGTTAATTTGAATTTTGAGATTTGTATGTTGCCTTTTAGATATCATTGCCTTTTGTTTCAAATGATTTAGCTTTTAACTTTCTTGATGGCTTTTTCTATTCCTCCTCCTCCTTATTGATTTGGAAAACTAAACATAGGTGATAAATATGACTTTCATGTAAATACTTGTTACAAGAATTCTAAGAGAGAGAAACTTCAAAGAGCATGGGGTCTAAGAGTCTCATAAATCTAGGTGAAATAAAATTGTTTTCCTAACTTCGACCTTGTTTTATCCAATGTGGAGATGAAAGGAAGGGGAAATAAAGAGAAATGACACATGAAATAATTTGAATTACTTTAAATCAAAAATAATGTGACAAATGGCAAAGAGGGATACAATGACAATAAAGTGTGATTATTTATCATAAAAATGAGGAAAATAGAGGAAAACAAGATAACATAGTTTATTGTGCAGATTCCATCTAGCAAAAGAAGTAAAAGTTAAAGTTTGAGAACAAGGATAGAGAACATAAAAATTTGGTAATTTTATGCAGAGGGTCAGGTCCTATCTGTGGTCCTACAAAACAACTCACAAAATAAAAACCCAAAGGATACCAAGACAACATTGGTAAGTAAAAAGTATGTGAGAAATAAGTAAAAGAAGGTGGTTTTGTGAGGGATTTTAGGTCCTATCCATGGTCTTACAAAGAAACTCACAAAAGAGAAACATAATGGGTGTGAAAAACAAGAGAAAATTAAATAAGATAAAGAAGACTATGCTACATCAAGAAACCAAAAGACCAAAAAGGAGAACTAAAGGTTTGTGAAAAAGAGGGAACTATTGTAGAGGGAGAGACCCATGCTTAAGTAACCTACAAAAATGTGTTAGATAGATATAGATATAAGGCATAACAAGAAGGAAATAGTTAAGCAAATTACTTTTTGAGGAATTGAGCATTGGTGGGTTCTTTAAAAACATGGCCTTCATTGGTTTGAAGGTGATAGGTGCTTGGACCAAGAATATCTTTAACTAAATATGGGCCTCACCATTTTTGGGTTTATTTACCTTCTTTATCATGGGTGTATTCTAATTTAAGGATAATAAGATCACCAGCATTAAAAGTGCAAACTTTATCATGTTTGTTATGTTGTCTAGCAATGTGAGCCTTGTATTGGTGGTTATGTTTCGAGACAAAAATGAGACATTCATCAAGAAGATCAAGGGAATAAAGGTGAGCTTCATGAAATTCTTCATCAAGAAGATTGCCATGAAGAGATATATAAAAAGAGGGAAGTTCAATTTCTAAAGGAGGAACCGACTCAAAACCATAGACTAGAGAAAATGGAGTTGCCCTAGTGGTAGTACGTATGCTAGTTTGATATGCCCAAAGTATAGGGTAAAGATGAATATGCCAATTTGTGTGGGTTTCATGAATTGTCTTTTGGATAATTTTGTTGAGAATTTTATTAGTGGCTTTAGCTTGACCATTACATTAAAGATGATAGGGCATGGAAAATTTGTGGTTGATCTTGAATTTATTCCAAAGATTTTTTACATGTTTGTTTTTGAAGTTACCACCATTATTTGAAATGATGGTATGAGGAATGCCAAAAATGCAAATGATTTGATTAAGAATAAATTTGGAAATGGTAGGACTGGTGACATTAACAAAGGGCATGTATTCTACCAACTTGGTAAAATATTCGGTAGTGGTAATGATAAAGACATGCCTATCATGAGAGTAAGGAAGTTTACCAATGAGATCAAATCCCCATGTGGAAAAGGGCCAAGGATATTTGATAGTGTGAAGTTTAACAAGAGGTGAATGGATTACATCATCATGAAGCTAAAAAGGAGTACAATTTTTAGCATATTTGATTGCATCCTTTTTAAGAGTAGGCAAAAAGTAACCCATACGTAGGTATTTACATGTTGTAGCATGCCTACTACAATGACCACTACAAATTCCCCCATGTGCTTGTTCAAGAAGATGAGGAACTTCATCTTGCATAACATAATGGAGAAAGGTACCTTTATCATTATGATAGTAAAGGATGTTGTGTCAAAATACATATTTGAAAGCTTGTTTATGAATGTGTCTTTTCATGAGAATCTATAAGGAGGATAAGTTTAATCTTCTAAAAATTGAGTGATATCTTAGTACCATGGGCTCTATCGAATGGTAATAGCCTTGATATGTAGATAAGTGAATCTAGTGGTTGAGTAGAAGATGGAGATTTTCTTATTTATATAATAAAAGTAGGATCAGAAAGAACTTGGTGTGGATGAAAGAGAGAAGCTAAAGAGTCAAGAGAATCAACAATGGAATTTTGATCTCTAGGAATAGGCTCAATAGTGAAAGAGATAAAATCCTTAGAAAGAATAATTGTAGTTTGATGATATGTAATAAGGTTCTTACTTTTACATTGATAATTACCACTAAATTAATGGAAAATAAGTTAATAATCACCTAAAACATGAAGGTATTTAATGTCCAAATCAAGAGCAGCTCTCATGCCTAAGGTAAGAGCTTCATACTTAGCCATATTGTTAGTGACATCAAAAGGGAAGCAGAAGGCTAAAAGAATGATTTTACCTAGAGGAATTATGAGAATGCAACCTACCCCATCTCCTTGAAGGCACTTAGCACCATCAAAGTGAAGGATCCAAGTATCCCCATGCAAGTCAACATTGATTTTAGGGAGCTCCTTGATAACTACTTTTGGTTTAGTAGTACTAGAGGGAATGGAAGATTCATTAAGTTGATTGGATTCAAGATCAGTAGTAAAGCTATGAAAATAATATTTGAGAGAGATAACTTGATTAAGACCTTCAATGTAAAGGATATTATCATCTGGAAGATCATCTTGAAGAGAAGAAGTGGCTAGTATGAGAGCTGCAACAAGTTGATCAGCTATGACTTGCCCTTTGATAGCTTTTTGAGTGATGATATGAAGATCAAATTATATAAGTAAGATAATACATTTACCAATTATATCTCTAGGAAGAAAAGCTTTGGATAAGAAATGACTAAGGGGTTAGAATGAATAATGACATAAGTAGGTGTGTAAAGCATATAGTGGTGAAGCTTTTCAACTATGAAATAAATGGCAAGGTAATCATGCTCAATTTTGGTATAATGTGTCTCATAGTTGATGAGGCCTTGGATAATATAATAGATAACATACTATATCATCTTATTGGGCAAGCATTGCCCTAATTGAAATAGGTATGTAAGAAGTATATAGAATCAAGGGTTTATCATTAGAAGGAGGATGAAGTGTAGGTGGGTGAAGCAAAGACTCTTTCATGTTATCAAAGGCTCTTTGACATGGATATATCCATTCTAAAGTAGTACCTTTCTTGAGAAGGTAATTGATAGGGTGAATTTCATATGCCATTTGAGTGATAAATTATCTAATTGCCCCAAGCTTGTTTAAATAAGTATGAATGTCAGGAATAGAATGAGGAATGGGCATGTTGATGATAGCACTAATTTTAGTAGGATCAACATTATTGACATGAAGAGAGACTAAGAATCCTAAAAAAATTCTAGATGTGACTCTAAAGACACATTTTTAAGGATTAATTCTAGCTTTATATTTAAAAAGATGGTTGAAGATGATAGCGAGATTGGAAAGATGATTCTTATGATGTTTAGATTTAGCAATAAGATCATCCACATAGGTTTCAACAATTTTGTGAATGAGATCATAAAAAATGTGAGTCATTTCTCATTGATAAGTGGCTCTAAAATTTTTTAGGCCAAAGTGAATTTTGACATAGTAATAGGTGCCCCATTATATGGTGAAAGTAGTCTTATGTTGGCCCTCGGGGGTGATATGAATCTGATTATATCCTGAGAAGCCATCCATAAGAGATAACATTTCATAACCAACCATGGAATCAATGATGGCATATATTGAAGGTAAAGGAAAGTTGTCCATGGGATAAGAAATATTAAGATTGTTAAAATCAATACAAATTCGAATGACCATAGTGAACTTATTCTGAATAGCGACAATGTTGGAAACCCATTTAGAATAATCCACTAGTTTAATAAATTTAGCATCAAGTAATTTGATGATATCCTTATAACATAAAATTGAAACTTCAGGTGGAAATTTCCTTTGCTTTTGGTGCACAGGCTTGGTATCAAGATAAGTAATGATATTATGCACCATAATGCTAAGTCCATGCCAGGCATGTCCTCGTAGGACCAAGTGAAAGCTTCATCATATTTGTCAAATAATAAGCTAAAATTATCATTTTTGGAGGGTGAGAGTTCTTGAGAAACTATAATTGGTCGAGGACAAGATGGTGTACCATATTTAATGTAATTAGTTTCTTTGATGAGCATGGTATTCTCATCTTGAAAGTGGTATGGTAAATTTGGTAAGGCAAAGATTAGATTTGTTTTAAAATCAAAACTAACAATAAAGTTATTGAAGCAAGGAGTTTTAATATTAAAATTTCCAAGTTTATGATATTACTGAGGAAGTTGAGGTTCTTGGGCATATAGTAACTCAAAGATAGCTTCATCACTAGGAAAAGTAGGAAGAGGACCATAATACTCAATATCTACTTTAGGATCTAAAATTTGATTGCCATGGTGATCAGACTTAAAGTGAATCTAATAAACATCAATGGCCTTGGCATCTAGTGTTATTTTGAGAGTACAAGAAGTAAATAGAGTTGAAGATATTGGAGTGCTAGTGGATTTGGTGACAGGAAAAGGATTTGATGTAATGATAGGGTCCAAAGGAGCTAGATAAGATGAAAAGGCTTCTAGAAGTTCAAAAGGTTTAATTTATTCTACCACCCAAGGAGTATTAATAAGCAAAGGATTGATAGGAAGTACATGGCCCTCAATATCTAAGGTATGATCCACAAAAATAGTATGCACATCTTGATTAAAAGCATGAATTTGGGATAAAATATTTTGGTAATGATAAACATCCAAGTCTCTAGATTGAGCTTGGACCATGATATAGTTATCATCATATGTTGGAGAAATCTTACATGCTTGAGAATCAAGGGGAGTTTTAGATGGTGAAATCCTAATATTTTTGAATGTATGAGGAGACATGATGAGAGGATCTTGAAATAATTTAGCCACTCCAAAATCATTGCAAGTGAAGGCATATTCTAGTAAAGAAGGCTCCTAAGCGTTGCATGGAGGGGGAAAGTCGATAATCTCATCCATAATAGGAAAAGTATGATCTCTTGGTAAGAGAGGAGGAATCCATTATGAAATGTAGGGAGGTAACTTGGTGGTATTACAATTATGTTGTAACTCCTTGGGTTCATCATCATCAAAATCCATAAGAGTAACTTGTAAATCAGGATTCATGTTGATGAACTTGAGTAAAAGAGCAATGTTGATCTTAAGAATCATAAGAAAATGATATTATGATTTAGGATTAAGTAGTTGGATGCTTCATGGGTTAGGATCATCTTCATGCTTATATTATTTTCCATTATGCAATAATTTAATCCATTGACTACCATAAGAAGTAATGGCCCTCATTTGATGAGTCCATGGATAACCAAGGAGGATATTTTAAGATAAAGGGAGATCAAGTACCATAATCTTGGTTTGAATAGTTTTAGGTCCAATGGTAATGGAAGCCAGATATAACCAAGTGGTTTTTAATTAGTCTTGTCAAAACCATGACAAGTAAGATGATTTTTCTTGAGATGATCCTTGTTATAACCAAGTTGTTGAATAAGCCACAAGGATGTCACATTAATACTAGATCCTTCATCAACTAAGACTTTACAAATAAGAGTGGTATTCATGGCTACTTTAATAAAGAGTGGTGGATCATCAGCATGAAAAAAAATCATCATTGATCATGTCCTCTTCAAGGAATTCAAAAGAGGGCTTAGAAGGACACAAGGTTTCAATGGTATTGACATTAGTAGGTTAAGAATCAATAGAAGGTAGTTCTTCATATATGGAGGATGGATCTTCAATTTCTTGAAGTTGTTGCATAATGAATTTATGATGATAGGGTGAAGTATGAACCAACTCCATAAGACAAATTTTTAAAGGCATAGAGTTGAGTTATTCAAGAAAATTCTAATGTGATTTAGAAGAAAAATCATGAGGTTTAGAAGGTAAATTAGACTTGGGATGTGATTGGAGGATCAGAAGGAAGGAGTTGTTCCTTAGGTGATTGTGAATCAACATTAGTGGTGGTAGTATCTTTAAGAAGTTGTTCTTCTAAAGATGGTTTTTTAGGCTTGGTAAGGGGATCTTTGTGACCTAGTTTATGATGATAATTGACCTTAATAGTGTTGACATATTGGTAATTATTAAATTATTAGTTATAATTGACATCAATGGAACAAACATCCTTAGAGTTTGATTGATTGTTTGAAGAATATTTTTGGTTATTTGAGGTAGGAGCTTTAAAAAAAAATCATTTTTGGGAAGCAGTAGTGTATTCTTGATTACAAAGATTGATCATAGCTTCATGATTGAATGAATCACCAAGCATATAGGAGACATCAAATTTATTGAGCCCTCTACAAGATTTATGAGAATCCCTAATGTCGGTATGAAACCAATAAAATAGATTAGGGTCATACCACTTAGGAGGAGTATTTGGATAGATGAAAGGTTTTGAGGGTGATAAAAATTAATTCATTTGTTGAATTTGTTACCTTTTGAGTCACCCTTATTCAATTTTTCATGAATTTTGCCATAAAATAAGTTCACCCTCTTATCTCCTTTTGTGTGTAAATTCTTAAAAGAATTGAACCTTTGAACCTGAACCTTTTTCAGAATTCAAGAGTTGAATAAGTTCAATGGTTCAATAGGTTTAACATATCAAAGTTTTTCAAAGTGAACTATTTGTCCCTTAGTTTATTTCAATTATGATTTTAAACCTTTCATTTGAACTTGAACCCTTTTTCAGCGTTCAACAGTTCAACAGTTCAAAATTTCAATATTCGATATTTTGTAAAAAGTCATGTTCACTTAGTTCCCTTGTATAAATGAATGCATCATTGAACCTATCATTTAAACCTATCATTTGAACCTATCACTTGAACCTACATAGTGGAGTTCAAAAGTTTAACAGTTCAATGTCTCAAAGTTCAAAGTTTTTGGAAAGATCATGTGATTATTGGTTGGTCTATGCAGTTCATCTCATATCATTGAACCCCAAAATTGAACCACATTTTCAAAAGATCAATGGTGCAATGACTATACTCTCATCTCACCCCAAGGATTTCTCTAAGTTAAAAATTAATGGGAGATTTAGAGGAGAATATATCCGAAAATCATTATAAAGCAAAAAAAATTGAATTTTCATGAGGTTGCAGATAATCATTACTCATCAAAATCATGCATAAAAAAATGCTTGCCATTAATGCATATGTCAAAATGCATGTCTCATCAAGCATATTTAGCACGTATTGTTTTGGTTTAATCATTTGATCTGGTTAATATATGTACTAAGAGAGAATAATTCAAATTTATCGAATGAGCATATTGGGTGATACAAAGAAGAACAACACAGGTGGTATAAGATATTTTATTGATCAAATTCATAGTGATTTTAGACAAATTTAAAGGTGAGTTTTACTCTTACTATAAGTTGTTTCCTTTACTTGGTTGGGAAGAAGGATCCTTTTGAGTTTATGGCATTATTTAAAGAGTTCAAAACTTTTTCTTTTTTCCTCCCACCTATGGCCATGAAATCTGCATGTCTCGATTATGAGCATGGTCCTAGTCTCTTATGTTTTCCTACTGAAATTGGGGACACCTCTCTAGTCTAATATGATTTGGAAGATTTCAAGGAAAGGGCTAGAAATCCTGTGTCAAATCTTATGATGCAAAAAATTATAGAAAGTGGTTTCATTGAAGTTGCGGCCTTTCCCATAGCTTTCTAATGCCCTAAATTAGTCCTTAAATGCATGAATAGATATGAATCTTAGAACAAGTACATCAGGACTGTAGATGGCAATGTTTTGTCGTATATCAACAGAAAAAACCCTAATTTCTATAATGAGAATTCCTCCCAAGGAACCATACTCTGACTTTGATATTTCTTCTTTCTATAGTTATTTTTCATTAAAGAAAGCAATTTACAAGAGTGTAATTGCTATGAATTGGCTTTTGAAATTCCAAAAAGGAGGTTCAAGACTGCCCAGACCATTAACAAGAAATCATATGATTCTATAAGTACAAGATATTATAGTATTACTACACAGACTAAATGGCAATGTTCATGCATATTATTGGGAAGACTGGATGTATTTCTTCATACAGGTGATCCTCTAAGGAGAACAGTATTTGGATTGGGCAGAAATTATAGCTGAAAGTTTGCATTAAGGTCTAAGTAATTTTTTGGGAAATGAAGATTTTTATATGTCTTCATACCTCTTCTATTGCTTGGCATCTACAAGACAATGGGTAGGATTACCACATGCACCCTTGGTTGAAGATAGTAAAATTTATGAATATTACTCATAGTTGTAAATGCATAATTGTTATGAGGATTACAGGAGAGTCAATGATGTTTTTACTAGGAGGATGACTTTTGAATTGTCAAACAACATCAATAAAAGATTGTCTGATGAAGTTATAACATTAATCAACATTTATGGTAGTTTATTCACTCAATTTTCCAAGTTCACTTATATCAGAGTTGGGGGTTTTGATAGTGAACCTTTAAGGTTACCTAGGTATGTTTTTGATTGATTTGTGTTAATAGAAGTCTGTAGACAATTAGCACATGTAGATAAAAAAATTCCCAATGAAAAATAAGTCTGGTATATCTTTTCCTATTGAACTTAGGCATTACTCATGTAAATCAAATTTTGATGCTTTGAATTTAGAATTAGATCTTAAGAAATTCAATTTTCAATACTTCACAGCCAGGTCACAATTTGACAGCAAAGGTTTTGCCAGAGATAACTTGGATCTTTGAATAGGGTTGTCACATATTCCTTAATTGGAGGATTATTAGGAGGATTGTTCAGATGAATTTGAAGTCATAAAAAGATTGTGGTCTAGGTTCTCATTAGAGAAAATTATTACCCTCAATTTGAATATGGACATCTCTAGAATTTTTGATAATGATGAACAGGTGACTGATCCACAATTTGAAAAGATAGAACAATCACCTATTCCATAAATTGACTAGGAGAAAAAAGAAGAAGATAGAATTGAGGTTAAGACCCTCCCAGTGATAAGGACTGAGAAATGGTTAAGAGAACAAAAACTGGGGGGAGCTCAAAATGTAGCTTCCCAATAATGTATGTCAATAATTGAATCCCCATTTCCAATAAGCTCTTCTAATCAACTTATTATTATTTGTGATGCAGGTACTTCCAGAACAAAAACTAGAAGGGATCATGTCATCAAAGAACCTGAAAAGGCCCTTGTAACTACTCTGCCTCCTCATTCCACTAGATCAAGGACCCAAAGAAAGGGAAAGAGTCATGTTTTTGAAAAGGTAATTATAGATTTGAATTCTAAAGAAGATTCAAGAGAAGTTAAAGGTGATAAAGAATCTGGTTCACCAATGATAAAAGAGGTTAGTGTAGATCAACAAATAGCGATTCCTTCTAATTATGCTAAACTAATGATTATTTCAAAAGTACTCTTTGATCAACCAAATCCTGATAAAGATGCCTCGACCTCTGTACACAAGTGGTTGGAAAGCTCAATTAGCAATAAAAAGAAGGTAGTTCCATTTTCTTTGCCCTTAGAGGATATGGTAAGTAAGTGTTTATGGAAAGCCCCTAAATCAAAAAAATTCAAAACAACATCCAAGGTAGACGTCGACCCTAACACAGGGAATTGGAATGCAGAAATAGCCAGGCCAAGAACCAATGAAGAAGTTGAAGATCCTCCAGTTCAAGATTTTATAATTAAAAAGGTGGATCTTAGGATTGCATCACATGTAGATATACATCACCTTGAAGCATCCACCAAAAGGATAGTTAGCAGAACTTGGAAGGATGAAAAAAATAAAAGAGAATTAAACAAACTATGTGGTTAATGGTAGATTACATTGATGCCATTCATAGTCTAGATCCATAATTGATCACCCAACCACCCCTATCTTTTGATCCAAAATCACCTATCAATCAAAGGATGCTAGACCAAATACACAAAGGTAAACTAGTTACCAAGGTATTTGATAATTGGTTGGATAGCATCATTCAGAAAGGTACATAATTCATCCATAAATTGAATAATGTATATGATTTAAATACAATTATTGTTGAATATTTAAAGACTCAAAATGCTTTGTGAATAAAAGATGAAGGAAAATGGATGAGTGTGATGAACCGGATTGATGAAGTTCAAAAGTATGGAATAATAAAGTTTTTGTCAAAGAAGAACTTGACAAGTTTGGATGAAGATGTATTATATGTAAGTAGGAAAATATTAAATAGATAAATTTGGTATACTAACAAGGATGAATGGAAATCACAAAAATGATCAAGGAAATAACTGAATTCATTTAGTCATTACAACATGATCTACAGAGTATTGATATCAATTACATAAAACATGATGGAAAACCAGAAAAAGATATCAATTTGTGATTCAATCCTTTAGTAAAAAGATCAACATAATTAAATAAAGTGACAAGTTATCAACTAAAGATTTTTCTCAAATTTTAAAGGTAGATTCACTTCTTTGTCGTTGCATCGGCACTCTCCTAGAACATACAGAAAAGATGGGCAAAATTTAGAGGGAAGAAAACATATAGAAAGCAAGGATAAAACACATTAGCATTCCCAATCTTATGAAAATTCAAGAGATTGTTACATAATTTTAGGAGTGGAAATCTCAACATGTTTACCCAACTGAATAGATCAAATCTAGAGATCCTAGTTTGTCAATTCAGCAATGATTTTTCTTACATAGTTTCTTATATTTAGTGATTTAGTTGCTTTTCTATTTAAAACTTGATCTTTAAGTAAATTTGTTAAAAAAACTAAATCCTGTATGGGTCATAGTTACTTTAACTCTGGTTTAGTTTGATAGATGGATTAGTTATGGCAACTATATATATTTTTTATTATAAAAGAGTGGAGATAGAAATAGAGAAGATAAAAAAAAAAAAAAAAAAAGAGTTAGAAATTTTTAGACCACTGTTGTTAATAATATATGTAATGTTTGTCTGAAACATTTTTCATCTGTGAATGAAAAGGAGAATTAATTATTGAATACTTAAATTTGTGTATTTGAGTATTTGAAATTAGGTTTTTTGTGTAAAATCTTCTTTCATATAGTGATTACTCTTCCATTAGACAATTCATTATATGTGTTTTATCCTTTATTGGTTCAACAATATATATGTTTATCCATTTAAATCATTATTGAAGATAGAATCTGTGTATTTTATTATCTATTACTATTTTAAAATCTTGCATTCATAACATGATGATGTGTGGATGTTAGTTTACTTTAAAACACTTTCTAGTTAAAAGTGTATCTAAATATTTCAACTCATTGAAAATCTTAAAGGGAACTGCACCTTAATTTAGAGGGAAACTAGTCTTAACAATTCACCCATTTGTTGTTTAACTTATTTGTTCTTGAAAGAAGAAAGGTATGGAGTCAAATTAAAATATTTTTAGATAAGGACAAATCTGTTAACCAACAATTTTTGGTGACTCTGTTGGGGAAACAAAATTTGACATCTTTATTGAAAGATTAGTTGCCTTAATATGAAACAACAATGGTGCTTCCACATGAAAATATAATTCTTATTTTACAACCTAATCTTGGTTTTCAAGATGAACAGGAAGATATAATCAGTTAGTTAAATACTCTTGCTTGGTATTCTCATCAAAATATTAAATCCCCTGAAGTATGAAGTTAATAATTATAATATCATAAGCTAGATTCTAGAAGATACACAAGGTCTTTGAAAAGAGAAGGAATTGAGGATTCTACTTTTCAAGCATTGCAAAGCTTAAATTTTCCTTATATTCCTACCCACATTAGAAAATCTAGAAGTAGACCTATTATCCCTCTTAAACCCTCTACATCCTCTATCTGTCAAGCCTTAACTCTTTCTAGTACTATCTTTCCTTCTACCATAAGTTTTATTCTAATGGCCCAACCTTGGGGCACAGCCATAGGACCTCTAAATTTAGGGGCCAACCTAAATCCCTTACCTAAAAATGCAAGGTAAAATTTACCCAAATTTAATGGAGATGGGAGACAATCACTAGAAAAACATTTGAGTGCCTTTGCAACGGCATATGGTGTGTTAGGCGTGCAACATCAAGATGTAGCCATAAGGCCTTTTGTGCAAACTCTAACTGATATTGCAGCACAATGGTTTTATCATCTAACTAATTCCTCAATTACAAGTTGGACAAATATGAAAATTACATTTGAAAATAAGTTCAAAAGCATAGAAGATGAACATTCCCTTCTTGCTCAATTGACTCAACTCAAGAAGGAGATACATGAACCCATGAGGGAATTTATAGCCAAATTCAATAGAATTTTACACAAGATTTCTACTACTAAAAGACTAACTGTTGAGAATTAGAAATGCTTCTTTATTAATTATATGCTTCCTGATATAAGTTTTCATCTCAGAAGAGGTGTAATTATCAATTTAACAGACGCACAATCATTGGTAGTTGAGTTAGAATATGATCTTATTATGGCCAAAAAATAGAAGAAAAAAGTACAAGTACCTAATGCTCATCCCTCATGCTCTATGGATCTTGAGGTTCAAAGGCTAGTCAATGATATGATTTCCCTTAAGAGATAATTACTAAAGACTAGGACTTCATTCCAATAACCATATCAGGATATGGGCAAGAGAAATCAATAAGCAAATATTGGCAGGACATTACCACTTGCATCAACATAACCAAAATTGACTATTGAATCCCCTCTTGGAAGAAATAACATGTGTGTCTTTCATTTGACTACTGTTCATGATATAGATTCTTGTCTAGAGATACCTAGATATACTCAGATGACTGCTATTTAATATGTCTTAGGGGAGATTACTGAAGAAGAAAGGAGCTTTGAGAGACCTGACGGCTCTAAAATACACTTCCTTGAATATGATTTAGATTCAGAAAGAGGAGGTGAAATATTGGTTACTCTTGAAGATTCTCCATGTGTTGTACTTACCAGAAGTCAAAAGAATCCAAGATTTTCTAATACTCAAGAAGTGTCTGTTAAAGGTAAGGAACCTTTTACTAAAACTTCTGATGCAAAGACACAAGAAAGTAAATTATTACATAGAAATGATTGTGAGACTTCTTTTGATATTTTAAAATTTTGATAGTTTGCGAAAATTCAAATATCCCTTATTGAATACCTCAGGTTGAAACCCAAATAACTTGATAAATTGGTTAAATATGTCAAAAATGGTCCTACACAAGTCAAACCTGAAAGTTAATTAAATGTTAATACTAAGTCTCCCATTTCCCAGTTATTTAATTCTACATCTGAATCACCCACTCATACTTATAGAATGACCTTCAATTCATCTAATAATACTCCTTATATGAGTGATATGAAACCCAACTCATTTTATATTTCTTTGTTCATAAATGGTCATAAACTCAAAAATTGTATCATAAACTTAGGTGCTTTTGATAATATAATGCCTTTTTTTGTAGCCAAAGCCTTAGGCTTATCCCTTACAAAAACATTTGGTAGATGTTACTCCATGGATGGAAAAAAAATAGTTTTCTCAGACAAATTAAAGATGCACGAGTTGCTCTTGCAACCTATCCTGATAAAAAGGTGAAGTTGACTATCCTGGTAGTGGATATTCCTGCTAGTTATGGGATGTTATTGAGCATGACTTTTTGCAAAGATTTGGGAGGACAGATTAAATTGGATTGGTCAGAAGCTATAATTATAGTTGGAAAGTAGAAAGTTAAGCTAGAAATTGAACCTAAGTGTAAGTTTATAGTATATCCTTCTGATGACCCTAAGTCTCAGATTCTATTTGAATAATGTGAATTTGGTAATTATTTTCTCTCCTCTGAAGATTTTAAGGAAGAATATGTCCCAAAATTTCTTCATTTAGATGATCTATGGACCATAGAATTTGATGGCAGTTGTGTTACTACTGATTCAACAGCAGGAGTTGTGTTGATCTCACCCGAAGGTGAAACTTTTCCTTACTCTTTCAAACTATAATTTAAAAACACTAATAACACTATAGAATATGAAGCTTTATTGCTTGGGTTAAATGAAGCTAAAGGAAAAGGTATAAAGATACTCAAGGCAAAATGAGATGTTGAATTAATTGTCAAATAAGTGAGAGGCATTTTCTCAATTAAAAATGACAGATAAAGACATTACAGAAATAGAGTTTGGGATGAGATAGAATGTTTTGATGCCTTTTCTATTGAAGCAATTCCCTAAGACCAGAACACTTGGGTAGATTCTATAGAAGTATCAACTTCTCTTCTTTCCCACACCCCAATTTCAAAATGGATTCATATAGAATTGAACTAGTCTATCATTCTAATGTCCTAGATAATTATGAAAATTAGCAAGTTTTTTAGAGTAATAAATAGATCAAAAAAATTTTAGAGAATGTTGATATGTTCCTAGGGACTTATTTTGAAGGTTCTAAAATAGAATGTAAAGAATTCAGCCCTGATCCAGGGATCAATCCAAAATATGATGTAATTAAATTAAAAGGAAGCAAAATCCCTAAAGGATTGGTCTCTCTAGAACATCTATTCACTAGACAAGATGAATATACTAAAGGCAAACTTATCCAGAATCCTAACAAAATAGAGGATTATGAGAAAATTAACATTGGAAGTAAGACTGACCCCAAATGGATCTCCATTGGTAGGTGTTATTCACCAAAGGAGAAAAATGAATCAATTAATCTATTGATTAAGTATAAGGATGTCTTTGCTTAGTGTTATGATGACCTTAAAGATTTTAGACGTGAGCAATTACAGCATCATATTCCTTTAAAAGCAAATGTAACTCCTTTCAGATAGAAGCTAAGAAATTATAACCCAAAAGTTGTTGAAGCTATATTTAAGGAGAGTGATAAGATGTTGAAGGCTAGGATTATTTATCCAATTTATCACTCCACCTGGGTGGCGAACATTGTTCTAGTACACAAAAAGAGTGGAGAAATAAGAATCTGTGTTGACTTCAAGAATTTGAATCAAGCCAGTTTAAAAGATAATTATCCCTTAACTATGATGGATCACATCTTGCAAACTATTACTGGGTCAAAAATGTTGTCAACGTTAGATGGGTTCTCAGGTTATAATCAGATAAGTGTAGATGTAGCTGACCAACATAAAACTGCTTTCACTACACCTTGAGAAACTTTTGATTATAACCATGTGCCCTTTAATTTGATTAATGCTGGTGTAAATTTTTAACGGGTAATGGATTCATCTTTTAAAGATTTGAAAGATAGAATTATTGTCATTTGTCTTGATGATTTGACTATTTTATCTAGAAAAAGAGAGGATCATCTGAAGGATCTAGAAACTATTTTACAAAGATGCCAGAGTCATGGGATATCTCTTAATCCTAAGAAATCAGTTTTCTATGTTATAGAAGAGAAATTATTAAGACACCTAGTTTCAAAGGGTGGAATCAAAATTGACCCAGAAAGAGTTAGAGCAATACAATAGTTAAGTCTTCCTTCAAATAGGACTGGAGTTAAGTCTTTCTTTGGTCAAATTAATTTTCTCAAAAGATTCATTCTTGATTTTGTTGAGATTACAAAACATATTGTGGGGATGATGAGTGAAAAACAAGCATTCAAATGGAATAAAGCTACTAAAAAACCATTTGAAGGTATTAAAGAGGTGATTGCACAAACACCTACTTTGGTAAATCCCAATTTCCAAAAAGATTTTTTTATTTACTATTATGCTTCAGAACATACCATGTCTAGTATCTTGTTATATAAAAATGAGTTAAATATAGAAACCCCAATAGCCTTTATGAGTGTTCCTCTCAAGAAGCATAAACTTAAATATTATTTGACTGATAAACTAGCTTTTGCTATAGTGAAGGTTGTTAAATAATTTAGATATTATATACTTCATTCTCATTTAGTTATATTTATTCCTAGTTCAGCTATGAAAAGCAATCTGACTCAGCAAGAGGTTGGGATAAACAATAGAGCAACATGGGTTGTTAAAATTCAAGAATATGACCTAGAGATTAAGCCAACCAAATTAGTTAAAGGTCAAGGTTTGTGAAAATTGATAGCAAGAAGTAAGGAAGAAGAAGAAAAACTTTCTACTATCTTATTGGTGAGCTTACAAGATCTATGGTTCCTAAATGTGGCACACTATTTTACTTATGGGGACTGTCCCATTCATTTATCCCTAAATGAGAAAAGGAATCTGAAGTTAAAATCAGCAAAATATGTGATTTGGGGTGATGTTTTATATAAAAAGGGACTAGATGGAACCTTTTTGAGATGTGTAGATAAGGAGCAACAATACAAATTGTTGGAAGTTTTTCATAATGAAGCCTGTGGTGGACATTTTTCTTCTTCGATCACAACATTCAAAATTCTTAGAAATTGTTATTATTGGCCAAGTATGTTCAAAGACATATAAATGGGTGGCTAACTGTGAAAAATGCAAATTATTTTTAGGAAGACCATAACTTGTAGCATTACCTTTGAGACCTAGCATTATTGAAGAACCTTTCAAACAATAGGGATTAGACTTCATTGGGCCTATTTCACCTCCATCAAGTTCTGGTCATACACACATTTTAACAGTAATTGATTATTTTATGAAATGGGTCGAAGCAACCCCTGTGAAGAGAACCACTTCAGAAGTGATATGTAATTTTCTCAATGAAAATATACTGGTACATTTTGGTGTTCCTCAAAAGATTTTGGTAGATAATGCTACCAATTTTTCTTTAATGGAACTTACTTCATTCTGCTATGAACATATTATCTCCCTTTCTCACTCATTAGATTATTACCCTCAAGGGAATGGACAAGTAGAGTCCATTAATAAAAATTTGATATCAATCATGAAGAAATTGGTGAGTGATAACCCTAGAGATTGGCATAAGAAACTATATGAAGCACTTTGGGCTGATAGGATAACCCTAAAAAGAACAATAGGAATGGCATCTTTTGAGCTGGTTTATGGGATAGGAGCACAGTTATCATTACCTCTAGAATTATCTACAACTAAGTTACAAAATGTCATTAAAGATCAGTACTTTTAATATTCTTTAGATAAAAGAGTTATGTACTTAACTAAAATTGAGGAGGAGAGGAATGAACTGGTTGATCAAATTACTACTCATCAAACCAGGGTTAATAATCTTTTTGATTAGAAAACTAGACCTAGAAATTTCATGGAAGGAGATGAAGTATTGTTATGGGATAGAAGGAGAAAACCTAAAAGAGCACATGGTAAATTTGATTCACTTTGGAAAGGACCTTTCAAAATTCATTAGGCACTTGGTCCTAATTCTTTTAAATTGGAATATCTTGATGGAGCTATTTTAAAACTATCATATAATGGAAGGGATCTTAAGTTGTATCAAATGTGAAATAGGTGTACCCTTTTTGTACATATACTTTCCTTTATTGTCGCATTTTGTATTTTCCTTTTCCATTTTTGGTTTGTCTTTCTTCTTTTCTTCTATTATTGTGTTTTAGTCTATGTAACCAAAGTTATGATTTCTCTATATTTTGTCATAAAATATAGTCCCTAGTCAGAGCCAATGTTACCTTTTGAGTCACCCTTATTCAATTTTTCATGAATTTTGCCATAAAATAAGTTCACCCTCTTATCACCTTTTGTGTGTAAATTCTTAAAATAATTGAACCTTTGAACCTAAACCATTTTTAGAATTCAAGAGTTTAATAAGTTCAACAGTTCAATAGGTTTAATGGTTCAAAGTTTTTCAAAGTGAACTATTTGTCCCTTAGTGTATTTCAATTATGATTTTGAACCTTTCATTTGAACTTGAACCCTTTTTCAAAGTTCAAGAGTTTAACAATTTAAAAGTTCAATATTCGATGTTTTGTAAATATTCATGTTCACTCAGTTTCCTTGTATAAATTAATGCATCGTTAAACCTATCGATTGAACCTATCACTTGAACCTACATAGCAGAGTTCAAAAGTTCAATGTCTCAAAGTTCAAAGTTTCTAGAAAGATCATGTGATTATTGGTCCATTTGTGTAGTTCATCTTGTATCATTGAACCCTGAAATTGAACCACATTTTCAAAAGATCAATGGTTCAATGACTATACTCTCATCTCGCCTCGAGGCTTTCTCTAAGTTAAAATTAGTGAGAGATTTAGAGGAGAATATATCTTAAACTCATTATAAAGCAAAAAAAATTGAATTTTCATGAGGTTATAGATAATCATTACTCATCAAAATCATGCATAAAAAAATTCTTGCCATTAATGCATATGTCAGAATGCATGTCTTATCAAGCATATTTAGCATGTATTGTTTCAATTTAATTATTTGATCTGGTTAATATCTGTATCAAGAGAGAACAATTCAAATTTAGAAAATGAGCATACTGGGCAATACAAAGAAGAATAGCACAGGTGGTATAAGATATTTGATTGCTCAAATTCATAGTGATTTTAGACAAATTTAAAGGTGAGTTTTACTCTTAATATAAGTTGTTTCCTTTACTTGGTTGGGAAGAAGGATCCTTTTGAGTTTACAGCATTATTTAAAGAGTTCAAAACTTTTTCATTTTTCCTCCAACCTATGGCCATGAAAGATGTATATCTCGATTATGAGCATGGTCCTGGTCTCATATGTTCTCCTCCTGAAATTGGGGACACCTCTTTAGTCCAATATGATTTGGAAGATTTCAAGGAGAGGGCTAGAAATCCTATGTCAAATCTTATGATGCAAAAAATTTTAGAAAGTGGTTTGGTGGAAGTTGTGGCCTTTCCCATGGCTATCTAATACCCTAAATTAGTCCTTGAATGCATGAATAGATATGAACTTTAGAATAGGTGCATCAAGACTGCATATGGAAATATTTTGTTGCATATCAACAGACAAACCCTAATGTCTATAATGATAATTCCTCCCAAGGAGCCATACTCTGACCTCAATATTTCTTCTTCCTATAGTTATTTTTCATTAAAGAAAGCAATTTACAAGAGTGTGATTGCTAGGAATTAGCTTTTGAAATTCAAAAAAGGAGGTTCAAGACTACCCAAACCATTAACAAGAAATCATATGATTCCAAAAGCACAAGATATTATAGTATTACTACACAGACTAAATGGCAATGTTCATGCATATTATTGGGAAGACTGGATGTATTTCTTCATACAGGTGATCCTCTAAGGAGAACAGTATTTGGATTGGGCAGAAATTATAGCTGAAAGTTTGCATTAAGGTCTAAGTAATTTTTTGGGAAATGAAGATTTTTATATGTCTTCATACCTCTTCTATTGCTTGGCATCTACAAGACAATGGGTAGGATTACCACATGCACCCTTGGTTGAAGATAGTAAAATTTATGAATATTACTCATAGTTGTAAATGCATAATTGTTATGAGGATTACAGGAGAGTCAATGATGTTTTTACTAGGAGGATGACTTTTGAATTGTCAAACAACATCAATAAAAGATTGTCTGATGAAGTTATAACATTAATCAACATTTATGGTAGTTTATTCACTCAATTTTCCAAGTTCACTTATATCAGAGTTGGGGGTTTTGATAGTGAACCTTTAAGGTTACCTAGGTATGTTTTTGATCAATTTGTGTTAATAGAAGTCTACAGACAATTAGCACATGTAGATAAAAATTATGAATGAAAAAGAAGTCTAGTATATCTTTTTTATTGAACTTGGGTGTTACTCATGCAAATCAACTTCTGATGCTTTGAATTTATAATTGGATCTTAATAAATTCAATTTTCAATACTTCACAGCCAATTCACAATTTGATAGCAAAGGTTTTGCCAGAGATAACTTGGATTTTGGAAGTGGTTGTCACATATTCCTCAATTGGAGGATTATTGGGAAGATTGTTCAGATGAATTTGAAGTCAAAAAAAGACTATGGTCTAGGTTCTCCTTAGGGAAAATTATTACCCTCAATTTGAATATGGACATCTCTAGAATTTATGACAATGATGAACAGGTGACTGATCTAAATTTTGAAAAGATAGAACAATCACCTATTCCAAAAATTGACTAGGAGAAAAAAGAAGAAGATAGAATTGAGGTTAAGACCCTCCCAGTGATAAGAAGGATTGAGAAATGGTTAAGAGAATATAAACTAGGGGGAGATCAAAACATAGCTTCCCAGCAATGTACATCAATAATTGAATCCCCATTTCCAATAAGCTCCTCTAATTAGCTTATTGTTATTTGTGATGTAGGTACTTCTAGAGCAAAAAATGGAAGGGATCATGTCATCAAAGAATCTAAAAAGGCCCTTATAACTACTCTTCCTTCTCATGCCACTAGATCAAGGACCCAAAGTAAGAGAAAGAGTCATATTTTTTAAAAGGTAATTATAGGTTTGAATTCTGAAGAAGATTCAAGAGAAACCAAAGGTGATAAAGAATCTGGTTCACCAATGATGGAAGAGGTCAGTGTAGATCAACAAATAGTGATTCCTTCTGATTCTACCAAACTAATGATTGTTTCAAAAGTACCTTTTGATCAACCAAATCTTGATAAAGATGCCTTAGCCTCTGTACCCAAGTGGCTAGAGAGCTCAATTAGCAACAAAAGGAAGGTAGTTCCATTTTCTTTGCCCTTGGAGGATATGGTAAGTGTTTAAGGAAATCCCCTAAATCCAAAAACTTAAAAACAACATCCAGGGTAGATGTCAACCCTAACACAGGGAATTGGAATGAAAAAATAGCTAGGCTAAGAACTAATGAAGAAGTTGAAGATCCTACAGTTCAAGATTTTACAATTGAAAAGGTGGATCTTGGGACTACATCATGTGTTGTAGATGTACATCACCTTGAAGCATCCACCAAAAGGATAGTCAGTAGAACCTAGAAGGACAAAAAAGATAAAAGAGAATTAAAATAGATTGTGTGGTCAATGGTAGAGTATATTGATGTCATTCATAGTATGGAACCATAACTGATCACCTAACTGCCCTTGTCTTTTGATCTAAATCACCTGTCAATAAAAGGATGTTGGACTAGATACAAAGAGGTAAAATGGTTACCAGGGTATTTGATAATTGGTTGGATAGCATCATTCAAAAAGGTACATAATTCATCCATAAATTAAAGAATGTATATGATTTAACCACAATTACTATTGAAGATTTAAAGACTCAAAATGCTTTGTGGATAAAAGATGAAGTAAAATGGATGAGCGTGATGAACTAGATTGATGAAGTTTAAAAGTATGGAATAACAAAGTTTTTGTCAAAGAAGAACTTGACAAGTCTAGATGAAGATGTATTATATGTAAGTAGGAAAAATATTGAATGGGGAAATTCGGTATCCCAACAAGGACAAATGAAAATCACAAAAATGATTAAGGAAATAACTGAATTCATTTAGTCATTACAGCATGATTTACAGATTATTGATATCAAATACATAAAAGATGATGGAAAACTAGAAAAATATATCAATATTGTGATTCAATCCTATAGGAAAAAGATCAACATCATTAAAGAAAGTGACAAGCTATCAACTAAATATTTTTCTTAGATTTCAAAGGTAGATTCACTTTTTTGTCGCTGCATCGACACTCTCCCAGAACATATAGAAAAGATGAAGAAAATTCAAAGGGAAGAAAACATCTGGAAAGCAAGGATAAAACATGTCAGTATTCCCAATCTTAAAAAAATTTAGGAGTTTGTCATGGCATTTCAGGAGTGAAAAGCTCAACGTGTCTACCCAACCGAACAGAGCAAATTAGGAGATCCTAGTTCGTCACTTCAACAATGATTTTGTCAGGTAATCCAAGAACAACAAACATGCTTTGTTACCACTTAGTCAGGATCTTGCTCCCTCAATAAGAGCACAAATATGATTACTCTGTATAAGCAACTATCACAGAATTTAACCAGAAATATAAAGTAACTAGAAATATGAAACAACACAGGAATTGAGAGACAATACACAATTGTATTAATAATCACTCAGAAGAATATACAATAAGGAAGATGCCACTTCTTCCTCCACCTCAAAGGTTCACCACACCTTAATACCTTCTTCCCTCTCTCTCTTGGTCATAACAATCAACTCCAATATAGAATTGATGTTCACCTCTCCAACCAGTCAGTAACATGCTGCCAGTTCACCAAGTACACAACTGTACTCCAAGTAGATCTCCTGCTCTCTACTGCTACCTACAAATCACTAGACCTTACTCACCATTGTAGATCTCCTATAGAAAGTCATGCAACCATGCTGACCAAGATCATACACATACGAAGAACCCTGTTGATTCTCCAAACCAGTACCCACCTTGGTACTGTGGAACTAGGAGGAACTACTCTAGTTCTCTCTACAAGCCCAATGGCTTTCTAGCACACATTTACAATACAGCCCATGAGCCCATATATAGATCTCATGCTTAAAATAATTAGACTATCATAATTACAATAATTAGACACGCAACTCAAGACTAAGACTAGCCTTTGACATGCAAACAAACAATTCAAAAATAGACTCTCCCGAATCAACATGTAAACTACTTGTTCTCACACAGGCTGCCGACATCGGCTCCTCCATGACCGATGTCAGCCGACTGGTGACCGATGCTGGTTACTTTCTCTTTGCTATCTGACTAACATCAGTTGATCAAACTGACGCTGGTTTCCCTGCAACTGATTCTGCAACTCCCCGCAACTCTGCATCTTCTGTAACTTCTCCTATTTGCATCCTGGTGAAGCTTTTAGCTCCACAACCTAACAATCTCCCACTTGGAGATAAATAGTTACACCTATACCTGTACCTGTACACCATCTAATTTATTCCCTAGCTTGTATCCCTCTTCAAGATCAATCCTAAAGACCAACCACCACACAACTTGTGATGCTACACCTGTCATCCAAGTAACCTGCCACATCCAAACCTACACATCCATGTAGTGAAGAACTTGACCCTGCATAACAAGAATACTTGCTGCTAGTCCCACTAAACTACCCTCCAGTACTCCTTCCCTGAATTGGCTCTATACTTTCTGACAGCCCCCACTGCTTGGGAAAACTCAGGTCTACACTAGACCTCATGTGATTTCGAACCCTGTTTCAAGCTAAGCTTGAACTGTCCAGCCCTTGGTGTGTTTTTAGATTCTGCATCCTACATCATGAACCCCACCAACACCGTCTTCACATCAGCTCCCACTGGAGATCAAATCTCCATGTCTCTTATGCCAAAGAATTTTGCTGCTTCAAATTCTTCATGACATGCCTCTAAACTAACCTTACCTTTAGCTCAGCAAATCCCTGTATATACAAACTTGCTAGCGAATAATCCACATACAGTAACTAGATAATGTTGCAATCACCATCCACCTGGTAAGACAAACACAATAGTTACACTGACATTGACTGAAGCCATGCTTAGTCATCCACCTGTCAAACCTGTACCACTGTCATACAGCTTCCTCAAGACCATATGCCTTGGCCTTCTGTCTCTTGTATTCGTCCACTCTCTTATTTAAAATGGGAATCCATTCTGTCTCTCAGTGCTTTCTTCTAGCTGACAACTATACCAACAAATACCCATTTGGTTCTTCTCCAAGGACTCACTCCTCATCCATGCCAAGCTCCCACTGTATCTGGATTCTACCTGCATTGCTTCTTCTATCTTCCTGGTTCTTGACCATCAATAAGCAATATAAAGAAGGTGAACAACGAATATGAGGTTCACTTACCCTTTTTGACCTCGATATGAGCATTTGAGACTTGTTGACAGCTCACTGTCTGCCCAATATCCATTCTAGTGACCGATGTCGGTTCCCTGCACTGACCCTGACTACTGACGTCGTCTCCCTGGCCGACGCTGGTGTCCTTTCTACCGACGTCGGTTCCTTCATGACCGACATCGGTCTTCCTATTGCCAACATCAGTTAATGTCTGATCGATGCCGGTACCTGTGTTCATCTGTGAGTGATAACTTTTTACCCGTGAGCTCTCCATGGATCAAAATCCTAATCAAATCAACCCTGCTCTACTCAGAATGATTCAGTTCACACACCTGATCTCTGTCCATCATCTCCTCCATGAACACCAAGGCTTTCCAGTTCTTTAGCTTGTCAAAGACATCTGACTTTTGCTTCAAAACCTACATTCCCCTCCTACATATGTGATCAAGCCTATGAAGCCACATCTCTGCAACAGAAGGTGAATCAGCAATATAAGTAGATAGATAAAGGATACCTACTTTCTTACCACCATCTAATTCAAGTGTATCCATTGTGAGAGTTACAGTGCATCTCTCATCACCTAAATTTCTTGAAGAAATTAGACTCATCTCCAAGACTGGTACCTGCATGACTTCCTTCAACCACTATGTGTCATCCGTCTGCAATTTCAGCTTCACTTCCCCTTCGTCAATAATCTGACAAGGCTCTCCAAGCCCTAAATAAATCTCTCCAAAGTCTCCAAAGACATACCCATGAAAAGATGCTCTATTTTGGGCTGCATGGAAAGAGGCAAAAGAATCTATAAATAAAGATTCCACTTTATCCAGAACATCCTATGCAATATTACCTGCAACATATGCTTCTACGCGTTGATCTTCTACCAACCAACAATCTCTTTTTACCTGCTCTTTCTTTCCATCAATCAGACCATTCGTGCTATTCAATTTCTCCATTCATAGCTTACTTTCTTCTACCATTGCTATACTCCCACTCAATCTGAAACCCCTGTGAGTGACCTGTAAACAAAAACACTACCAGATCTAAACCACCTGTTAGTCAACCCAACCAAAAGCTCTGATACCACTTATCAGGTAATCCAAGAACAACAAACATGCTTTGTTACCACTTAGTCAGGATCTTGCTCCCTCAATAAGAGCACAAATATGATTACTCTCTATAAGCAACTAATCATGGAATTTAACCAGAAATATAAAGTAACTAGAAATATGAAACAACACAGGAATTGAGAGACAATACACAATTGTATTAATAATCACTCAGAAGAATATACAATAAGGAAGATGCCACTTCTTCCTCCACCTCAAAGGTTCGCCACACCTCAAGACCTTCTTCCCTCTCCCTCTTGGTCACAACAATCAACTCCAATATAGAATTGATGTTCACCTCTCCAACCAGTCAGTAACACGTTGCCAGTTCACCAAGTACACAACTGTACTCCAAGTAGATCTCCTGCTACCTACAAATCACTAGACCTTACTCACCATTTTAGATCTCCTATAGAAATTCATGCAACCATGCTAACCAAGATCATACACATACGAAGAACCCTGTTGATTCTCCAAACTAGTACCCACCTTGGTACTGTGGAACTAGGAGGAACTACTCTAGTTCTCTCTACAAGCCCAATGGCTTTATAGTACACATTTACAATACAGCCCATGAGTCCATATATAGATCTCATGCTTACAATAATTAGACATGCAACTCAAGACTAAGACTAGCCTTTGACATGCAAACAAACAGTCCAAAAATAGACTCTCCCGAATCAACATGCAAACTGCATGTTCTCGCACAGGCTGCCGACATCAGCTCCTCCATGACCGATGTCGGCCGACTGGTGACCGACGTCGGTTGCTTCCTCTTTGCTATCTAATCGACGTCGGTTGATCAGACCGACGTTGGTTTCCCTGTAACTGATTATGCAACTCCTCGCAACTCTGCATCCTCTGTAACTTCTCCTGTTTGCATCCTGGTGAAGCTTTTAGCTCCACAACCTAACAGATTTTACTTACATAGTTTTTTCTATTCATTTATTTAGTTGCTTTTCTATTCAAAACTTGATCTTTAAGTAAATTTGTTAAAAAAAACTAAATCATGTATAGGTCAGAGTTACTTTAACTCTGGTTTAGTTTGACAGATGGATTGGTTATGGCAACTATATATATATGTGTGTGTGTGTGTGTGTGTGTGTGTGTGTGTGTGTGTGTGTGTGTGTGTGTGTGTGTGTGTGTGTGTGTGTGTGTGTGTGTGTGTGTGTGTGTGTGTGTGTGTATGTATGTATATATATATATATATGTATGTATATATATATATATGATTGTAAAAGAGCGGAGATAGAAATAGAAAAGATTTGTTTTTTTTTTAAAAGGAGTTAGAAATTTTTAGAAGTAGACCACTATTGTTGATAATATATGTAATGTTTGTCTGAAACACTTTTCATCTGTGAATGAAAAGGAGAATTAATTATTGCATACTTAAATATGTGCATTTGAGTATTTGAAATTGGGTATTCTGTGTGAAATCTTCTCTCATATAGTGATTACTCTTCCATTAGATAATTCATTATATGTGTTTTATCCTTTACTGGTTAAGCAATATATATGTTTATCCATTTAAATCATTATTGAAGATAGAATTTGTGTATTTTATTACCTATTACTATTTTAAAATCTCGTATTCATAACATGATGATGTGTGGATGTTAGTTTACCTTTAAAACACTTTCTGGTTAAAAGTGTATCTGAATATTTCAATTCATTAAAAATCTTAAAGGGAACTATACCTTAATTTAAAGGGGAACTAGTCTTAATAGTTCACCCATTTATTGTTTAACTTATTTGTTCTTGAAAGAAGAAAGGTATGGAGTTAAAATAAAACATTTTTAGATAAGGACAAATCTGTTAACCAATAGAATCGAAAGAGGGGTATGAGAAGGTGAAGGAATATCATTTTTGGCAACTCTTTGTTTGGTTTACAGAGCATTACTAGTGATAGCATTAGATGTTTACAAATATACTTTAGGGATTTTAGTATTAGGTTTGAATTTCTCCATAAGAAAGTCTTGATGCTTAGTTTAATCAAGAACTTCATTAAGTGTTTGAGGAGTAAAGGTTTGAACCTTATATTGGAGAGTGGGAGTCAAAGAAATGATAAAGAGTTTGAATAAATTATCATCAATCATGTTATGGTCAGCTTTATGTTTTAAAGATTTCCATATTTTGATAAAGTCATGAGCTGATTCAGTGGGAGATTGGTTAGCATTGATGAAGTGGATAAGATAGTTTTCAGGAATATCATTGTGTTAAAACTCTTTAACCAAAGTATTAACCAAATCTTCAAGTTACCAAATAAAATGTTGAGGAAGTTGATTACACCATTCTATTACATCACCAATGAAAGTTTTGACTAAGATTTTAGTAGTGGTGAAGGTATTAGTTTGGATCCACTCTTTATAAAGTTTGTTAAAGGCTTTAAAAAATGAGGTGGGGTCTTTAGTCCTATCATATTTGATAGTTGGAGATATGTTACCAATATCAATGGAAATAACGAAGGGAGATAAAGGCTTCTTTTAAATAGTTTGAATCATCTTGTAATTCATTATGGGTTGAGGAATAACATTACCTAAGGCATCCTTAAGAGGTGGAGGAATATAATTAGGAATAGCTTGAGGATGAATAGTTGAAGGTTGATTAGCCACATTAATTAAGTGTTATTGAAGTTGCATCATTTGGTTGGTATTAGAATTTTGCATAATGTTCATTTATTAAATATCTTGGGCTAAAAGTTGAGTTAGATCAGGTAGTGGGTTGGTATTTGTAGGAGTACTCCCCAAATTGGTGTTAGTGAGAGGATTATTAAAAGAAGGATTACTAATGGGATTGTTAAGTAAATTTGTATCAATTACTCCCACATTAGTTTGAAGATTTTGAAGATGAGAATTTTATTGATAAGTAAGGAAGGGATCACATCCATAAACTTCATATTGATGTGTTATTTGCACCATATTATGGTCTATAGATGAAGGAGGAGAAGAGGTACCCCAAGAGTGATGGTGCTCTTAGAAAGAAAAGAGAGGCAGAAATGAACATCCCATATAGTATCTAAATAGATTCAAGCTATCCAAGAAGATTCTAAAAAAAGACTTCATTTTGACTAAATAGAGATGAATAGAATGCAAAATTAGAAAGATAAGGAATTGGATTGATGAACAAGGAAAGCAAAAAATTGTACAAGGTTGACTAGATTGACCTAGCATAGAACAAGACCTACAAACTACATAGGGTCAACTAGGTCGATCTAGTAGAGTAAACAGAGGTAGAAAAAGAGGTAAAAGGGTTTGTAAACTATATAGGGTCAACTAGGTCAATCTAGTACAGTGGATAAGGGCTAAAAAAGGTTCAAGGTTGACTAGATCAACCTAGTATAATAGACAAGAAGAAATAAAAGATTGATAACAAGTTGTGAACTAAAATAAGATAATTTTTGTAGCTAATCTAGGAAATTAAGAGCTAAAGGGAAACAAATAGTCAATTGGATCAATATTGGCCAATCCAATTAAGGCACATAAAACAAAACCTTGCACTAACATTGGCTAATGCAAGTTTTTGTAACATAATTCATCAAAGAGAAAGAAATCAACTCAAAAATTAAAGAGATAAATAATTGGTCAACCTAAGATGTTGTATTATATTATTAATAAATGGTTTTAAATGTGATTGGAAGTTGGCTATAAGCAATGTACTAGATATCAATCTAAGGATGGTTTCAAGTAAATTGGGTTGAAAGGGACTATAGTGGTAATGATACAAGCTTGGTATTATGGCCTACCCCCCTCACTTCACACACCATAGTGATAAGGGTGTTGGGTGCTTATCCAAAATAAATCATTAATCATGCTTTATACTTGACTAGAGTATCGAGTTGATTTCCCCCTTTGGTGATGAAATCCAAGTAGGTTGGCCTTGGGTAGACAAAATGTTAAAGTGATTGTTTATGTTTTTGTGATTCAGTCATGTGTGCATAAAATAAAAATACTGAAACTAAGAGATTAATTAAAAATCCCCTAATTAAAATATGTGAGTTATTTAAGCATGCAAGCAATAAGAAAATAAATGTGTGAGCTAATTACTAGCAGATATGAGGTTAATTAAAAATTAAAGTAAGTTATAATATTGACACTATATGCACAAAATATAGAATAGGGTTGATAGGTTCGAACATGTACTATGAAATTAAGCTCTAAAAATGTATAGGGTTAGCCAGGGTCAACCTAGTTATTTTAGATAGCACACAGAACATAGAACTAGGTCGATAGGGTCAATCCAATTGACTGTGCAAGGGTAGTTTTTAAAGACTAAAAATATGAAAGGAAAGATAGAAAATAAAGAAACATAGAGGTATTAAAAAACTTTGGTGGATCATACATGCAAAGGAGGAATATTTTTGATGAAAAACCTTGAAGTATGCTTGATAAACCTACAAACTGGGTTGACATGATCAATCAAACTATGCAAAAACTTGCTACAGAGTGTTGAAAATGTACATGGTTGATTGGGTCAACATAGTAGGCTAAACTAGATGTCTAAAAATATATAAACCTATACTAGGTCAACTAGGTCAATCCAATTTCCTGTTCCTAAAAACCTATGCATAGAAGTCATAAAACTAGGTCGACATAGTCAATCTAGTGTGATAAAAATAATGACTAATAGAATGAAAATAAGTGAAATAAATCTTGCAAGGGTTAGTTTCACGTCAGGTTCACCAAAATGTATGTAATCATAAATGCATCATGTCTATAAATCAATCCTATTTTAGAGAAGATAGAGCATACCTATGCTTTTGATTAAGATACACTTATTAAGCGGGAGCATGACCAATATGGGGATCTGCTAGACCTAATTAGGGGATTACTTATCACAGCATATCATGATAGGAAGGGTTTGAAATCCTAAAATCTAACATAATCACACAACCCTAATAGAGTCCTAAGGTTTAAAGTATTCACTTATTCTAATAACAAGAAATTAAATCTGATCTAGTGTACACCAAAGCTTATGGCACAAAGTAGGGGTTAAAAACAATATAACAAACATGTCTAAGGAAGCTTAATTAAAGTATGTATGAGTAACACCCTAATACATGAAATATGAAAGACAGTATTATTTGAGCCAATACTTATACCACTTCTATCTACTAAAAGAGAGGAGAACAAAGTTATAATATACTTACCTGAATGTGAACCCATCGAGACTCAATCTCTCCCTTGAGCAAAAGGGCTTTGCAAGAGGTTGGTGTGGTTTGTAAGGATCACTAAGAAAGGCCAAAGAATCCAATACTTATCCACAAGACTATATTTTCTAAATAAGAAACCTAAGCTAAGTCTCTTCAAGTAGAATGGTGGAAGAGCAGATTGTGAAGAAGCATTAGTGAATAATAACTCTTGATTGCACATCTGAAATAACGACAAAATGATCTTGTATATATAAGTGGATCTTTCCCTAAATCATTCTAAAAACATTAGCTATACAAGGTCAACCTAGTTAAACCAGTGTATTTTTAGGGATAATTCATTAGGTTTGAGTTAGGTCAGCCGAAAGGCTAACAAGCTAAGAAAGTAAAAAATACCCCTAAATTGTACTAGGTTGACCCAGTCGACCTAGTACAGCCAAATAACCAAAAGGAGTTTAAGATAAGAAAAAGAGGGATGGAAAGAGGAAAATATTGGAGGAATATTCAAGGGAGGATAAATAGCTTAGGGAATGGTTTTGGGAGATATTTGGATTGGTAATAATGTGGCAAAAAGGGACAATAATATTGTGAAATACCAAAGTTCTGCCCAGCCCTTTCTCAGTGCACCCCTTAGGGAATGCATTCAAAGAGATTGAGTCTTAATGGGTTCCTACAAGATGTAAAGTGTAAATATTTGATAAAAGTTTGAAAATATTATGTGTATACAAGGAGTTAGGATAAGCTGTAGATGATATATAATTTAGGATATTTTAGTGATGGGTAGGGTCTAATGATAGGACATGACTAGGAAGATGTACAAAGTATGTATAAGAGGGTGATGAGGTAAGGATGTATAAGATAAAAGGTGGGTGATGCGGATGCAGTAAACAATGGTATGAAGACAAGATAAGGGATGGAATAAGACAATGAAAAGGATAAAAAGAGATGATAACAAAGATATACAAGGAGATATGATGGGATAAGGATGTACAAGTTGATAGATATGATGGGGAAAGAATATATAAGTTGGGTAGTGTAAATACCTAGATATGTATATAGGTTTGGGTGAAAAGGCTAACTCAGCTCACAAACAACATTAGTTTAACATGACACACACACAAGCAAGTAGACCACAACCCTATGATTAATAAACTCAAGAGAGTGTAACTTGACACCTACACCATAAAATGGCTTCATAAGTGAGGTTGTAGGTTGGTGACTCATTATATAATTTACCAACCCCTCTCAACCCAATTTGTACATGATGACTACTTAGGAGTTGATATTGACTCTAGCAATAGTATGCTTGTTACAACTGAAAAGTCCCTATATTAGGTTTGCATGGGATCTCTAGGTGTGTCCCCTATATACATGAAGGTATAGTGGGGCCTAGGTCCATATAGGATGTTTTCTAATCACCTTGTATCTTTGAACTTAAATGCCCCTCACTCCTTGAAACCCTTTATAGATAATATTACTTTGGTGTTGAATGACAGCTCTCCTGATTTTTAGACTCTACCAAAACATGGAGTTTGGACTAGTGCATGGTGGTGAAATCCATGGTCACTAGCCCCTAGATGCTAAGCCCATGTATGGGGATGAATTCCACATCACATGCTATCCTAGACTCTGGGGGATATCAAACAAGCAAGTAAAACATGATTAATTAACTGATTAATTGCTTATGTGTGAGGGGCATAAGTATATATAATTAAGTGACAAATAAGTAAAAAATCAACACAAGCAAGTGTATATAAGGAGGTAAAAAGGACCTATAAACAATAAAGACTAAGGTAATATACTATGAGCACACCTTCTTGCAATCACAAAGGTTAGAAAATAAAGTAGGGCGCCTTGGTCTTGAGGGGTCCTATACCAAAATGGATTAGTATTTCAACTTTTTACAAAACTGCAAGTCCTTACAAAACCACCAATACATAGAGCAATATCGTAACCAAAATGCACAAAATCACAACTACAAATAAAAATCGTAGATCGCAAGTTATGATCTTGTAGATGGTTAGTAAACTATGGAGGTTAACCTACAAAATTGTAATAGTTAGACAAAATCACCAACAACATAAAATTTTAATTTACTCTAATTCACAATCTATGGTTTTGTCAAAAAAATATAATTTATATTTATATGCTAGAGAGAGATGGATGTCACTAAGATAGATAATTACAAGATGGATTGACAAAAAATGTGCTCCAGATAAAATAAGAAGATTTATAACAAAAAATTATATTATGACAATTAATTATAAATGTTTTCTTTAGTTACTTATAACAACAAAAAGGATTTATGCTCTCAAAAAAAAAGAATAAATGTTATTTTATACATAGAAGACTAAAATTTATTAAGTATAATGTTAGCTAGACAACCTAAACTACCATGTTGCCTATATAACTACAAAACCACAACTACAACTGACAAAACCACTACTTGTAGGACAAAATCACAAGTCAAGTCTTATGGTTTTGTAGTCAATTTTAAAACTTGTTTATGATGTATGCCTTGATCCTCTCCTTCCCCTTATTAATCCTATACATAGAGAAAAAACTATCAGGACAACCCTACAAGTATATTGTTAGGCCAAAATGACTAAATTCAAAAATGGTTAAGGTGATGAAAGGGACAAACTTGGCTTAGAAATCCTTACAACTAGGCTAACCAGAATTAACAATCCCTTCTTAGAAATTGGAAGCTAATAGTTCACAAGTTTTACCAGTTTTATGGAGAAAGATAAAACTAATACTATTGATGACAAAATCATAGTTACGAGGACAAAATTGCTAATTTTAAAGTCATAATTTTATAAATGATAGGGAAATGGTACCAGCCTTGATGCAATCTTCTTCCTCCTATAGATAAAAACAGGAATACCTTCTTAGGTAATAGAAGCAGCTTACATAGATACCTATTATTAGATAATATCAAGGGGTATATATAAAACTTAGGTTCTACAAAGTCACAACTATACTTGACAAAACCATAATTACCAACATGAATTTGTAATTATCAAAGTCATGATTTTGTGGTCATGGATCAAGTGATCAATGTGTTGGACTATCCCTCCTTTCCCTACACAATATAAAATTAAGGCACCTCCAGGCAACTAATAGAACATAAGTTAACTTGCAGGGGGATATTTTAATAGAATTTTGATGAGAGGATCCTCTTGTAATAATACAATAAAAATGGACAAAATAATAGAATTACAAAATGAATTGAAGCACTGGATAGATTATATTGATCACATACCACTTCAAGGGGGCAACCTCCTTTGAGCAAGCTCAATACAAATAATTCATGGATGCCTTCAATGGCCTCAACACTTATATATGAATTCTAATCTAAGAAACTACTACTTTTCATGAATGTGAGATAAAAAAAAATGCTCACGAGATGACTTACAAATCATATGCATCCATAAAAACTACTAAACAAACAAGGTAAAGAGAAGAGATATCATGGGTTCATAACATCCCCTCCCTCTTAGAAAAATCTTTGTCCTCAAAGATTTAGATGAGGGAATTGGTATTGAATCTAAAATAGTGGTTCCCATTTGACATCTTCTAGTTGCATTATGTGCCACTGAATTAAAACCTCAGTGATGGAATAGGAGAGAAGTTGGCATGTACGCATGTCCAAGATTGCCTCCAGCTCAAGAAGAATGGATCCTTCATTGTCAAGTTTGAGTAAAATAGTCTTCACTCTGGTGTTTGTGCCAAGAACTTTCTTCAAATAAGAGATATGAAATATGGGGTGAACTTGAGAAGAAGGTGGGAGCTCTAACTTATAAGCAACTGACCCAATCTTCTAAACAACCTTATAGGGCCCATAAAACTTGGTTCCTAGCTTATGATTCTCTTTGAGTTTTAGGGAGGATTACTTGTAGGGCTATAGGTGAATAAAAATCATATCACCTACTTGAAAAGTGCTTAAAATAGTGTTGATCTACCTATTGTTTTATTCAATTTTGTGCCATATGAATATTTTCCTATAGGGTATTGAGGATCTGATCCCAAGTTTGGAGGATTGTGTCGATCGCTTGAACTAATAAACTATTATGGTTGTATATAATGAGAACTGGTGGTGCTTGACCATAGACTACTTCATATGGAGTCATTTTTTTTAAAGTGTGATAGGAGGTATTATACCACTATTCAATGAGAGGGATCCATTTTACCCATGATGTTGTTGTTCTAAGATGAAGTAATAGAGGAAAGTTTCTAAGCATTTGTTAACAATTTCAATCTGGCCATCCATTTGTGGATGATACCCAGAACTCATCTTCAACTGAGTGCTAGAATGTAGAAATATTTCTATCCAAAAATGGTAGGTGAAAGTTGCATCATGATTTGAGACAATGGATGAAATAATGTCATGAAGATAGAAAATTTGGTCCAAGAAAATTTATGCAACTATGGAGGCAGTATAGGGGTGGTTGAGGGTGTAAAAATGACTATATTTGGAGAGGTGATCAACCACAATCAAGATCACCATTTTCCCTCTAGATTTAGGGAGCCCCTTAATGAAATCTATAGAAATATCTGTCTAAATCTTGGTAGGGATGGGAAAGGGTTTGAGCAACCGAAGGATGAGTGTTGTTTCACCCTTGTTATGTTGGTAGGTATCACATTTAGCCAACATATATTGAACTATCTTTTTCATTCCTTTTTAAAATAAGTTACATCAAGCCCACTCATAAGTTTTGAGAAATATTGAGTGCCCTATGGAGGCAAAAGCATGGAGTTCATAGAATATGGCCTGCTACAGATTTATGTTCTAAGGAAGCACCAAATGACCTTTGCATTATAGAGAAGCACCATCCTAGGAATAATATGGTATAATCAAAGTGTTAGTGTCCAACTATTGAATGATTTGAGATAATGAGGAGTCATTGACATACCCTTATTGTACAATTTCTGACCAATGTAGAATAGGCATGGAAATAGCTGAAAGGGAAGCTTAATCCATAAATGTGTGAGATAGAGCATCAACCACAATATTATCTTTACCCTGCTTGTAAGTTATCTCATAGTCATAACCCATGAGTTTTTTGACCCATTTCTATTGTTATGGGTTAGAGACCCATTATTTTAAGAAATATTTTAGACTTTGGTGATTAGTTTTGATGCAAAAATTATTACCCAATAGTTATGGCTGCCACTTTTATACTACATGTAAAACGGCCATCATTTCCTTCTCATAAGTAGAAGCACTAAATTTTTGCCAAAAAGGGATTTGATGGTGAATGCAATGGGGCATCCTTCTTGGAGGATAACAACACCTAATATATTGCTAAAAGCATCACCCTTAATAGTGAAGGTCTTAAAAAATTTGGCATAGCTAGAAAAAGTATAGTACACATAGTTTGTTTCAATGCTTCAAATGCACACTCAACAATTTGTATCCAAGTAAAAGCATCCTTTTTTAGTATAGTTGTCAACAAAGATATAATATTCTCATAATCTTTGAAAAACTTGTGATAGTATGCAGTGAGCCCCAAAAAACCATGGAGACTCTTGAGTGTCTAAGGATCCATCCAATTTGTCATAGCAGCTATTTTTTTAAGAACCACCTAAACCCCTTGGGATGAAATAATATGCCCAGGATACTCCACTTCATCCTATCCAAAAGTAAATTTAGACTATTTTTCACAAAGATAATGGTCAGAGAGAAGTTTTAGTGTGAGTTCTAGATGTTGGAGATGCTCAGACCATGTTTTAATATAGATGAGGCTATCATCAAAGAAGACTAGAATGAATTTCTACAAGTAGGGCCAGAATATTTTATTCATCAATGCTAGAAATGTTAAAGGATTATTAGTAAGGCCAAAGGGAATGACCAAGAACTCATAATGGCCATCATGTGTGTGAAAATTTGTCTTAGGGATATCATCCTCATGAAGCTGAATCTGGTGATATCCAAAGCGAAGATCCAATTTGGAGAAAAAATGAACACCATGAAGCTCATCAAGAAGCTCATCAATAATAGGGATTGGGAACTTATCCTTGATTTTGAGGTGATTAAGTGTAGTAAAATCAATGTAGAGACACCATGACCCATCTTTTTTTGGACAAGGAGAACTAGGGAAGAATATGGGTTGGTGTTAGGGTGAATAATGCCTTGTTGTAATAGGTCCTAAATGAGCATCTCGATCTCAGTTGTTTACTAAAATGGGTAGTGATAAAGCCTAATGTTGAGAGGAACACTTCTTAGAAGGAGTTTAATATGGTGTTCTTCTAGCTGTGAAGGTGAAAATCCCACGAGTTTGATAAAGACACATGCATACTATTGTAGAATGGTTTATAGGTCAAAAGGAGTAGTGGAGATTGTTAATGGTTGTATTTAAATGGAATGGAGCTTAGCAATGACACTATGTGAATTATTATTAAGAAATTTTTCCATAATATGTGAACTTATGATGCTAAGATATATGGGTTTTAATCCTTTTAATGTGTGTTTTTTCCCATTATCTGAAAACTACATCCAAAGTTTAACAAAATCCCATAAGATGGGTCAAAGTGTGTGTAACCACTAGGCTCCCAAAACATTATCACAATCACCTAAGGGTAAGGAAAGCATGTTGGAGTGCAAGTTATCATATTCAATAGAGATGCACACATTATGACACTTCCCTTTATAATGTAATGTTCCCCCATTGACAATCATGACTTAAAAGTTAAAGCAAGGATGGATAAAATAATTAGCCTATTTGGTGATCTGAGGGTCAATAAAGTTATGAGTGCTACCAATATCAATGAGTATTGTGAGAGGGAGCATCTTGAAATAACCCCTGACCTATATGGTTTATAGGGTAATGACTTTGATTAAGGCATGGAGAGAGATCTCTCATTGGTATTCTTGAGAAATAGGTTCCATAATTAGTTGAGCTTATTTTGGATCATTTGTTGTATCCTGAACATCTTCCTAATCTTCAAGTTTAGGTGGAGAGTTCACATCCAATAGGTAGAGCTTTTGCTTGACACATCAATTTCCCTAAGTGAATTTATCATCACAGTTATAACATAGTCCTTTTTCTCTATGAGCTTGTATCTTTGCTTTAGTCAAATGCTTGATAGGATTGGTTCTAGGGGCTGGCATTATTTGAGAGCATTATGGAGCTATATTTTTGAATGGAACAAAATTAGATTTGAATCAATGTTGAGATACAATATTTTCTTCTACCAACTTAGCCAACCTTAAGGCTTCCATCATTGTGTTGGGTCAAAACATTTTGACCTCAGATCAAATTACATCCTTCAGTCTACTGATAAAGCAACCCCTAAATAATTCATTAGATAATCCCTCTATGTGATTGGATAGTTTTTCTAATTTAGTTTGATATTCTCTCACTATTTCTGTTTGGTGAAGTTTAGTGAGTGCTCCAGTCAAATCATCAAAAGTAGTACGGCCAAACTATTGCAAAATGAGAGTATAAAAAATGATCCATATGGATTCATCATGATCCTTGGTATACCATTGATAACATTGAAGGGATTCAAGTTCCAAGTGAAAGGATGCAAGTAGAACCTTGTTGGCATCAAAATAATTATGCAAACTAAAACATTGTTCTGCCTAATAGATCCATCTAGTTGGATTTGTACCATTGAATCGAGGAAAATTGAGCTTTGACCCACAATAATTGTTGGAAAAAGAAAATGTAGTGTCTGAAGAAGACTCTGGATGTCATTTATTGTTCATGGTGGTATGTTGAAGACTAGGGTTGAGAATTTTTTCATCAAGATCTTTGATGTGGGACTTAAGGGTGAAAATTTTATCCTCTATGTTTTGCGCTCATGTTCAGGTTACGACCATGGCCTGAATAACATATTTTTTGTTTTTTTTGAAATAGATAGGAAACTAGAGTAATGACACATTTAGTAAGGAAGGTTTTGAATTTGGGTGAAAATGGAAGGGGTAAATGGGCTTTTAATAAAAAAAAATTATAGTGGGAGTATGATTGACAAAGACAAGGGCAATTTTAGGAATTAAAATGAAAAAACTAGAAAAGTGGTCAAAGAGAGACAAAGGAGTAGAAAGAGATGATGAACATAGTGGAAAAATTTTGAGGCCAATAGACAAAAATAGAAGTTATGGCAAAACCTAAAAAAGGGAAAATTGTAATTTACAAGAATTAGGAGTGAAATTGGGATATGGGACCTCAAAGAAGAAAATGTAGGCAATGAAATTTTAGGTGTTTAGATAAAGTTTGAGGATAAATAGGGCTACAAGTGGAAATATATTTCAAAAAATAAAATCTAGTTTTTTGTCTGGTGATAAGTCCTCTGATAGTCTATGAATACTCTATTGATTAATTATTTTGAGTTTGCTAGAAATATTTAAAAATTGATATAAATGGGCCCCAAGTTTCAATGACTGCCTAAGGGTTTTAAAATTTTAACTCTAGTCACCAATGATGTCTATAAGTGAGTACCACTGTCTAAAACTTTTTTGGCCATGGATTTATCTCTTTGTGATAGATCTTGGTTTTCCTCATGGATAGGAATTACTCAATCAAAAAGAGGTTTTTGCTCATTTCACTGGTGGGTCCTCTTAATGGGCTAGCTGCTTTGGGGTTCCTGTGGTACTCCTCACAATGAGTTTTAGGGCTTTTACCCAAACACTTCCCATAATTATGTGGTCAAGTTTTTACCCTGATCTAAAATATATTATTATGTTATAAAAAAATATTGAAATAAATTATGTAATAGAATAGATTTATTTGTAAAAAAGTATTATGTATTAAAATAGAGTAAAAACTTTCTAGAAAAAATTGGCCCCAAAAGTGCTTTGATATTAAATGAGAGGATCTTCCTAAAATAATTTAATAAAAATGCATGAAATAACATAATTATAAAATAAACCAAAGTATTGGATATATTATATTGATCGTAGAACACTTCGAGGGGGCAACCTCCTTTGAGCATGCTCAATACAAATAATTTATGGATGCCTTCAATGGCCTCAACACTTACTTATATATGAATTCTAATCTAAGCAACTACTACTTCCCATGAATGTGGGATAAAATAAAATGCTCACGAGATGACTTAAAAAGCATATTCATCCATAACAACTACTAAACTAACAAGGTAAAGAGAAGAGATATCACGAGTTCATAATAGTTGCAATATATCCCTAACTACTATGTTTTGTAAATTACAACTTTTACTGACAAAGTCATGATTACCAAAGTAAAATCATAACTTGCAAAGTTATGATTTTGTCAGAAATCAAAAAATTGCAAAAAACCTTAACTGTTCGTGGTTAATCAACAAAATCACAACTAGGTTTACAAAAATGCAACTACAATATCATTAATCCCAGTGCAAAATCATTATTTGCCTGTTGCTAAAAAAAATTTAAAATTCAACCTTCAATTGACATCTAGTATGTCCTATAATCATTAAAATCACTTTTAGCAAGTTCATAAGGTTAGTTAAGGGATTAATCTCCCACCATGGTCACCAAAATTTATAGTGAAATTTGAGTTTAATGGATTGAACTATCTAATTTAATCATTCAAACTTCAAACCACTAAGTAAAGTGATAGAGCCATTAAGACCGAAATGTAAATAGATGAACACAATTCAAATCAGTACTATGATCCTAAATTTAAATGATCTACATCATGATTAAATGGATTAAAAGATAAGGAGTTTGGATTGATTACCTTAGACTCAAAATTTTGACATTATGATGGCATGATGATAGATTATTGATGAAGGATGCAAGGATTGTTTTGGCATGAAGATTCTATGAATTTCTAAGATATCTCCCATGGAGGGTGAAGTTATTTAAATATATTTTTAAGGGAAAGATCAATGGATGAGATTTGAAGTTGGATGAGGGAGATCTAAGGTGGAGAATTAAAAAGAATTTAAAATTCCTTGAAAGCCTCTAGATTTAGAGACTTCTAGAGAGGAGGGGTGAGAATAGATAAGGTTCTAGATTTGGAGGGTTCTATAATCCTTCTTATGATTAATGATGATTAGATGGGGGATTAGATAGGTATTAGGTAGGGGTTAGGAACTAGGGTTGTAGGAGAGCCTAGGCATAGGCTAGTAGATAGGCCATTGGGAATTTAAAATTCCCAAATAATAGATAAGTGGGGATTAGGATGGGATAATGGGGATTTAGGAGAATTAATTGATTGGTGGAGATGAATAAGGTTAGTGTATGAAGGTATAATAAAATGGGATATTAAATAAATGATTAGGAAAGGGAGGATATTAGGACAAGATAAATTAGAATAAATGAGATAAGCAAAATTAGTGTCGATTAATAATGATATTAGTGACGTTAAATGAAGTGAGCGAATACACCTCATAAATGGGATTGTTTGTTGCTTACCATTTTGTGGTGGGTTGGCCTTAACAAGATTGATAATAAACTGCATGGGTATGAATTTCTATTGTTTGAGAGGATGCTCATATGGAATACTTGAAATTATAATTACCTGATTGGCATGAATACTTAACACACCCATGTACTATGGAAGGTACTATTCAAAGAGTATGTATCCAAGGTTGTCCCAACATGTCAAAGACACCTATATAAGGTATAACTAAGAAAGTAGTAACTATATGTGTGGGATTGACCAATAAAGGTAGATCAATCTTTTTAAGAACCTATTGGGAGGTCCCATCTCATGCTCTAATTGATCTAGTAGAGGGGTATAAATTATAATGAGTATAATGGAAATGCGTAAGTAATATCATGGTGCAAACATTTTCACTTGCACTATTATCAATCATAACACTATGTATAGGGTTTTTATCAAGGTATGTTCAAATTAATAGAGAATGAAGATCAAAGTCCTCATCTTTAATTTCATTATCATTAAAGGAAATAATTATTTTTTGAACCATAGGATGTATATGTATTTTGTAATTACCAATGACCCCATTTATTGGGTGTCTATAATATGATGGAGGATGTGCATTATATTCCATTTGAACTTCTTGTTCCTTTTTGGAATGGTCTTGCAAAGGATTGTTAGATATTTTATGTTTATAGTGATCATTAGGTTGTGAACCGAATTCATTTGGAGGATCATCAAATATAATTTGTTAGTCATTGATGAGGTCCTGGATCTTATGATTTAGGGTAAAACATCCATTTTTAGAATAACCAAGGCATTGGTGATAGTCACAATAAGCATTTGCATAATATCCTTTGGGTAGAGGTATATTTACATCAACCTCTATAGGAGGAGGGAGAGATATAAGATGACACTCTAGCAACCATGGGAGTAATGAAGCAGGAGGCTCAAATAAATGTGTAAACTATCTCCTTGGTGTATTAGATAGGACAAGTAGATTAAGTTGTAAAATTATGTTAACTATGGTGGTTGTTTCCTTTTTAGGCTTAGGAGGTTTTACCTTATAGCTTAATTTAATTGTAAATTTTATATTAGATGTAGATGTTGATGGTGTTTTTTATACATACTTGAGCTTATTCAATGACATAAGCTTCATTTCACGGTCCCGTACAATATGGCATAAATCATCAAAAGATTGAAACTTTTTTAAAACTATGGACTCATGTAAAGGAGCAAGAAAAATTTACTTGAATATGTCTTGCAACTCTTTATCTACTATATGATTATTCATTTTGGCTAGAATTATCTTGTATGTCAAGACATTCATTGATTGGTTCATTGGTTCCTTGTTTGATCTTTGCAATTTGAGCATAGGAAACTTTTTTGGTAATGTTAATAGAAAAGTGTGCCAAAAATTGATCTGCAAGAGGCTTGAATGCTTTCATAAATTGGAGAGATAAGTCATAAAACCACCTCAAATTATAGTTCTTGAGTCTCCTTAGAAATATTTTGGTCAAAAACTTATCATTTGAAGCATAATCAAGGCATGTTGCATAGAAGGTTCGAAGATGTTGCTTAGGATCACCCTTGCCATCATAAAATGTGAACTTCAATGAAACAAATTTGGTTAGCAAAGGGTGAAAATAGATCTCAAGTACAAGAGGGTTATGCAATGCATCTTGTGAATTTATGGCATGTGAAGACTTTGAAGCCTTTTGTTCAATGTTTACAACATTATCTTGTAAGATTTTTACAACTTAAAGGATCGATTGAGTTGTAAGCCTTGTGGAATTTTGATTATCAATTTGAGTAGTCACCACGTGGTATGAAAACATGTTTTGAGTAGTAGTAGTCATTGAAACCAGTATTTGTGTCAAAATAATAGGCAAGTTCCTAATAGATGTATCAATAGTAGTTTTAGGGAACAAAGGTTGGAACAAATAATCAGTGCCCATATTAGATGTATTAATTTATAATGTGTCCAATGGGATGGATGTATCCACTAAAATTTTTGAATTTTTAGCTTCAAGTATAGTTTTTAAGATTTTATCAAGATCTTCAGGGTTTTTTCAAATGTGTTCACAAAGCATTGTAATTGCATGCACTTGGTCATTGTCTACTTGGTCATTTTCATTTATTTCTAGCTTTCATTATCAAAAGCTTCTTCTATGATGACCCTATCAATATTTTTTTCATACTCAACATGGGTATCATCATGATCCCAAGGTATGAGATCCCTCATTGGTTTGATACATCTTGGATGGGTTGAGGGGAAGCTTAATATGTTAAATAGACACCCTCCCAATCTAGGGCTATGCCTAAGTTACATGCAAAGTAACACCAATAATAAATTAAAAAGTACAAGAATCTGAAACCCTATCTAGTTTAAAACCTTAGTAATAATAAAAAATTACATTCACAAGGATTAGGTTCACCAAATATTTAACCCTAATTTGGATGAGGATCCTATTTTAGTGGTTAGGGTTCAGGATATAGAAATGAAAGGGCTTAAGGGTGAATATCATATCTATAATAGGCCATTAATGTGATAAACTCATATGTACCATATGCTAAATTTATAAAACTAAGATAGACTATTAATGAAAAGTATAACTATGATAGATATACAAATGATATAAAAGAAAGAACTTCACTATTTTTGATATTAATACAGTATTGGATCTAATACAATGGTAAGTAGGTAAGAAGATAGTTTGAGATCAACTATCAAATTCTAGATCTAGTACCTCTAGTTCTCTAGACACTTGTGTCAGCCTAGGATAATTATGTCAACGTTAGTGTCTAGGTTTGATGCTAGTGTCTTGCATGGAATACTTATCAAAATAAGATGAGACCACCTAGATGCTTCTAGGTTTGGCTTCACCTTCACTCTGTATATTCAAATATGGGTCATGAACTATCACTCCCAATGAAATAGAAAAACCCTACAATTATATCTTCAATGTGACTTTGAGAAAAATGGGTTAGTGGGCATAGGGTGTCACGGTGACCCATAATGACCCTATTGTCAAAGGGTATTGCCTACATAGCCAATACTCTAAAAGAGAGGCTTAGACTTATTTAGTTCTCCCCTACATGTTGAATTATGTGTGGATCATGTAATGTGTAAATTAAGCACAAAAATGACCTAGCTCGTAACTTAGCAAATATGACCTTATGACTACTCTTTTAGTACTTTAGACCTGTAGCTAGGTTGTTCCTTTAAATGATATCATAATAGAATAAAATAGGAAAGATTTTAGTAAATTGAGTGCTTCTTGAGTGCTCTTTTAGTCTTTTCTAGTTGAGGACTAAGTGAGGGTTAATATTGTATTTATAGTAATCCTATTAAGATATAACTCACATTAAAGAACTTATGCCAACCATTGTAATACATTTCATTTGTAAATTGGATAACTTTTAGGACACTGGACACTGGTGTTGGGCCAGGCCAGTAATGTCTATGCTACTATTTGACCCAGACATTAGTGTCCAGGGAGAAGGAAAGCAAGCTCAGGCACAGATTTTGTAGAGGTGTAAGATAAGTACATTTTAAGCATGTTATTCAAGATGAGATGTATATGTCACTAATATAAGGCTAGTTGGACTAATAGATAGGTCAAGGGGCACGAGATAAATCAAATGTGAGGCTTGCAAAAGTAAGGAATGTGTAGAACTAAGAAGAATATCCAAGGTTATGAGTTTGCTAAGTGTATAAGACTGAGGTGTTACATAATCATGGAATATCATTTACACTACTTATACATGCCTTTATCCATGATTATATCTTACACAAGGTACTTGATATTTTATTCACTTAACATTTTTTGATAATGCATTTGATCCTTGAGCTACTATGATATGTTTATGTTGGTTATTTATGCTTTCCTATATGTGCTTCCTTGAGTTTCTTACATTATTATTATATTATTTATTTAAGCATTTGAATATGTTCCTTTGTTTGCGGCCCATGTGCCTATGTATACTTTCCTTAACATTTGAATATGTCATTGTTTATTGTATGGACATTCAAATATGTCATCCTTGCTTCTATGGACATTGGACTAAGTCATTTCCCTTTGATCATGTGACATTTGAATATACCCCTTGTTTTTGGTCTCTTTAGACCATTGCCTTTTGATTTAATTTTGAGTGCTCGTATATGTGAGATTGATTTGCTTGTTGAGTTTGTAGTATTGCTATCTAGATGTTACCATGATATTTATCATCCACCTTAGGCCTTCATGTGATCACATTTTTCTATGCACTTCAATGCTACATTCACCTAGACATGTCATTTTATATGATATATGGTTACATTCATAGATTATATAGTTATTTTATCTTTTTGAGGTGAGGTGACTACTAGTTTCTATTCTTCCCTCACCTCAAAGGTGGGCATATATGTGGGGGCATGTCATAGAGGCATGTTATCCAAACTTGGCACAATTTTTAGATTTAGTGGGGGCATGTTTTTTAAGTATGTTTTGCACACTCATTCAATATTTGGTACTTATATCAGTTTAAATTCTATGGGGACATGTCATACAAGCATGGCTTTCACACATTCATAGTTTAAAATTTGGTGGGGGAATGTCATATAGGCATGGCTTCCACACATTCATAGTTTTTTGAATCAGTGGGGACATAATTTGGAAGCATGTTCTCCACACTTATTCAATATTCAACATCTCTAAACTACAATGGGGGTATATTTTGGAAACATGTCCTCCATATTAGTACTTATTATAATTTTTAGATTTATTTATATATAGTGGAGGTATGATTTGGAAGCATGTTCTCCACACTTACATATTTTTTAAATTAGATAAAGCACATAGTTATATAATTAAGATTCATAGTTATGGCAAAATTCTATATATTGGTATCATTGTTATACACAATTTCAACATGAGACAAATCTAAGGTGCATATACTATGCATTATGCACCTAATATTTTAAAATTTAAATCAGTTTCATATTTTAAAACACTCTTAGGTACTATCATCACCCACCAAGATGTACTTTTATGCACTGATACCTAGGATGTACCTTTATGCACTGTATTGAGCCAATCTACTACAATAGCTGGTTCATTTTTGGTATAATTAGGGTGATTAAATCATTCAATCTTGCCAAGTTTTTAGGTTGGGACTGATTGTATCATCTATCCTTACCAATTTAATAGTATGAGTTGACTTTGTTCACTTATGCTCACCAGGTTATAATTATGATTGGGTTGCACAATTGAGCTAATCTCAACTATCAGGTGGCAACTCACATTTTCTCTAAGTGATCTAGGAGGATCCATATACACGCCAAAAATGAAGTCATCAAATTATATATTGATCATTACCATAGCATAGATATCATTAATATATTTCCAACACATCTTAAACAGACCAATTCTGAGTCCATATGCAAAAGTTATTGCCAATCAAAGTTATGGTCAAATGATGACATGGCAACATAGACCAATTAAATACTAGCTTATTAATTCACTCCCTCCTCACATATTATAATTAATTGGTACTTTGATAATTATGTGGAAGCTTACAAATTAAATATGTGGGATATTATCAAAATTCCATATAAAATTATAATGGGATAATATAAATCTCATAAAAAAGGGTGGAGATAAATATTATTTAAAAAGGGGATAATGTTAAATCCCATAAATAATGGTCTTGGGATAATTATGAATATTATTTAAAATTGTAAAGGATAATCATCCAATCCCACCTTTTGTGGACTTGTGAACCTATATAAAGGGGTGAGGGGTTCATTTTGTAATCAAGTTTTGAATGTATTTGAAGACTGAGTGCTAAAAAGTTGCTAGAGAGCCATAGAGAGATTTTTAAAGGCCTCAAGCTATATAATTTTGGTTTGAGAGTATCTCTTCGATAGAGTTAAGCTCATAAAGATGATTTAAGAGACTTCTATAGAAATTGTAAAGTTATTTTGCTATAATTTAATGGAGCAAGCCTCACTTTGAGTGGATTTGGAGATGTAGGCCATTGTGCCGAACTCTATTATCAAATTAGTTCGATATTTCTATCAATTTGTCTCATGTATTATTATTACACTCTTTAAATTTAGTATATTATGGATATTTAAAATCTGATATTAAATTATGTAATCATTTAAATATCAATTTTTTACTAAATCATAAATTTAAGGTTTTGATCCATTATTCAAGTATGTTTTCTACTGCTATGACACTTGATTATTATCAATTACAGATCAAATTTTTAGTATCAAAGCAGAATTTGGTATTTAATTATGTGGATTGATAATATATGTTGACAAGGTCAAGATATAGGTGGGGTGAAAGAGAATTGGTCAAGTACAATCCAAAGGTTGGATCAAGATGTACTGCAGAATGGGAGATGACTTTGAGTTTGAATGAGCTTTTCGACATGCCTTCTTGAAAATGAAGGATATGGTCAATGAGCTTTACTATGAAACATGAAAGAAAATGGAGCATGATAAAGGTGGTAAAATTTTTGAGAAACCTTCCTCCTCTTTGAATGATGGTAAAGACAAAAAAACCATTGAATATCTCCCTTCACTAAAGCTAGATATTAAGTTTGAATTTTTGATATTTAATGGTGAGATTAATGCAAAAAAGTTGGATAACTGGATAAAGAAAATTTAAGTATATTGCAGGGTCTAGAATATTACAGATGATGAATCTAAAATTTACCTAGCTACTCTTTGAATGTGAGGCACATTTCTCATCTAGTGGGAGAGTAAGTTGAAGGAAAGTGCGATTAACATAAGTAACTCAATTTCCACTTAGAGTGAAATTGTCAATGCACTCAGAAAGCAATTTTATCTTTTAGGCTATATGCAGTAAGCCATGATGGATTAGCAATATTTTAGATAAACTAAAGGCCAAAGTGTTCAAGATTATACATAGGAATTTATAAAAAAAGCTTTACCTTTGAATATTCCTATTTACACACAAGAAACACTGCTTAAGTATATAGGTGGGTTGCATAGCTACTTGAAACACATGATTTTGATTCTCAATCCCACTAGTTTAGATGAAGCATATGTCAAATCCATTCATTTAGAGGCTAGAGGAAAATAGATAAAAGAATCTTTTCCTAAATTTAAAGGTAAGCAATATTATGTTAAGCATTCAAAAGGGAAAATTTTTGGAAAGGGTAAACAAAAATGCACTATTACTATTCATAAAGAATGTTGAGTTGTGGAGCTAAAAGTTTCACCGAATGAGTAAATTACAGGATGCTGGAATTACAAAATCACCGACGTCGGTCAGGAGCGATCGACATCGGTCAGGGGTCGACTGGGAGATGCCGGTGTTGGTTATGGATCGGCCGACGTTGGTCATGTGCAGACAAGCAGGGATCGACGTCAGTTACCTGTGCGTCCAGAAAGTCTATTTTTGTGGATGAACGGATTGTTTGCATGATTAGTTGTACTATTAGTTGTATGTCCACGTTTCTATTTTTGGCAGGACTGATTTGAACCCTTTGATTAGGAGGTGTATCTAAAGGCTTTGAATGCATAGCTCATGATCCCTAATTCTATATAATGGGGATAGATCTTCATAGCTTGTATGATGTAGAAATCAATTCAAGTAGCTGAATTGTGTTTGTAATTGTGAGAGAGAAATCTTGAGGTAAAGACATCTGTACATCTGAGAAGTGTGGAAGAAAGAGAGATTTTTTCAATTGTATTTCCTTCTGGAAGAGTTTAATACAAGTTTTCATTGTTTCTTGTATCTCATGATCTTTGCTGATTCTAGTTTCTAGTTACTTATTACTTCTGATTAATTCTATGTTTAGTTGCTTGCACAACAGTAATCAATTGTTCTTGTTAGATCCTGACAAGTGGTATCAGAGCTCAGGTTGACTAACAAGTGTTTTAGATCTGGTTAGTGTTTGTTGATTATAGGTCACTCACAGGGGTTTCTATTTGAGTGGGAGAAGCAATGGCAGAAGAAAGTAAACTGAGAATGGAGAAGATTAGTGGCAAGAATTATCAATTATGAAGGATATAGATAGAAGATTATTTGTATCAGAAAGATCTATACTTACCATTGGGTGGGGTTGATAGAAAGCCCACAAATATGGAAGATAAAGAATGGAATGTTCTTGATAGAAAGGCTCTGAGATCCATAAGGTTGAGCCTGGCATCTTTTATGATTTCTAACTTGTCACAGGCAAAGACAATGGTAGAGTTAATAGATACTTTAGAAAATTTATATGAAAAGCCCTCGGCTTCAAATAAGGTATATCTTATGAAGTAATTATTTAATTTGCAAATGCAGGAAGGTGGATCTATATCTAATCATCTTAATGATTTCCATGGAATTGTAAATCAATTAAATTCAGTCAAAATAGTTTTTGATGATGAAATTAAGGCTCTTTTAATCTTACGCTCTTTACCAAAAAGTTGGCATAGTTTGGTAATGGCAGTTAGTAATACTGCATCTGCTACAAATATCTTGAAAGTAGATGATGTTGTTAGTGTAATCTTGAATGAATAAACTTGCAAGAAAAGTACAGGGGAAACATCAGGTAATGCTTTAAGTATTGAAATCAGGGGAAGGCAAAGAGAGAAGAGCAAGTGAGGGAGATCAAGGTCTAAGTCAAAGATGAGCAATATATCCAAATCCAGAAATGGAAAAAGAAAAATAACCTGCTGGAATTGTGGAAAGAGAGGACATGCAAAGAAAGATTGTTGGTTGAAGGCTAATGAAGAGAATCAGCATGAAAGTAATGAAGAAGCAAAAGTTACAAGTATTGTTGCACAAGATGCTCTTTCACTTTCTTCGCATAATAAAATAGAATCTTGGGTTTTAGATTCTGGGGCCTCTTTCCATGCTACCCCAAATAGAGAATTTTTCAATGATTATGTCCAGAGAGATTTTGGAAAAGTTTATTTAGGGGATGATGAGCCTTGTAAAATTGTTGGTAAAGGAAAAGTGTAGCTGAAATTGCAGAATGGCAACACATGGGTGTTGAAGGATGTCATGCATGTCCCAGCCCTGAAGCGGAATCTGATTTTTGTAGGAAAGTTGGGTGATGAGGGTTGCACAGTAACTCTCACAGCTGAATCTTGGAAGGTTACCAAGGGAGCACTTGTATTAGTCAAAGGTAAGAGAGTAGGTAATCTCTATTTATGTAATTGTATTACTGATTATTCTCCTTCTGTATTATCTACTTCAGATATGGATGCAAAATTGTGGCACTGTAGGCTCGGCCACATGAGTGAGAAGGGAATGAAAATTCTTAATTCAAAAGGTAAGCTTTCAAATTTGAAAAGCATAGATCTAGATTTCTGTGAGCATTGTGTTTTTGGAAAATAGAAGAGAGTAAGATTTATCAAAACTGGGTCAACAAAGAGGAAGCACAAGTTGGAGCTTATTCACACAGACGTGTGGGGACTAGCTCAGGTAGCTTCTATTAGAGGATCACAGTATTATGTTACTTTCATTGATGATGCTACAATAAAGGTATGGGTCTATTGCATAAAGAAAAAATCTGATGTTTTTGACACATTTAAGAATTGAAAAGCTTTGGTTGAGATGAAACAGGTTTGAGATTGAAGTGCCTTAGATCTGACAATGGTGGTGAGTACTGCAGCAATAAGTTTAGAAGTTACTGTTCTATGTATGGAATATGCAGGGAAAGGATGGTTCCAAGGACACCTCAGCAAAATGGAGTTGCTGAAAAGATGAACAAAATAATATTGGAGCGTGCACGGAGTATGAGGTTGCATACTGGTTTGCCTTTATAGTTTTGGGTAGAAGCTGTAGACACTATGATTTACCTAATTAACAGGGGACCCTCCACTGCTCTGGATGGTGGAATTCCAGAAGAGGCTTGGACAGGTAAAAAGGTAGATCTTTCATTTCTAAGAGTTTTTGGTTCTGAAGCTTTTGTGCAAGTTGATAAAGAAAATAGAAAGAAGCTGGATGCTAAATCTATGAGGTGCACTTTTATTGGTTATGGCTCTAAAGATTTCAAATTTTGGTTGTGGAATCTAGGAACTAATAAAATTATTAGAAGCTGTGATGTTGTTTTCAATGAGAAGGTGATGTACAGTGATCAGCTCAAGAAGCTAAAGGATTCTGAGCAGGGCAATGGAGATTTAGACAAGATTGTGATCCAAAATGAGCTCGCAAGAAATCACTTCTAGAAAAACACAGACACCGATGTCAGTCAAGAAGGAACCGATGTCGATTAGATAGTGACCAATGTCTGTTAGACATGAACTGATGTTGGTTGGGTGGAACTGACATCGGTCAGGTACAGACCTGGAGATGATCAAGATCGGTCATTGACAGAGAATTTGGGCAGACAACAAGTAGTGAATGAGTCTCAAACACCTTTGAGGAGGTCAAAAAGGGTAAGTAAACCTCTAATTCGATATTCCCCTTCATTATTCTATTTATTGCTCACTGATGGTGGAGAACCAGAGAGTTTTGATGAAGCAATGTAGGTAAAAATCTGAAAATAGTGGGAGCTTGGCATGAGTGAGGAGATTGATTCCTTGAAAGAGAACCAAATGTGGGATTTGGTTGAGTTGCCAGCAGGAAAGAGAGCACTGAAAAAAAAATGGGTTTACAGGTTAAAGGAAGGTGAGAATGGACAAATGAGACACAAGGCCAGGTTGGTAGTAAAGGGATTTGCACAAAAACTAGGTATTGATTTTGGTGAATTTTTTTCTCGTGTAGTAAAAATGACTTCTATTTGGACTGTATTGTCTTTAGTTGCTATTGAGGATTTGCATCTTGAGTAGCTTGATGTTAAGACAGCATTTCTTCATGGAGATTTGGATGAAGAAATATATATGGATCAGCCAGAGGGTTTTGAGGTCAAAGGTAAGGAAAAGCTTGTGTGCAGGTTGAAGAAAAGCTTATATGGTCTTAAGCAAGCTCCTAGACAATGGTATTTGAAATTTGACAGGTTTATGATTGAGCATGGCTATAGTAGATATCAATCTGGCCATTATGTGTATTTTAAGAGATTGGATAATGGTAGATATATTATCATATTACTGTATGTAGATGATATGTTGGTTATAGGTTCACACATGTAGGATATTTTTGAGCTTAAAGAAAAATTAGCTCACACATTTGCCATGAAGGATTTGGGAGCAGCAAAGAAAATCCTTGGCATGAGTATGAAGAGAGACAAGAAAAATCACAGGTTGATTTTGTCTCAAGAGGATTATGTGAATAAGGCATTGGAGAGATTCAATATGTAGGATGCAAAATTGGTAAGCACACCTATGGCTGGACACTTCAAGCTGAGTAAAGAACAGTGTCCTAATTCACATGATGAGGTAGAGTACATGAGGAAAGTTCCATATGCTTCCATAGTTGGGAGCTCAATGTATGCAATGGTATGTACTAGACCTGATATTACCCAAGCAGTGGGATTTGTCAGTAAGTTTATGGCCAATCCAGGGAAGGAACACTGGAAAGCAGTTCAGTGGATTTTCAGTTATCTAAGAGGGACCAGCAGTAGGCATTTATGCTATGGAGGGTCAAATACTTCTCTACATGGGTATGTAGATGCGGATATGGTAGGAGACTTAGATGGCAGGAGAAGCACCACAGGATATGTTTTCACTGTTGGTGGAACGGCAGTTAGCTAGATTTCAAAGTTGTAGAAGGTTGTTGCCTTGTCTACTATAGAGGCAGAATACATTGCAGTCATAGAGGCTAGCAAAGAGATGATATGGATGACACGGTTCATGGAAGAGTTGGGAAAGGAGCAAGAGAGTTGCAGATTATACAGTGATAGTCAGAGTGCAATTCATTTGGCTAAGAACCCAGCCTTTCATTCAAGAACCAAACATATATAGCTTAGGTACCACTTCATTAGACAGGTATTGGAGGATGGTGAGTTGAAGCTAGAAAAGATATACATATAAGAACCCTAATGATATGTTAACCAAGCTGGTAACAAAGGAGAAGTTGAATCTTCATTCAACTTTTGTTGGTCTTCAAGATTGAGTTTGAAGATGGAGAAGCTAGAAGATGTTGTTGTATAGGTACTGGTGTAGCTGTTTATCTCCAAGTGGGAGATTATTGAGTTGTGGAGCTAAAACCTTCACCAAATGAGTAAATTGTAGGTTGCTGGAGTTACACAATCACCAGCATCGGTCAGGAGCAACCGACGTCGGTTAGGGGTCGACTGGGAGCTGCCAATGTTGGTTATGGATCAGTCGACGTCGGTCATGTGCAGACAGGCAGGGATCGACGTCAGTTACCTGTGTGTCCAGAAAGTCTATTTTCATGGATGAACGGATTGTTTGCATGATTAGTTGAACTGTTAGTTGTAAGTCTGCATTTCTATTTTTGGTAGGACTGATTTGAACCCTTTGATTAGGAGGTGTATCTAATGGTTGTGAGTGCATAGCTCATGATACCTAATTCTATATAATGGGGATAGATCTTCATAGCTTGTATGATGTAGAAATCAATTCAAGTAGCTGAATTGTGTTTGTAATTGTGAGAGAGAACTCTTGAGGGAAAGAGATTTGTACATCTGAGAGGTGTGGAAGAAAGAGAGATTTATTCAATTGTATTTCCTTCTGAAAGAGTTTAATACAAGTTTTCATTGTTTCTTGTATCTCATGTTCTTTGCTGATTCTAGTTTCTAGTTACTTATTACTTCTAATTAATTCCATGTTTAGTTGCTTGCACAATAGTAATCAATTGTTCTTGTTAGATCCTGACAAAGAAGAGGGTAAGGCATTTTGTAATCATTGTAATAAAAATCATGATGAGTCTAAGTGTTAGAAATTACATCTGAGTTAAGTCCTTTTAATAGGTTTACGAATAAGGATAAGAAAACTAATACTATGGTTCAGGATCTAGGTTTAGACTCAGGAGATGAAACTAAGATCATAGCTATGAGTATGCAGAATTGCTCTTCTCTTTTTGTTTCTAGCACTAAGTCATCTAATGTTGTTTCCTTTTCAAACAAAAAATCTGTGCATGATGATAAGAAAATAAATGAGTTGTTCCACATTAGGGTTGTTTCAAAACATACTAATATTGACACGTTATTTGATAATGGATCACAGGCAAACTTGATTTTTGAAGAGATTGTTAAAAATTTAGACCTACAAACAAATCCCCAAATGAAACCCTATCCACTTGGTTGGGTATGTAATGATGCAAAAATGCTAGTAACCAAAACTTGTAGATTAAAACTTGCCATCACATCCAAGTTCATAGATGAGGTTGATCTAGATGTAGTTCCTCTGGACATATATGGGATTGTTTTAGGAAGCCCTTATCTTTATGATAGAAAAGCAATATTTTATAGGGAGGAGAATAAGTACTTGCTTATTAAGGATGGCATTAAATATATATTCAGAGCACATCATGTTAAGACAAGTCTTGCCTTGGTTACAATAGGGAAAATGAAAAGACTAATCAATTCAAGCAAGACTTTTTGTCTCATGTTGATTAAGTATAAGGAAAAAGAATATTCCCAAGCTATGGAAAATTGTGATCCTAAACATAAGAAAGAATTAGTTGAAGGATCTTAAAGGGTTTCCCCCTAAAAGGGGAGTTCAACATGAAATTCAATTGTTACAGGATTCTCCTCTCCCTAACATTGGCATGTATAGGTTATCAGTGGTGAAAAATGAGGAAATCAAAAATCAGGTAATAGAACTTTTGGAAAAGGATGTTATTTGTCCTAGTACATCTCTTGTTGTTTTGCCTATCATTTTGGTGCCAAATAAAGATGGCACATGGTGAATGTGTGTTGATTTATGTGCTTTGAACAAAATTACTATTAAGAATCATTACCCTCTTCCTCGTATTGATGATTTTCTAGATCGGTTAAGAAATGTTATCTATTTCACTAAGTTAGACTTGAAAAGTGGTTATCATCAGGTTAGGATTAATGATGGTGATATTTGGAAAACTACTTTTAAGATAAAATAGGGACTATTTGAATAGCTTGTCATGTCTTTTAGATTGTGCAATGCATAGATACATTCATGTATTTGATGAATGATGTTTTCAGATCATTCCTTGATGATTTTTTTATAGTCTACTTAGATGATATTTTGATCTTCAATCAGTCTTGGGAAGATCATGTGATTCATAGTAGGAAAGTCATGGATGCATTAAGAAGGGATAAACTTTATTTGAAATTTTATAAATGTGAATTTAGCAAGACCTCTTTGGTTTACTTGGGTTATATTGTAGGACATGGTGAATTGAAAATTGATCCTACAAAAGTGGAAGTTATAATTAAATGGCCTAAACCCACTAATTTAATTAAGGTTAGAAGTTTTCTTGGTACAATACAATATTAAAGGAAATTCATTGCTAATTTCTCATTTATTTCATCACCCTTGCATTCTTTGACTAATACAAAATAGGTTTTTTAGTGGAGAGGCAAGCAACAAAGGGCCTTCGACACTTTGAAGACAAATATTAATATTGCTCCTGTCTTGGCACTTCTTGATTTGTAGCAGCCATTTGAGATCGATATGGATGCAATTGATTATGCTATGGGAGATATTCTAATGCAAGGAAAGAAACTAATATGCTATCATTACGAGACCTTCATAGGGGTGATAAGAAACTATTTGACTTATGATAAAGAATTGTATGCATTGGTTCAGAGTGTTAAAAAATGGAAACATTACTTGATGGGCAAAGAAATAGTGATACATACAGATCATCATCCCCTTCAGTATCTCCAGTCATAGGCCAAGCTACAACAGTCTAGGCACTTTCATTGGGTGGGTTTCCTGCAACAATTTCATCTTGTGATCAAGTATAAGAAAGGTATTCAGAATAAAGTTACTGGCATGCTTTTTAGGCCTCCTATGATAATTATATCTATTATTTTACAGCATAGTTCTTTAACTCATGAAAGTTATAAAGAATAGTATGTTGATGATGCTAACTTTAAGGATGTGTATAAAGACTTGATGAGTGGGAAATAGGTAGAAGAATCAGACTATCATGTGCATAATGGACTATTGTATCATTTAGGTAAACTTTGCATTCCTCAAAATGAAAGGGTGCACATGATTAGGGAAGCACATACTTCTCTTATTTCTAGTCATTTTGGAGTAGGTAAAATGGTTGCACATTTGAGAATGTATTTTTACTGTCCTCGTATGTAAGAAAATTTTGCTAGATATATCAAGGGGTGTGTTCTTTGTGCCACAAGCAAGCCTAATAACAAGAAACTAGGACTTTACACTTCCTTACCTATTCCTACCCATCTTTGGGAAAGTATTTCCATCGATTTTGTAAGGGGTTTGTCTATGTCATGAAGGAAACATGATTACTTATATGTGGTAGTGGATAGATTTAGCAAGATGTGTGTTTTGATTCCTTACACTAAGCAGATTACAGAGGAAGGTATGACACACTTGTTCTTTCAGTATGTATGGGTTCATTTTGGTTTACCCACTTCTATTGTTTCTAATTAGAATTCTCAATTTCTTGGGGAATTTTGGTTAACACTGTGGGAATTGATGGACACTAAGTTGAATAAGAGCACTGCATTTCATCCACAGACTAATAATTAGACAGAGATTTTAAACCACACAGTGGTACACTTTCTTAGGGGTTATTACAATAAACATCTCAAGTTATGGGATGAACATTTATGCTATATTTAACATGCTTACAACCATGCACTTCATTCTTCTACTATGAAATCTCCTTTTGAAGTTTGTTATGGATATTTGCCTAAAGCTCCTCTAGATGTTTGTTATGGAGAGGATTCAACTGCTGATGAATGTAATGATGTTTTTAAATCTAAGAAATTCATTGAAAATATATAGTAGGTACACTAGATTATTTGAGATCAGTTGGAGAAAATTCAGGCAAAGTATAAAGTAAGACATGACAAACATTGTGTTGATCACCAATTTGTTGTAGGTGATTTGGTACGGCTTCACATTAGTAAGGAAAGGCTGACAGGTGAAGGTAAAAAGTTGAAAATAATTTAGTATGGTCCTTTATGGATTACAAAAAATAATGGTAAAAATGTTTTTCAATTAGATTTTCCATCTTATATGCAGATTTATTCAGTTGTGAATGTGAAAAATCTAAAATTGTATGAGCCTCTAATGATTGTAGATCATGATGAGAGTGTATCCATTCCTTCTGTTGATGATTTTTCTCATGACTATATAACAAAATTGTAGGAAGATATAATTCTTGACAGGAAGGTTCAGACTTCACGAAGAGGAGATGTTGAGTATCTTTGATTTGGTCTCAAAGGGATGCACCCGAACAAGGCCAAATGGATGAAAGCTGAAAAAGTGAGGGAGAAATACCCTCACCTCTTTACCAATTAATCAACTTTTGGAGGTCCAAAAGCTCTTAGTGGGGAAGATTGATCCAGGAGGATCCATATATGCTCTAAAAATAAAGTCATAAAATTGTAGATTGATCATTACCACAACATAGAGCTCATCAAGAGCTTTATGACATATTTTAAACTAATCAATTATGAGTTTGTATGCAAAAGTTATTGCCAGTCAAAGTTGTGGTCAAATGATAACGTGGCAACATGGACCAATTAAATGCTAGCTTATAAATTCGCTCCTTCCTCACATATTATAATTAATTAGTACTTTGATAATTATGTGGAAGCCCACAAATTAAATATGTGGGATATTATCAAAATTCTATATAAAATTATAATGGGATAATATAAATCCCATAAAAAAAGAGTAGAGATAAATATAATTTAAAAAGGAGATAATGTTAAATCCCACAAATAATGGTCTTGGAATAATTACGAACATTATTTGAAATTGAAAAAGATAATCATCAAAGCCCACCTTTTGTGGACTCGCGAACCTATATAAAGGGGTGAGGGGTTCATTTTGTAATCAAGTTTTGAATGTATTTGAAGACTAAGTGCTAAAAGGGTGCTAAAGAGCCATAGAGAGATTTTTAAAGGCTTCAAGCTATATAATTTTGGTTTAAGAGTATCGCTTCAACAGAGATAAGCCCGTAAAGATGATTTGAGAGACTTCTATAGAAATTGTAAAGTTATTTTATGATAATTTAATAGAGTGATCCTCACTTTGAGTGGATCCAGAGATGTAGGCCAGTGTGCTGAACTCCATTATCAAATTAGTTCAGTATTTCTATCAATTTGTCTCATGTATTATTATTGCACTCTTTAAATTCAGTATATTAAGGATATTTAAAATCTGATATTAAATTCTGTAATCATTTAAAATATTGATTTTTTACTAAATCATAAATTTAAGGTTTCAATCCATTATTCAAGTGTGTTTTTCGTTGATATGACACTTGGATGTTATCGATTATAGATCACCAAGGTGAGGGGCATGTGCCTTCCAATCTCTCCATCTCTATCTATCTCCTTAGATATATACACTTTCCAAATTTATATATATTTATCTTAATATCATTTTCATAGCCTTATAATTTGATACATCTTTCAAATCAACTTTCGAATAGGCAAGGTGATTACATCGATACATAAGTGTACTCTTAAACCTTACTCTTTCAATTTCAATACTTTCAATTTTATATTATATGATTATATATAATAATATTTTATTGGTTGTAGTTCAGTCACCAACAAAGCACTCAAATTGAACTCAAGCAAAGGCAAGGTGTTATATACACCCAAGTACACATTTCTTCTTCTTTAAACTAGTAATTTCATTACTAGATTAACGGGGATAAATGTAGATGATATTTATGGATTATGTGGCACCTTAGTATTATACACTTAACAAACATAGACCTTCACTTTTCTTCTTAGTTATGAAACTTTCTCACTTTTAGAAGTCTCATAACTGCTCTATCTTATGCCCTTTGGTCTATCTATTTGTCTGACCAATCTTATGTTGATGACCCAAACCTTCTATCTTACCTAGAATGCTTAAAACCTACTTATCTTCCACCTCTACAAGTTCTGAATCTATACCTACTTTCATGTTTCATAACTACTAGCATTCAGGATGAACACTTATGTCAACATAAATGCCCTACTCCGATGCAAGTGTCTAGTGCCCTAAAGTCATCTAATTTATAAATAAAATGTATCCTAATGGTCAACCTAAGTGCTTTAATGTGAGTTACTTTTCCAAAAGGATTGATATAAATAAAAGATCAACTCTCATTCATTCCTCACCTAGCATACACTAAAAAGGACCTAAGGCAACTTATCAAAGCACTCAATCAAGCACTTGATACAGTAAAGCTTCTCTATTTTCTCTTATTTTCATATCAGTCATAGGGACAACACATCTGCAAGTCTGAAGTATTGAAGGAGTAGCCCAAGAGTTATATCTATTAAGTTATAAGCTAAGTCATTGTTGTACTTGATTTCCACATATTATATGATTCACATACAAGCCAACATGTAGAGGAGAACTACATCGGTCTGAGGCCCTCTTCAAAGTATTGGCTATATAAACAATGTGCATTGATAGAGGGGTCATTAGGATCAACTCGACATCATGTGTCCACTAACCTAATTTTACCCAAGGTCATTATGAAGATGAAGAATAAAGGTTTTGCAATTTTATGAGGAGCAACAATCCATGACCCAGATCTAAATACACCAGAGCAAAGGCAAAGATAAATCCAAAAGCATCCAAGTAGTTGCATCCTTTTCTAATAAGTATTACATAAAGAACATCTATGTTAGATTCAAATAGTAGTGTTGACGTAACCATCCTAGACTAATGCTAATGTCTACAACTCTAGAAGTATCAAATCCATAATTTTGTGACTATTCCAAAATCATTTTCTAGTCTACTTTATACCTATTCTAGATCCAAACTATATCAACATCAAAACCAACTAAGTACATTATTTCTTTGTTATTTCCATATCGAACATAGTTGTACTTATTATTTTTAGCCTATCTCATTTTAATAAATTAAATATATATTATATTTGAGTTTAGCACCCAATTGGTCTGCTTTAGAGATAGTTTTATCATCCTTGTGCCCTAGGCTATGTCTACTTTTTTAACCCTAGATTATCAATAATTTACATTTTAGGGTTACATAGTATGTGTGTATGTGTATGTGTATGTGTATGTACACACACACACACACACATATACATATATACACAGACACATACATAATGTGTGTGTGTGTGGGTAGGTGGGTGTGTGTGTGTGTGTGGGGGTGGGTGGGTGTGTGTGTGAATGTATGTATGTATGTGTATGTATGCATGCATGTATAGTGCTCGAATCTGAATATTACCTTGTTACATTTGAAGTTTTATTTGTATAATGTGTTTATATAATAGACCCATTTCATATAAAACATGGTTCTAATTTATAATTGTGTGTTTTATTATGAACTTGGATAAAAAAACTTTAAGAAAATTGTTGCATCCAAGACATACATTAATTGAATGAATTAGTTTTGTACTTTATATTTTGATTTTTGCAGGGGGTAACTACTAAGAAAACACTGTGCATGTTATTGACCAAGAAAAAAAATTGCGGTGTTTATTATGCTCTATTTAACCTTTGGGAAATGTCTCCATTGAAAAAATTCATTGGTTCCTTAAATATTTGTATCTATTTCTATTGGAAAAAGAAGTTGTCTTTAAGGTATTTTGTCAATTCAAGATACAAAAATCATTGCTTAGAAAATTGTAATGAAAAATAATATTTTTCATAATTTTAATACAAACATTACAAGAGTATATTAATTTTTACTTTGCACAAATTTTGAAACAAATTAATTCCTTCGGACGACAACAATAGTATAAATGTCATACAACATGTACAAATATTTTTAAATACGTGAAATGATAAATTAAGGGAGAGGACCTATTAGTTGAGGAAAGTCCAATACGTGAGAGAGTGCATGAGAGCACAAGAGCCACTACTTTGTTAAAAAAAGCCAAAAGTAGATGTACAATTTATATGTGATTGTACAACTTAATTTTGACCAAATAATAATTCACAGTGGTGAATGATATAGTGACACAGTGCCTTCATAAGTATAAAATATTGAAAGCACATATATTGGTAACACTTATCTTTCAACATATTTTAAATTTTTATTTAAAAAAAAAAAAATACGCCTTTCCCTTTACTTGAAGAAGGTAAACTAAAAATGTGACTTCCACCCACTTAAATTTTCAAATAGACATATACATCAATTAATATCGATATGCTTATTAAATGGCAAAATCATTATACAGAGGTACTATTTTTATTTTTTATTTTATTTTAAATATATTGTTGTGGGGTGAGGTGGGGTGGCTCTCCCTTAATTGTAGTTGTAACTTAGCTTGTTAGAATTTCTGTACCCGCCGACAAGTGTATAAATTGACGGCTGGAGTTTGCTCCAAAAACGCGGTTTCAAGTGGGATGGGCATTATTTAGATTTTCAACCACGTGGATAGCGTGACTTTAGTTTCCACTAAACGAAAGATGTTTAGTGCGTCAGCGCCATGCAAAGAAGCCCACGTGGATGGCGAGGCGTCTGACGTATGCGCGATAAATAAAAGAAGGGCGGCCAGAGGTTGAAGACATTAAAAGCTTTTAAATACCCACCGCCCTACGCCGCCTCTTCCTTCCGTTATTTAAGGCGGGCCGTCGCGGCAGAATCCAACCCGCAGACTTTTAAAACAAAAACTACACTTTCAACCCTCAGCGTGATTCCGCCGGCGGCTCGCAACCGGAAGTACCTGTAATTAATTAGATATTATTTTTATTGATTTCTCAATCGGCACCATAAAATAAACAAAACGATCTGTTGTTTATAAACAAAGCATATTCCGATCCTTCTTAGCAACCCAAAGGATTCCAATTTCGTGATGCGAGCAAGCGTTTGTTTGTGCGTCGACGGTGTCAGTTGCGTCCGTACCATCTAAGTGGATGAGCTTTTCAAACCATGTGATGCCGAATCGATTACTTAACCTAACCTCAACAAAGTATAATATACGCGTTGTATGTTTATCCACGGGTGGGCCCTGTGAAAGACGGCCATCAATGCATTCTGCCACGTGGAGTCGTGGCTATGATCAAGAAATCTCATTTCAGAGGTTCGGTGCTACTTTTATTTGAGAGGTTCGGATCTTATGCGTCAATGCTTTTTTTTTTTTTTTAAATAAAAAAACTGATTGTATTTCATGAACCAAAAAAACATTATGTAAATACAATCACACGGCCATTTAATTTAGTGCCTTCCATCCTGAATTATTTATAAAGACGTTTACATGCTTGTTAAAATTTCAAAGTGAATATCCACCCCAAAAAAAAAAAGATGATCTAATATGATAAGCGAGTTTGAGGCCATATTGCAAGATACACTCTTAGAAACGCAACGATATATTCTTTTTTATCTATAGTGAAATAATTAGGAGTAAAATAATATTAAAATTTAATTAGATTATTGTTTAATAATGTGATTCAAAGTTTATATAATTATATAGTTAAAATGGAGGATAAAGGTTTTTCTAGATTCATTAAGAATTAATTTACATCATTTTAAATATAAAATTGGAATATAAATTAAAATAAAGTTGTATGTATTGATTTCATAAACTATTTTGATATTATGGATATTAATTAAAATAAATGTATGTATTAATGTTTGCTTGTTTATTTAGGTTGGCTAATTTCAATACTCATTCCCATCTAATTTTGTCTATAATTTATTAATTAACTCATGTTGTCACTATTCTGTTTAATATAGCTCATTCAACCTCCTCCTAATCAATTATCTAAATTCCCTCTTCATATTTCATATCCTATATATATCTCATCCATCATTAATTCTCGTATTACATCATTCATTAATATTTGAATTTTATATTCACAACCTACCTACCTATCCCTTAGGCTCTCCTAAATGCTTAGTACCTAGTCTCTACCTAAATCTCCTATAAACCTAGTTAAATATCCACTAAACCCTATTGGACTCCTCTAATGGAGTCTAGAATGCTCCAATCCTCCTCCAACTTTCTAGAGAGTTATCTCTCTAAAGAATTCCATTAAATTTTAAATCCCATAAAATCTTCCTCCTTTCTCTCTATTTAAACCCACTATCCCTTCCATTTGGAATAATGAGGAATGAATTCATAAAATTGATCATTGGGTCTATAATCAAATCCATGATCCAAGAAATTTATACAATCACTCCATAATACTCTCATGCCATCATTTTAGTCTTTGTCTATAAACGAAGCCAATCATATGAAATATTATATATATATATATATATATATATATATATATATATATATATATATATATATATATATATATATATATATATATGAATGAGTCTATTATAACAATCCCATATTTATAATATTTAGTCTCGTTTGAATCTTGATTGGGAACATTTGGCTCTAGATTAGAATATTGTTTTGTATTTTGATCTAATGGTTTCAAATTTTGAAGTAGATTGGTAATTTGAGTTGATTTTAATGTATAATTTGCATATCAAATTCTTTGCTCAAATTTATCATCATATAATAAATTTATTTTAAATTTATATGTTAGGTGAAGATTTCAATTTCCCTAAAAGTGTGAGTTACATTAGAAGGGATGTAATTTACTATTTTGGTAAATTAAAATAATGTAAATCGAGAGTTGTACCTTACTCAAAACTCATGATCGCCATCTCCATCTAATCTATAGTATAAAAAGTGTTAAAACAAAAATAATTTTATATTTTTAGTGAAAGTGATAGTAGAAAATGAGATTGTATATTACTTCATACAACATGACAATGCATTATGCAGGGAGGAGACATTTAATTTCATGGTGAGCTTGAGCAATAACAATGTGGTACAGAAGGACAAGCTCATGCAAAATATGCAAATGGTGAAATATTTAAAGATGAGATAGGTAGTGATGTTGAGGGGAAATGATAAGGTATTTTAGGTGATAGCATACACTGGACCCAGATTCAGAGTCAATGTTGTATTTACATGCCCTATTCCCATTGTAAAGAGATCTATAACTTGCATAATGACAACATATTTGATTGGCCATTTTCTATTTTCAAGGTGGGGTGAGGACATCATGAGTGTTGATTTGATTACACCAAAGCTCCACATCTAATGTGCGACTTGAATTAAAATTGACATAAAATATTTTATTAACTATAATAATATATTATATATTATATATTACTTAAACAATATATTATTTTTTAGGATAGATATTAGGGTTGGAGTGTCCCTTACCCTTAACTAAAAGAATGAAGATCACAACCAAATTAAGAGAAAGCAAATCATCAACCATAGGAAAAAATCTTAAGACAAGCATGATTGTGACGTTCGCAAGGGCACAACATGACAAACAAACCATAAAACATACCAAAAAATTTATCCAATGAAATTATGTTCCTCCCTTGCCCTCTTTATAAAGAGAGTGTAATGTCATAGAGGAAGGTTCAGAGATAAGATGCCCTTTTTTCTTACTCCTTACTATTGTCCAAACTTCTTAATTATCTAAATTCCCTGAGACAACTCTAAAAGAAGAATATTTATTGATTTTAAAACCACTAGAAACCATATTTCCACAATATTCAACCACAATCAAAGACCTAGTTATCCCAACATCAATAAAAATCAGCTCCTTAGAAATCAGAGATGGAATCACAAGTTGAGACATACAAACATTAACATTAGCTCCCTGAGACTTCCTTGCAACTTTTCTTGTGGGCTTAGAAGGAGCCATGAATGGAGAAACTGAAAGATGATACTCACTAACATCCTTCCACCATGAAGAATCCACTTTACACTTATAATCAAGGGTTTGAGTCTAGCAATGACCTTTGACATTTAACTCAATGGTTACTGGGAGAGTTTGAGAGATATCCATGCAAAAAATAATCCTCGCGAAGTTGGTTTGTGAAAAGTTGGAAGTGTGAGCATTAATTTTTATCAGATCGCCCAAGGTTCCACCAATGGTTGACAAACAAAAATCTATCCAAAACTGAAGGGGAAGATATAAAAATCATACCCAAATAGACCTAATGGTAATGTTTTCAAGAAGATGACTAAAAGAAGGGAACCAACATTTCATAAAGATGAGATGTTGGTCCAAGGTCCACAAATTGGTCTGAATAACCTTATTACGATCTACAAGACTATCAAAAACCTTAATGAAGAAGTCTTTGACACATGGATATAGTTCTAAGCTATCCTCTATTAAAGGTCACCATGAATAAAAAATCCACTGATGGAGAGTAGGGAGGCTAGGCCAAAATCTGTAAAATATACACACTAAACCCTATTCCAAGAACCATTCCTCATTTTAGATAACCTCCTCTAGAGCCTCATCCATAAAGGACACTGTTAGAATGGCCTTTGTAGTGCCCACATGCTTGACTATTGATTTCACTAGCTTCTCTAATTTGAAGACCAAATTAGCAAAAGATTTTCCCCTTATTTTAACATTAATATCTAAGTACAAGCCTACCACACTTCTATCTTCCCTCTCAGAGATGGAAGGAGGGGTTGGAACACCAATTAACCTATTAGGATGTCTCACAGGGAAAGGATTAAGACGTGTTATGACTTTAGGGAACCCACCTATCATGGCCTCTGAAACCTGCCCAAAACCGATTGGGTCCTTGAACTTGAATGCTAGATCACCATCATGATGAATTAACATCAAGCTAATACCTTCCAGCTCCCTCGATGATCTTTCTAGCTATGAAGAAATGTTGGAGATGAAGGGAAAAAACACAGGATCGTGAAAGGGCATCAACAATCGATAAACTTATAACAATTTATTATTATATTATTTTTAAATAGTAATAGTTAATATATTATATATGTTTAATAATATATATTATACTACTAACAATTATAAATATATTATATTATATTATATTATATATAATAGTATTATAAATTATTATATTTATAATTAGTATATATAAATATAGACTCTAGAACATCAATGTTTTGCCCCCATGTTAGTAGTATTACAGTGATGATTTGAGTCACACATTAGATGGAGCCTTGTCATAATTAAATCAACTTTCATGGCATCTTCATTCACCCTTGATAATATAAAATGATCAAATCAAAGATGCCAACATCCTGTAAGATGTAGAGCTTTACGTAATGGGTGTAGGTTGTGTAAATCTACTAGTTGCCTTAAATCTAAGACTAATTTACAATATAGGCTCTTTTTGTATGATATCACCTAAAATACCTTGTCATTTCTCCTCACCATCACTGCTTAGCTCACCTTAAAATATTTCACCACTAACATGTTTTGTATGGCTTTGCCCTTCCACATTACTTCAGTATTGCTCAAGTTCACCATGAAATAAAACATCTCCTTCCTAAACAACACATTGCCATGTCATATGAAGAAACACATAACCTCACTTTCCACCATCATCTCCACTATAAATATAAAATTATTATTGCTTAACCTTTTGCACACAAATGCTGAGATGTGGTAAATAGTCATACAAATTGACACTCCCTCCCTTTACAATTTTTTTAACCAAAACAATATATTACATTCATTCTGACATAACTAGCACCTTTGGGATACATTTTAGTTTAACTCTCTTTGATAAATACAACATTGGACTAAGAAAACTATAACGAGTATGAGAACACAATATTATAAATACAAATTAATTAAAAGAAAGACTGATAATGTATATAAAAAATTAAAATTTAAAGCAATGAGCTCAAGTTGTTATATCAACAACCCTAAATACCATTGTAGTTATGATATATTAGCTTGGGAAAGCTTAAATTTTATGTAGAAACTTAGTACATGCAAGAAGAACATATGAGGAAAAGGATGACATGTTGAATAAAGTAAAAAAGTTTTAGTAACTTTCAGGTGTACTCCTCAACCTTATAATCAGTTTTGAAACTTAATAAAATCTATTTAAAAAAATTCATGATGAAATTTGGAGAACACACACATAATTTTGAATTTTTTTAGAGTTGTACATAGGCCAGTGGTACATGTGGAAATGTAGCTTTAGCAGAGATAAAATTTACAAATTCCTAACCCATATTACATTTGTTTTTCCACCCCAAAAAATAAATACATCAAAATTTAACACCCATTGCAACTTATATGGGACAAAATGGAAAATCCCCTTAGCATTGTTGTTATAGAATGTAGTCCAGAGCTGAGAAACAAGAACTAACATTCAAATTGGACAAAATCTTGTCTCCATAGATAAATTTATTACAATATGACAAAAACAAAAGAATATTGCTTGCTTAAAAAGGAGTAAAAATATGATCCTCAATTACATTAAGTCTAAATGTTCCCCTTTGCTTTATTGAACTGGAAACTCTACAATATTTCTCCTTGATATGATATCAACACGCTGATTCAACTGAGAAGATTCATATTATTACCTTTATATATAATGTTGTCAAGAGACCACACTATCTTAATCATTTCTATTATATGTTTGTGATAGAGCAAACTAGGTGAAGATTTTAAGTTGTCATGTTTGCAAGGTCTAGATGGAGCCATCTCATTATTTTTATTGACTTGTTCAAGTCCCTCTCAATCAACCATAGTTTCTCCATAGTCTTTATTACCAAGGAATAATTTACCCCTTACAAAAATAATGTTATACATAATTGTGCATGCATCCAACAAAACATATAATGCATTCTCTCTCAAGTTTTTTCAAGATTCTAGCAACCCTGCTATGTGTAGTTGCGTGGCAATATTTTTTAGTTTTGAACATACCTAGAAGTGTTTAAGAGTAAGTTGTGTTTAGACAAAAAGGTTTTTGGGCTCTAACCATGAAAGTGTTTCCGATGTAATTATTTTGAGGTAGATATTACAAAGCAACTACCACTCTTTTTCTTAATGTAATAATTTTTTTTAACTATAAAATTTAAAGTCTTTTTCAAGAGGCTATCACTTTTATTAATTTTTTTAAATTATTAAAATTTAAATTATTTTCCTAAAATATAATGAAAACTAATTTTATTAAGGAAAAGAATTGCAGGGAACACATGGTTTGCAATAACTTATAGAATTTTAGAGAGATATTGTTAAAAATTATTAAAATATATTAAGTTAAAAAGTTATGTAAGCAATTAATGTAAGTATTTGTTAGTAGATAGAGGAATGGTGAATATATCTCACCACTTTAGGCTTCTCACCTTCTATCCTCTTTCTCAATTAGTAAAACTTTTGATTAGTTTACTGTCTAATAGATCACTATGTCTCACAATTATTACCAAATTGAGATTAACCCAATTAAACCCTAATCATGTATTTTAATATGATTTAACTAGGACATAAAAAATTGGTATTTGTTCCATACTTTTATATTTTCAACTAGAGTCTTCATGGAACCATTAGGTAATAACTAATACATTAAAATAAGACACAAAAATTAGGGATGTGTCAAATTTAAGGTGGCCATCAATGATTAAATTTCAGACTTTCCTAGTCTTTTAAAGGGTTTCACACCTATTTTAGAAGTGCAATTTAAATATTATTAATTTAAAAAAATTAAAATTTGGAATTCACTTGTCATTTACGAGAACACGTCACAGTATCCAAAGATGTTTATTGGTCAAAGATTAATATACCTCAAGAGTTTGTGCCACAAAAATTAATAGTTCTCAAAAGTTGGTGCCATGACAACCCTAGTTAATACTTCTACATGTAATAATATAATTTCATAAAAATGAACAAATTTGTTAATTGATATGTGTATTAATAATTATTAAATTGTACAATAATCAATGTGATTGTGAAGAGTTAAAAATATGAAACACCTCCTTCTCTCCACCATTCCCTATCACAAATCTTAGTCTACCCATTGTTCCCTTCGTCCTCTTCCTCTATATTTCTAGTAAGAAACATTTGTATTACATTGATGTTCTAGTTCATAGATTTTAGTCGTGTTAAATTAATTAGCATTTGCATGTTTTATTGATGGTAGGGTTTTCAACTACATAAATGAAGGTATTTTGTAGACTATGCTCAATTAAAATATTGTTATTTTGTTTTGTTGATGTAGTACTAAAATTGTTTATTATATTTATATTAGATGTATGGTTTTGAATAATAAAACAATATTGTGCAAGGATTTATTTTATTTTTCTTCGTTGATGGCTATAATTGGGCATTATTATATTTTGATAGTGTGATTGTAATTGGGAAGAGTAATATATTGATGGTGTTTATACATCATATATTAATAACCCTTATAAATTAAACTCAAGGAGTTATTAAGCATTTGAAGAGTTTAATGTTATCTTCTAATTTTTAATATCTCGACTACTTAATTTAATATCCAAAATATTTGAATGGAAACACATAATACCAATAATAATCCAAATTTTTCTTGGATGGTGGGAAATGGGCCTCCACATACATGTGATGCATAATGTCCCACAAATAATAATTTAAAAAAAAAATCATATATTTTGTGAAAAAAATAATTTTGAAAAGAATTATTTTCAATTTTGAAAAGAAATTTTTTTCCAAGTATATTTTATTTGACCAATATTTTTATGTAAAAGTTAAATTTGATGGCCAATCTTTCTTGCAAGATTTTTTTTAAAATGATGGTTGTTTGTTTAACATTGTCCTTTAAAACCCCATATATTTATATAGTCTTTTAAAAATTACAATAATCATTTTTAAAGAAAAAATATTTAAATAATAAATATATAATTCTATAATTATGTGTAAATATATCTATAATCTTTAAGAATTTTTGGAAAAAGATTCAATTTTTTTTTCATTTCTTATATATTATAATTAAAAAATAAAAATATATTTATCGAGATAAATTATAATAAATTCAATTATATCTTACTAATTAAAATATATTAAAACTTTTAAATATAATATTTTATTTAAAATAATTTTAAGTGAAGTTTGGACTTAATTTACTATGGTCAATTAAAGGGCATCTATTTCCTCCAACAAAGGTTGGGTTGGAAGAATATGAAAATAGCCTTTCAAATTTGATGAGTGGAGGGCCATGATCCAATCTATCCTCGAGGCTTTTATTTTACATCAAATGTCACGTTACAGCTTTCCTTACGTACAAAGTAACACAACTGAATGCGAATATTCCACGTGGATGTTTTATAGCGGCCGGTTGCCTACTGCCATCCCTCAATACACAAAACGGTGTAACAACGTAGATATTTTGTTATATTATTTAAGGTGCTAGTGATGAAGAAAATCAGAGTGAAAATAATAATGTTTTACTTTTTATTTTTAAAACCCCCATTCAATATTGCTGAGGTGTTGCATGTGCATTACATATTCATTCACTGGTTTAATATCAGTTCGATCGGGCAAAGATTTCCCAATCAGAAACCAAATGCTACAGAAATAACAAATCAATAATCGATTACAGATAAATGATTTCTATAAGCCGACGAAGAACACTTGCCATTGTTCGTCTTCCTCCAGAGGCGGGGAAAGATTGAGATCGAAGAGCGGCAATCTTATCGCAGGAGGGGCCTCCGCCTCCGTTTCCGTTTCCGCATCTACAACAACTGACGACGAATCGCAATCGCTCTGAACGTTTCTCTTCTCGGCTCTCTCTTTCCTCTTCACAAAAGTCTGTCTACTGTCAGAAAGGGCAAGATCCCCTTTGCCATGGCCAAGCAAGAAAAGCTGCTTATTGACAGGAGCGATGGATGCATTCAGTGCAGAAAAGGAAGCGTTAGGCTTCATTGTAGAGCAGGTGAAGAGTTCTAAGGTAGTATTTTGACTTTTGCTGTGGTTGGCCGAAGAAGGGGAATGAGAGAAATTAATTTTGGCCTTGTGACCTTTGAAGGAAATAGCAGCAGCGTCGTAGGCCATGGCGGCTTCCTTGGCGGTATCGAAAGTGCCGAGCCAGACTCTGAGTTTTTTGACAGGGTCTCTGATTTCTGCGCCGTATCGACCCCAGGGCCTCTTCCTCACACCCCTGTAATGAACTTCCAACCCATCCTTCCTGGCTGCCATATGCAATCAAATACAAGACGCCCTTCAAAACTTGTATTACAGGGCGGATAGTCTTGGATTCTTGGGGCAGCGGCAATCTGTACTTATATATTTATAGGACAGAGAAGGAAAAAAGTCAGCAAAACGAGTGGAGGAAAGCGGAGAGACACTTCCAAGTTCCGGCAACGAGTAAGGGAGTTGACAACTGCGTCGACAGCTTTTACTTTTGTCAAGAAAAGCGAACGGCTCGTCAGGGGATTCCACTCGCGCCGCCGCAATTTTATAGGCAGGCGTATCGGTGGCATATTTGGTCCGCGTATCTTTTTATTTATTGGGTTAAAGTAGCAAATAGTGGGGATATGCGAGTATACCTCGAGCTGAAACACAATTTATAATAAATATAAATATAAAAATTAAGGAAACTATTAAGAAGAAATCAAGAGTTAGGGTCTATAGTTAAATACTAAGTGATACAAAATTATATTTTAGTAATATTATTTTCAAAGATTATTGAAAAAAATAATTAAATTAGGTTATGGTTACCAATTTTATGAAAGGAAGAGGAGGTGGTAGATTATCAAGTTTATTTTTTCATCTAATTTTATGGGGTGCGGCTTATTAAATATGGGCTCCTAATCATCTTGCTCTTTCTTTTCTTCTTCAATTTCTTTAGTTTGATGGTGTGGGGGTGATATGGCAAGCGTCAATTTGAGAAACTTCTCTTGAACAATGCTTCCCAGAAGCACAAATCTAGAGTACCCATAACTAGCATGTGGAGAGTGCCAACCTCCATGAGCCCTCAATGAGAATTGTTCACATAGTATTTTTTTGTGAAAAAATAAGTAGATTGCATGTGTATAGCTACACTTTTTTTTTAATAAACCAAAAAAAATTTGTATGAAATTTTATATATAAATAGAGGAAATGTCGAAGATTGATAATATTTTTGTATTAATTTTTAAATATAAATATATTTTTAAAATAATTTAACAAGTCAAGAAAGCTAGAAAATTGAAACTACAAATATACGAACACAACTTTTTGACCTTAACGTCATGATTTTTTTTTCAAAGTATAACCGATGATGTGTACATTGTTAAGATACATTATAAAATGTTGATTAATGATGAAAAAGTTATTAAATTATTTGTAATGATATATGTATGAACCATAACAAGGCATGTTAACTAAAAATTAATAAATAATTATAAATAATCATTTAACATTAAAAAAATTATGTATTCATAAACTACGTTCTCCCACCTATAAATTTATATAGTTAAAAAAAAAATTCTACCTATTTGGATGTGTTTGTGAACATGAAAAAACCACATAAATTTATTAGAAGTCGCGTTTGATGATCCGTGGCAAGGTTTTAAGGTAAGTTTGTACCCGCTAAGTCTAAACCAATCTAATTTTGGAGTGAGACTCAAAAATTTCAAAGTGAAATTCTTATATAAGGCATAAACCCTTATATAAAGAGTGTGTGCCCTATTTTCAAGAGAGAACATTCATTAAATGCACAATTCCATTGGAAAATACATCTACAAAGAGCATGCAAGCTACCTAAAAGGGCACATACCCTTTGTAGTCCATAAAAACTTCAATTCAAACTCTTTTGTCCATGAATTTTAATCTTATCATTTTTGCATTTTACAAACTTAGAACTAGTTTGTACTGATGACAATTTGCAAATTCTTCATTTACTTTGTCTCAATTAGTATAAACTCTTCAAATTTTATTCTACTTGGACTTAAAAGTGCAAAGATAGATCATGGGGTCAGATAGTCACCACAAAAGACCGATTAAGAAGCTAACAAATGAGGAAATTGAAGTCAAAAGAGAGAGAAAGAAAAAGACAAGTAAATAGAAGAGCATCCATAAGAGCTTTTGGACAAGGTGAAGGTACTTCTTCCACACCAAGTAATCTTTCAATTGAAAATAACATGCCCAATTTCATAGAATTTAATTTAGATACATATTCAAATGAGATAAGAGTTAATTAATCCTTGTTGAATGATGAAATTTAAAATGTAGAACATATAACTAATGAATTTGTATTAAGTGATAAAACACATGGATAAATACAATATAATGAAAGATCCATCCACAATGAATTTTTTTAGCATGATGATAATGAACATCATGTAATGACCTCAATTCATCTCTCTCTTATTGAAAAGGAATTTACTTCACTTATAGAGTGTGATGTTAACCAACACTTGAATTCCCCTTCTATGCTTGAAGTGCTAACACCATTCAATATAAGAGCTATATTATTTATTATATTGAGCTACATTATTTATTATATTGAGCTAACACTTAGGTATATGATTGAAGTGCTAACACCATTCGAGATATTGAGTACCCACACAACACCTATGAAATTAACGGCTCCTAAATTTAGATTGCATATCAATATGATGGAGTCACAATGTATAACACCTCTCTTCAATCCTCAACACTCTCTCAACCCTGATTCACAGAGGCCATTTATCCAAATCACCCTTTTGGATCTCTCTAAGCTTCATCACTCATCCTCAGCCATAAACCTATAGCAACTCTATAATCAGATCATCCATATAGTCCTCTCTCTAAAATACCTCTTAACTCATCAACACATCATACACCTTCTCTTCACTTAGCTCATACAAGTCTCTATTTGTCTCTCAACACATATTCCTCAAGTTTACACAAGTCTATTCAATAAGCCTAGAAACCATCACATTTGGTTTCATATTTTATAGAGTCTTCAAGATTATTATGATCATAATATTATTTATCAGCCAAAACACATGCCTTCACCCTTAAGTCATCTATCATGGGTCATCTTTAAGCACAACTCTCTTTGAAATAAGCCTTAAGTCACCTTTTAGGTCCTATGAACACCAATTCACCTCTTTCACACTTCTCCAAAAAAACTACTAACACAAGAACACTTTCAAATACATGGACCCATGCCACATAATCTATTGGTTCTCCTTAAGTGATAAAAACCATCACAACACCCTTCTACTGAAGCTCAATTCACTCAAACAACATTCTATGCACACAACCACCATGAACGAACACACAACAACCTTCTAAGCCTTTGATCATATTGAATATGATTGATCAAACCTTGATAATCCACATAGATGGTCCTCACAGAGTCTAAAACACTCTCTGATAGTTATATCATTTTAAAACACTGAAATACCATCAACAACTCAATTACCCTTCTCAGATTACTTGTAGAGCATGAACAAACACACAGTCAACTTTAGAGATCAATAACTTTAAATATATAAACATTTAGACTTTAAATGAATATTTCCAAATGCATCTTGAAGTCGTCTACAACCTTTATTTTTATTACAACATCAAATTCTACATCAATCAAAAGTTATGGCTCAAAAACCAAGCACTGGTCTTTCTTTCATTAAATTTAAATATTTAAATCCAAATGGTTACAGTTAAACCTCGATCACTTAGAACACATCTTGTGTTCTTTGCTCAGCTTACTAACTTGCACCATCGCTCTTCTTCATAATTATCTCAAATTTTAACTCACAGTGCTCCACTATCCAAATGTTAAACCTTAAACATGTTGACCTCATCTTGTGCTTTCTAGCAATCTTGACCACATATGCACCGTCGATCTCTGATGAGTAGCCTGGTCTTTATCTTGCAATGCTCATTGTTAGATCTTTCTCAAAACTCCTAATATTATGACACTTGGCACCTTAACATGTATTTTGAGCACTTTACTAATAGTCCATTTGCTTTTGCCACTTGGCAGTCTTGCATGCTTTGTTGACTCTTTGACTTGTTCCATATCATTGATCTTCACAAGTACGAATCAACACTCACTATTGATCTTCTGTCAAATTAACGAGCTTGTGACACTTATCAACACATGTAACCTTTGACATGTTGAATTCATATGCACCATTGATCTTAATATGTATGATTAAGTGCTTATCATTGGATCTTCTAGACCAATGACCTTAGTCTTTGACATGGTTAAACTTGATGGTCTCTGACTCATCATAGTCTACTAGAGTAACTTTAAAGATTTATAACTTGAGCTAGACAATACTTCAAGACTCAAAACTTTTAGGGTATATTTTTGGCACTATAAACAACATCTCCATGTAATCTTTTGACCAATATTTACTTTTTGTATACCTAAAATAAATGCTCAAACTTGCTAGATCTTTCATATCTACATAATGTGTAGTGATAGTTTGGATTTTATTAAGCTAGAAGATGCATTTTGCTCATTCCAAATGATCATAAAACATACCAAAGCTCCTCCAAGACATCTATGGATGCCTCACAACCTATTCTTTGTCTTTATAGACCTGCACTTGTGCCATATCTCTTCAAGTTCTCAATCTGATCACTTTGTCATTCATGCATTAGTACCATATGCTCTTTTTTACATCAATGACAACTTAAGACACCAATGACCATGTCCAATAATCTCTCCCTTTGTCATTAATGGCAAACAACACTCAGAATGTCTTCTCTCATACTGAACAATTCTCCATTCTAATCTTTCTCCCCCTTTGACATTAATGACAAAAGATATCTTCCTCAACATGCCAACAATCATTCCTTAACATCACGTACACAATCAAAAAATATAATTATATGATGCTTAGGATACATACTTTCATGAAAATGAACCAATGGCTCTCGCTTTAACATGCATCCATTTGAACTGGGACTTCTCTGATCCTTGAACCTAAAAAACTACCCACAAAGCTTAAAACCTCCTAACTATTAGGAATAAATACATAAATCGATGCAAAACATTTTCACAGAATCACAATTATAAATATAAACAAAGATGCATAAAAAAAAAAAAAAACATGCATAATAAGAAAATCAGATTTAATGTGGTTTACCCAATGTGGGCTACATCCACCAAGAAACACTTTCTCATATTTTATTACAAACCACCAGAGTATAATCACTCTCAGATCTATCTTCACAATTACAATACACAAATATGTTTTAGAGATAAGCTCAACAAACCCTCTTGAATTTTCACTTGAATTCACATACTCTATTCTTCCTTCTCAAACCCTAACTCTCATAATGTATTACCTATGAAATATACATCAATACATAATACATCAACAAAATAATGGTACCAAAACCATGGGTAAAATCAACCCAAAATGCTTTTCCATTAAAAGGGGTCCAAAAAATGTACATATAGAGTGTGTAGTACATTTAAAATATACAGTATTTGAAAATATATTTTAATTAGAAATAGGCTCCACAACACAACAATCTCCCACTTAGAGATTGATTTCCTCTGAGCAGGGTTCTCAACCCTTCACTATCAATTGTGAAGGCCAACTGAAACTAAACATAGCTTCAATTTATCCCTTGTGACCACCTTGGTCATCATGTCTACAAGATTCTAACTAGTATGAATCTTATTTAGCTTCAACTTCTCTTCCTCCAAAGCTATCCTGATGAAATGGTACCTTAACTATATATGCTTTGTCCTAGAGTGGAAAGCAGAGTTCTTTGCTAGATGTATAGAACTTTGAATATCACTATATATCTTCCCTTCCTCCTGCTTATGCCTCAACTCTTCAAGCAACTACTATAACCAAATCATTTCTTTGCTTGCCTCTATGGCAGCAACATACTTAGCCTTTGTGGTTGACAAAGCCACAAGTTTTTATAGTCATGAAATCCATCTCACCGCTATGTCACCTATAGTAAATACATATCATGTTGTACTCCTCCTACTGTTTAAATCTCCAGCCATGCCTGAATCTACATAACCACACAAAGTGGTGTCAAATCCACCATAACTTAAAATTATCCCCATGGTACCTCTTAAATACTAAAAGATCCACTTCACTACCTTCTATTGTTATCTACTTAGATCACTCATGTACCTGTGTACTACTCCCATTGCATGGGAAATATCTAGCCTAGTGCACACTATAGCATACATCAATCTACCACCAATTGGTGAGTATGGTACATGTGACATTTGGATTCTCTCCTCCTCTATCTTGGGACACTGCTCCTTTGATAACTTGAAATGCCTTGCCAAATGAGTCCCAATCTATTTAGCATCTTACATACTAAACCTCTCCAAGACCTTTTTGATGTAATCTTCCTAGGATAAATTCAAATTTCATTCCTTCCTATCCTGAGTTATTGTCATACTAAGGATTTGTTTTGATGCTCCCAAATCCTTCATAGCAAAGGAATTACTAAGTTGTTCCTTGAGTACCTTTATTTCCTACAAGTTCTTACTTGTAACCAATATGTCATCCACATACAGACAAAGGATAATGTAATCACTATCATCAAATTTATTTATATATACAAAATCATCTGAATGACACCTAGAGTATCCCTGTTCTATCATAAAACTATCAAATTTCATGTACCACTATCGTGGAGCTTATTTTAGGCCATACAATCTCTTCTTCAATTTGCACACCATGCTCTTCTTCCCTGTGACCTCATATCCCTATGGCTACTCTATATAGAAGTCCTCCTTCAAATCACCATGAAAGAATGCAGTCTTCACATCTAGATACTCTAAGTGAAAGTCTTTTGTTGTCACTATCCCAATAAAAATCCTAATAGAAGTCATCTTTACCACTGGGGAAAAAATCTCATCGAAATCAATTCCCTTTTTCTGTGTAAATCCCTTTACCACCAATTAGGCCTTGTACTTTTTCTTACCTCCATCATCTTGTTTAACTCTATACACCCACTTCTTCTGCAATACTCTCTTACCTTTAGGTGGGCTAACCAAATCCCAAGTCTAATTTTCCATGAGAGATTGATGCTCCTCATCCATATCTTGCTCCCACTTCTTATTGACATCTACTTGCATTGCTTCTTCAAAGCACTCTAGCTCTCCATTATCAGTGAGTAATAAATAATTAAGAGATGGAGAAAAATATTCAGGTTCCCTTCTTACCCTAGAAGACCTTCTTACCATAAGAGTTTGGGGTTCTTATGGAGTAGGTACCTAAACGGGTTGTTTGGACACTTTATCCTCTGTAATGTCCTCCAAACTATGTGCTCTTTTCTGGAATCCTCTTTTTGATCTAATAACTGATGTTTATACATGAATTTTTCATTAAAGACAACATCCCTAGACCTAAATATTTTTTATCCTTAAGACTCCAAATCTAGAAACCAAAGTCATCCTCACCATAACCAATAAAGTTAGATTTTTTAGACTTAGCCTTTAACTTGGTCCTATCATCTTTATCAATATTAAAGAAGGATTCATAACTAAATATTCTAATAAATAAATAATCGACCTTCTTACTAGACCAAGCTTCCTCAAGTATGCCTCCATCCAAAGTAGATGAAGGACCTCTATTTATCATATATATAACTATGTTTACTACTTCTGCCCAAAATTGAAGAGGCAGTCCTACATGCAACCTCATGCTCCTAGGACACTCCATGATAGTCTTGTTCATCCTTATTGACACTCCATTTTTCTATGGATTTATTGGAACCATCTTTTGTCTACAAATTTGATTCCTTGAACAATAATAAAAAAATGTATTGCTGAAATATTCCCCACCATTATCTCACCTGAGACATTTTAACTTGAGACCTATTTCATCTCAACTAAGGCTTTCCATATTTTAAACATATAAAACACATCAAATTTTATCCTAATTCCATACACCTAAACTTTCCTAGTTACATCATCAATAAAAGTAACATAATAAGATGACCCACTAATAGAAGATACCTGAGTCAACCCCCATACATCTGAATAAACTAGCTCCAACTTATTCTCCTTCCTCGTAGGTCTAACATTGAGAAACCTTACCCTTTTCTATTTTCCATACACACAATCTTCATAGAGATATAAATCATATCCTTTCAATCTAGGTAACCAATCTTTCAAAATTTGCATGCCCTTTTGGATCATGTGACTGAGCCTATTATGACATAAAGTTGCATCTACATCTGTAGAAACTACATTAAAATAATCAACACTACTTAATAAATATAGGGTACCAACCTTCTTACCTCTTTCTACCACAAGATCACTCTTAGTCACCTTCCATTAATCTGCTATAAATGCCACCATACAACCTTCACTGACTAGCTGTCCTGTGAATACTAAATTCTATCTCAACTTAGGCACATGCCTGACATCCTTTAGTAGCCAAGTGTTCCCATTCTAAATCTTGATCTGAACACTTCCTTTTCCTACTATTTTTCAAGGCTCATCATCACCAAGGTAAACATGTCTAAAATCCCCTTGAACATAATCAATAAAATAATTCCTATATGGTGTAGCATGAAAAGAAGCCCCTAAATCTAAAACTCAAGACTCAAAAATATTATCAATAAAGATAATTAATACATCTTGACAAACATTACCTATTGTTGCATTCACCTCCTTAGTGTCTTCCTTATTTTCGTTCTTTTTATGAAGAGACCAAAAATCCTTCTTCACATGCCCAGTCTTTCCACAATGCCAGCATACCATCTTGGCCCTTGATTTTGACCTTCTAAGATCATTTGATTTTCTATGCTTACCATTTCCTCTAAATTTTTTTTGCCCTCTACTCTCCATTGCCAAAGCATCACCTAGAGTATAATTCTCCCTAGAGCTTTTTCATCACATTTTCTCATTAAGGATTACTCCTATGACATCCTCAAACTTCAACTTGGCATTATTAGAGACCGAGTTGATCACAACCATTACTAGGCTATTCCAACTCTCTAGTAAGGGACACAAAATAAGTGAATCCCTAACTTCATCATTAAAATCTATTTTTATAGAATTCAACATACTCACAACTGTACTAAATTCATTTAGATGATCAACAACCGAACCATTTTCAGACATCTTCATATTAAATAACATTTTCATTAAAAATATTTTATTAGAAGCAAAGGGTTTCTCATATAACTTCCCTAATACATTCACGAGACCTCCTATGGTCTTCTCTTATGATACATTAAACACAATCAAAGATGCAAGGCATAACCTAATGGCCCCAAGTGCTTTCCTGTCAAGTAACTCCCAAGCCTCAACTATCATACTCGTTAGTTGCTTTACTTTTCCTCCTAACGGAGCATGGAGGTCCTTTTGATAGAGGTAATCCTCCATCTACATCTTCCATAGACCAAATTTATATCTATTGAACTTTTCAACCTTTGATTTTTTATCATCAACCATAGTTCCCACTTGAACTAATAACCCTTCCTATGATTCAACACTTCAACAAATACAACTTGAAGCTCTGATACTAGTTATTAGGAATACATATAGAAATCGATGTAAAACAATTTCATAGATTCACAATTATAGATGTAATTATAAATTCATAAAGAAAAAAAATAAACATGCACAATAAGAAGATTAGGTTTAACGCGGTTCACCCAATGTGGGCTATATCCACTAAGAAATACTTGCTCAAATTTTATTACAAGCCACCAAAGTACAATCACTCTTAGATCTATCTTCACAATTACAATGCATAAATATTATTTAGAGTTGTGCTCAATAAATCCTCCTAAATTCACACCTAAATTCACACACTCTATTCTTCCTTCTCAAACCCTAGTTCTCATAATGTATTACCTACAAAATATCCATCAATACATAATACATCAACAAAGTAGTACTACAAAATAATGGGTACCAAAACCATGGGCAAAATAAACCCAAAATGGTTTTATATTAAAATGGGTCCAAAAAATGTACATATAGAGTGTACAATACATTTAAAATATACAATATTTGAAAATACATTATAATTTGGAAATAGGATCCACAACACAACACTAACTCCATGCTCCATTTCATGTCATCTTGTCTTTGATATACACCAATATTGAGAAAAATGAGAGGGACTCCCCTTAGATCATATAAACTTAGGAAACCCTTGAGCATTTTTAGATCATCTTGTTCTTTTGGAGAAAAAGACCAACAAGTTCACTTCTTCACACTAGCCTTACTTAGAGGCCTTGTGGTCTTACCTGGACATTTCATAGCCCATAACTTTATGTGTATGATCTTTCATGGCTTGAAATTTCATATTTGGAGTACACTCATAATCACCCTTAAATATGTCAGAAAGAAACACTCAGCTCTTCCTCTGTAACATACTTCCTTCACAAACCTACTAGCCAATTAACCCTCTATTTGCACAAATACTCCTCTATAGAATAAACCATGTACTTTTAGAAGACCATGAAAGACTTTTTGAGCACCCATTTGGACATTTAAATTGATTAAGCAAACCTATATCTTAACTCATTAGGAAAACTACTTTTCAACAAAGGCCAAAACACTTAGGTTTATAAGAGAAGTTTGGTCAACACATCATCTTACAGTCAATGCCCACCTCTAAAAACTTTCTCACACCTACAGGTCATCAATACACACTTTTGGACCAAATTTTGAGCTTATATTCCTTTGGGATCCCATACTTCCTATACCATGGTTTTTGAATTGCATACCCTTAAACACAAACTAGGAAACTCGAGATCAAATTAAAATCTCCAATTGCACACAAAAGACCTTCAAAGATTAAAATCACCTAGAGCTCATTTGAATAAAGTCATCATACCTTTTTATACCATTAAGACACCTTGATAACTTCCAATTATTCAATTGACATATAAAAAAACTCCATACCTAGCCTACAAACCTTGTACACATACATGCTTCCACACATGAAAGATGTGTGTTAAGAAGCAGAAGTAGAGAAACCTACTTGTCACAGAGGGACTAAAAATCCCAAAACTTAGGAGACTCTCATATATCCATGTCTTTACTTGGCTTGCACTCCTTCCTCATCTTTAGATTGATCTTGAATGAGTTCTCAACTTTCTTCTTTTCCTTTATCTTAGGGTCCATCTTGATTTAGTTATCCATTTGGGTAGATAAGGCTTGTTCCTTGATCCTAAACCTTGTTCCCTATTTTTTCATGGAAAATAACCTACCTTGAGCATATTTTTCATTTACCTTCTTAGGCATCCATTCACTATGGCTCTTTCTCTTTGTGACAGGATTGATAATTTTTGAAGTAGAGCATTGATCATTCCTACAGAACCTTATTATGTGACCTCTCTCATGACATTTGAAATAAATGAGGTTTATCAGACTGCACATACCTTGAGATATATAATAATTCCTTTAAGTTTCATAAATTCATTCATGCACTTGATCATTTGGTCTCCTAGTGAGGGTAATATAAAACTTTACATTATGACCAAAACCTTAACACTTGTAACAAATGATGTCATTCTTCCCTTGTGAACTTGTTGACTACATTAAGAAATGATGTTCTTTATGCTTGCTATTATATTTCTCATAAGTCCATGTAAAATCATTCTTTGAGGATATTTTATGCTTTCTAGCCCTGAGACCAAATTTATTACAAGTATAGTAGTAACCATTAAATTTTGCATACCTCATGACATTTGGTTTTCTAATCTGATTTGTTCTCATTCTGTCAACTCCTTCATTCCTTTACTGATGATTGATCTTTAAGGTCTGATTATCTTTGTTCATATCAGCCTTTATCTTGTCTTGAGTTACATGCTCTTGTTCTTATTTGTATCCAAGAGCATATCTATCACTAGCATGCTTTTGATTACTCAAAATATTATCAAGATCATTTGAGCTCTTTTCAAACTTCATAAAGGACTTCATGTATCTTGAAGTCTTCTCTGATTCAAATTTCAATGACTCATTTTTATTTGCATACCTTGATCCCTCATCCTCTTTAGCTTTTATGCTTGGAGATAAAATTTCCAGTTGATAACTGAAATGATTGACTATATCTTCATGCTCCTTGGTGACTTTAATTAGTCTTGCCTCAAACACATTGAATTGATCTTCATAGTCCTTGATTTGTGACATCATATTCTTGTTCTTTTTCTTCTCAATCTTTAGATCTTTAAGATCAATCCTCAATTCAATCTCACAATCCTCCTTATCTTTTTCATCATTTATATCTCTGCTCATATCTTGGCTTAGTTTCATTTGAAAAGACTCTATCTCTATTTGATACATGATACATTCCTCATTCTTACTCTTTACTTCTTCATCAAGAGTAAAAACTTGAGTTTTAATTTATTTTGTGATCTCATCATGATCCTTGACTTTAATACTTAGCCTTCCTTCAAATAGTCTAATTTGCTCCTCATAGGATTTGATCAAGACATCTTATTTTTTTTTCTTTTGTAGCAACTTCATTTCTTTCACAGTGTCCAAATATTTTTCTTCAAGAGTGACTTTCTCATCTTCTTCCTCTAATCTATCTCTACCAAAGAAATATCTGCTTAAGAAACATTCACCTTCATCATCATTGAAATCCATGAACAATGTCTCTTTGTTCTCATTATGCAAAGAATCATTGTCATATGTGGTCACTTCTGCTTCTATAGATGAGTTACTATATTCTTCATGGTAAAGACTCTTACTTCCTTTGTATGATTCATTATTTCCATTTTTCTTATTAAACAACTTTATGTACTTTCTAAGACCCTCATATTTATTGTGTTGAACCTCGTGTGATTCCTTAAAAGATTTTTGTGTTTAGGCCTATCTCTACTAGACATCTAGCTGCAAAGTGACCAACTTTACCACATGAAAAACATTTGAAAGGAAGTCTTCCTTCATACTTACCTGATCCTACATTCAATTTTCTTGTAATCAAGGCTTCAAGTTGATCTTCATTAAGATCAAAATATTCAAGACTTAACTTGCTCTTCTTGGCTTTTGTCTCCTTGATCACCTTGAAGGAAACATCTTTCTTAGGAGGTCTATCCTCATCAAGTCTCATCTCATAGACAATAATAATCCCATAGAGTTCATCTATCTTCATCTGAGTGAGATCATGAATTTCTTCTATAGTAGAAACCTTTGAATAAAACTTGAGTGTAAGGGTCCTCAATATCTTTTAAACTATAGTAGCTTCATCAATCATCTCTCCAAGAGCCCTGATCATATTTACTACCTCATCAACATTTAGAAGATAGGATGACACAGTGTCTTCTTCCTATCATCTTGAGACTCTCAAATTACCTTCAATAGGTCTGTAACTTGGCCAATTTTACCTTTGAGTCTCCTTCATAGATAGTCTATAATTTGACCCAAATTTACATAGAAAACTTATAATGGATCACTTTGATGAACTCAGCCTCAGATAGACCACAAATGATAGCATTCATAGCATTTGAGTTATTATCACTCAACTTCTTGTTAGCAACAATAATTAGAGGAGTATTTGGTGCAATATATCCATCCATGATATATTCCTAGATATCAAACCCTCAAGACATGATGTATGTCCTCATCCTTGCACTCTAAAAATCTTAGTTTGACCCATTAAACAATGGTGCTTGCTTTGTAGAGAAAATCTGCATTTATTGACTTGCTATATTATACCTTGAGGGATCACCTTCAAGTGGTTAAACTTGAAATGAATACTCAAATCTGATACTAATTATTGGAGGTACAATAATTGAGAAGGGGTGAATTAGTGATGGTAATTATTTAACTTTAATTTCAAATCTTTCAGACTATTAATAAATCAACATATATCAACTTGATCAAGCAACATTAATAAGATAGCTCATTCATTCAATGCATATACAAGATCAAACACACAACACATAATTTGTATGGGAAACCCTCATGGGAAATAAAACTCACTCTCAAACCTAAAAACACATGGAATACTTGTCCTATAATATGATTACAAATAAGAGAGACTTTTAGTGAAGTACCCAAACTTCACAAAGAACACCCACCTCTAAGTATGAACAACCACCCACTTACTCTATATGTTGAGCACCCACACAACACTTATGAAATCAACAACTCTTAGATTTTGATTGCATATCAATCTGATGGAGTCACAATGTATAAAACCTCTCTTAAATCCTTAATACTCTCTCAACCTTGCTTCACATAGGCAATTCATCCAAATCACCCTTTTGGATCTCTCTAAGCTTCTTCACTCATCCTTAACCATAAACCCAATTCAACTCTGTAATCATAATAGAGACATGACCAAATGATCATCCATACATTCCTCTCTCTAAACTAACTCTTAACTCATCCAAAAAATATACACCTTCTCTTCACTTATCTCATACAAATCTCTATCTATCTCTCAACACATATTCCACAAGTTTACACAAGTCTATTCAACAAGCCTAGAAACCATCACATTTGGTTTCACATTTTATAGGGTATTCAAGATTATTATGATCACAACCTTCCTTTTCAACAAAAACACATGCCTTCACCCTTAAGTAATCTAACATGGGTTACCTTTAAGCACAACTCTCTTTCAAATAGGCCTTAAGTCACCTTTTAGGTCCTATGAAGACCCATTCACCTCTTTGACACTTATCTGAGAAAACTAATAACACAAGAACACTTTAAAATACATGTACCCATTCCAAGCAATCTAAATTTACTCCTTAAGTGATAAAAACCATCACAACACCCTTTTGATAGAACTCAATTTGCTCAAACAACATTTTGTGCGCACAATTACCATGAATGAACACACAATCACCTTACAAGCCTTTAATCATACTGAATATGATTGATCAAACCTTTATAATCCACACATATGGTCCTCATGGATTCTATAACACTCTTTGATAGTTATCTCATCTTGAAACATTGAAATACGATCAAGAACAACTTAATTACCCTTCTCAAGTTACTTGTAGAGCATGAACAAAAACATAATAAAATTTGGAGCTCAATAACTTTGATTGTATAAATATTTATACCTTCAAATTAATATTTATAGATTCACCTAAAAGTTATAGAAAACTTTGTTTTTTAATGTAACATCAAATTATACATAGATCAAAAGTTATGGCTCAAAAACCAAGCATTAGTCTTTCCTTCATTAAATTTAAATATTTAAATCCAAATGGTCACAGTTAAACCTCTGTCACTTAGAACACATATTGTGATCTTCGCTCAGCTCACTCAACTTGCACTATCTTATTTATAAGTAGCTCAAAATTTAACTCATAGTGCTCTACTATCCAAATGTTAAACCTCAAACATGTTGACCTCATCTCGTGCTTTATGGAAATCTTGACCACATATACATCATCGATTTTTGATGAGTAGCTTGGTCTTTATGTTGCAACACTCATTGTTAGATCTTACTTAAAACTCTTGATATTATGACACTTGGCACCTTCACATGCCTTCTAACCACTTTACTAATAGTCCATGCACTTGTGCCACGTAGCAGTCCTACATGCTTTGTTGACTCTTTGATTTGTTCCACATCATTGACCATCATAAGTATGAATCACCATTCACTGTTGATCTTCTATTGGATTAACAAGATTATGACACTTGTCATCAGTATATGTAACCTTTGACATGTTGAATTCACACACACCATTTATCTCAATGTGTATGATTTAGTGCTTACTGTTGGATCCTCTAGACCAATGACCTCAGTCTTTGACATGGTTAAACTTGACGGTCTTCGACCCATTATAGTCTACTAGAGCAACTTTGAAGATTTATAACTTGAGCTAGACAACACTTCAAGACTTCAAATTTTTAAGGTAGCTTCTTAACACTATAGACAACATCTCCATGTAATCCTTTGACCAATATTGAATTCCTACATACCTAAAATAAATGCTCAAACTTGTTGGATCTTTCATATTTGCATGACATGCAGTGATGGCCTGGGTTTATTTAAGCTAGAAGATGCATTTTTCTCATTCTAAATGATCACAAAACATACCAAAGCTCCTCCAAGACATCCATGGATGCCTCATAACCTCTTCTTTATCCTTATAGACCTGCACTTGTGCCATATCTCTTCAATATATCAATCTGATTACTTTGTCATTCATGCATTAGTAACACATTCTCTCTTTGACATAAATGATAACTTAAGACACCAATGACCATGTCCAACAATTTTACCACTTGGGACCATTGTTTTAGTTGTGGACTTTGATAAAAAGCACACACTACAACCACAAAAATGAGTTTCAATCCTACTACTATAATTTAATTCAAGTTGGAAGTTTTGTGTATATTAAATTTAGACACATACTTGATAGCATATTGGACAATAGAAATATTTTAAGAAAGTACCACTTTTACATAAGAGGTGACAGATTATATTCTCCAGAGTTTGTCTGAGGTTGTTTTGAGATATTTTATAAGAATATGAATGTAAGAGAAATCATGTTCAATACACAATATTTTTTATTATAAAATTATGCAAGACAATTTAAAAATTCTTAAATGTTTTAAGGTTAAGAAGGATGCATAAAAAGAGTGGGGTACAATTTTTTTGGAGTGTCTTTGACATTGGGCATGGCAAAGGAGAACATAATGGTGCAAGTGCATGTATAAAAAGAGTAGGTAAAACATAAGGATGGTGTTGATTTTATTGATGCTTCAAGTATTGTGACTTGATGTAATGAAACAATAATTATCATAGTTCGGATAAATATTCTCATGTGTGAATATTTTTTGGTTAATGAAGGAATAAAATAACATGAAAATGTATGAATATAGTAGTGCAGTGCCTAGATCATGTCATTTTCACTCAATCTAAAGTTTCAATTCTACTTCATGGACTATTTATATTAGGGTTATGCTATGCTTTATTTCATAATGTATGGAATTTGATAAGAGTGAAAGTGAATTAAAATAATGAGTTGACGAATGATATTGTAGACCACTAACACCTATGGATACTAGACATTCATTCATACCACTAGGGGATCATGAAATGACATCAATAGTTGAATTTGACTACATCTTAGATCTTGTACAACCAAGTATAATTTATATATAATGTAAATATAACCTTAAACATTAGTGATATTTTACCTTTTTCATACATGTCCTTAAAACTTGATTACACTTTAAGTGCAAGGTATTTTTTTCACAGTAATTTCACTTGAGGAAAATGATGAGGGAATGAACTACTACTTGTCTCATTGTATAGAGGCAAAACAATTTTCAAGATGGAGAAGACCTAGTTTATTCCATTAGATTTGTGGTGGTTATAGGAACTTAGCTTTGTAGATACTTTCATAAAAAAAAAGGTAATGATTATTTGAGGAATTTGAAATAAATATGATAATGCTTTATTATGTAAATTGGCTATTTACACACATTCAATTGATCAAATTCTATGGAAATCCTCACAAAAAATGTTTGTGTAAAGTTCATTAGTTTGAGCATGAAGTGATTATTGAAACACTTCAAAATAAATTTGATCCTAAAGTTACATTGGATTGACTTGGTAAGGCTAGTATTCAATGCAAGTTACATTTTGAATCAGTAAAGTCAACTTATTTGATTTAGCGTATTTTAAATATAGAACTTTTAGATACTAAAAATAAATATTTATAGCATTTTATAATCACCTAAAAGTAGTATTTGGATGCTAAGAGTGTTACTTGGGTTAGCCTATTCCTAGCTTAGCCCTAAACCTATATTAGAGCCTTAGAAACACTTTTTCAGCATTGTGAAAACCACATACATCTACAGTCAGCTCAAAAATAGTCCCTTGACAACTTTACTAGATCCCAAACTAGTTTACCTAGTAGTCTGCCAGGTGCATATAGCACCACATTTGGGACACTACAACCACATGGCACTAGTGTCTCCAACTAGGCACTATTGTCCTTTGCCCTAACTCTCTTGAATGGATATTTTTTCAAACATGTGCCCCTCCTAAGTTTGGCTTAAGTACATTTTCTTATCTACACAAACTACAGATCTCCATAAATATAAGTCTAATTGACCTTTATTCATTAGATAGAAAATATATGCAAAAGAATATTCAAACAAAAGATAAGTTAAGCAAAATTAAGTTATTTAATCTCTATTTTACTCTACTTTTTCATACTACCATCTAAAATATAGCCCATATTTTAAATATTTCAAATCTCAAGCACGCTCAAGACATTCAAGTCCACTCTCATTCTATAATTCACCTACACTAGGTAGGAGAACTACATTGGACTTGATCCCTCCTTAGAGTATTGGTATGTAGACAACTCTCTTCGTAGTGGGGTGTTGAGGATGTCCAATCTATTCTAATAACAAACACAATTATTACTTATGCCATAATTTAAAGGAGGATTAGGGTTTGCACACTAAATCAAGTTTTCTAGGCACAATATAAAGTTATAGATTTTATGTGTGCAAGAAAAAGACCTAAAAACATAGGTGCATGTGCTCTTGGAAAATAGGAATATTTTTGTAAAGGGAACACTAGCACCATTTTGAGGACACTACATTAGTATGATGTTACTATCCAGGGGGGACACTATTATTCAGTGAGAAAACAAATTTGAAGACCCTATTGAAGACACTCAGACCTATCCAGAACTAAATTTTTAGAACCCAGATCATCCATGACAGTCATTTTATAGATAAGTCCCTAACTAAGCAGATTTAGTATTATTTTTAGAAAGTCAAAGAAGGTCAAAATAAATAAAAAAATAAGTACTCAATTATCAAATATTATTTAATTGATTTAGACATCTTAACCCTTTAATCTAACATAGGATTTACATAGTTAAACCCTAAAAGGTTAAATCATTTGGCGAACCTGATTTACTTCAAATATTGATTTAAACCCTAGATTGTATTAATTCCAATTTTTGTGCAATAATTTAAGGCTTCATACTTTTGATTTTATGATTTTTTAGACAACCTATCCAAATTAAATCAATTTTCATATTACGGTTTCAATTTAATTGAATATAATTAAAATTGTTGCAAAGAAACCCTAGACTCAAATCAATCCTAACCCTGAACACACTTAGGGTTTGTATCCTTTTCTATTTACACTCATATTTTATTTTTAAAACTCATATTTCATTTCCATATATCTTCTAATTTGTATTTCATATAATCATGATAATAATGATAGAAGAAATTAATCACTTTTTATGACAAAGTTTAATACTTTCATTTGCATGTTTGTTCCTTTTAATTCGAAATGAACTTAGAAAAGACATAAACACATGTATAGATGATTTATATCAATTAAAATATATGTCATATCTCATATCATGTTATCTTTTTCCTATGTGGAATTCCATTTAACAAGTAAACCCATACACACATAAAGGATTTAATACATAAGCTAACAACTATGTTTCAAGTTTCAATGTCATAAATTATGTACATGAAAGAATTTCCTTCTCCTCCTCATCTCCATGAGGGTGATAGCTACTTTTCCTATAAATAGGTCTATGTTATCACTCCTTCATGAGATGAATCAACCTATACCAATTTCACTATTACCCATACTCAACCTATTCACACCTCTTACCTAGAGGGTGTATTCCTACATGTTAAATTAGAAACAACTAGGGTTTTCACTTGTGAGACTCTATGTGATCAAATTATGAGTATGAGAAAGATAATTATAAGTTTAAAAAATTAGAATAAACTATTAAATGTACATATTATAACATTGGAAAATAAATTTACAAGACAAAGGCCTTCAGGATACAATAGTGTAAATCATGTATATGCATCTTCACCTAGTCAATTTGTGGCAAACAATGTTACATATCCAAATAATAAATCAAAAGAAAGTAAAACTAAAACAAGTGATTCAAAAATCATTCAAAGGTTAAATAAGGGCTCCGGTGAGATACCAAGGGACATGATTAAAGCTAAGTTGATCAACCTACCTCCTCTACACCCAATGAGGAGATCTAGATATTTTTGTGCATATCATAAAATGCATGGGCACCAAACCGATTCATGTTTAGCATTAAAAATTAAAATATAATAGATAATGGCTATTAATGACTTACATAATGACACATCATCCACACAACATACAATGGCACATCTACTAATTCTAAAAGGGTCAAATTTAGAAATAGTACAAAATGGTTACTGTTGTCTCCAAATCTTGCACCCTAGAAGAGAGTGTTCAACCCTCTTCTAGATTTGGGTAACATTGGAGCATTACTAGGCATATGGGTATACCTATAGAGGAAATGAACCTCTAAATTTAAAGGGATATCTCCTTAAATGTATCAATGCAAAATAACCTCTATCTAAACCAGTTTGATTGAAGAGAAAAGAGTTAGAAATTGCATAAAGAAAACCTATTCTAAGAATGGTGATGCACCAAGATTATATTCCACATAAATATCATACCTATTGCATGATACAACAAGATACACAAACTATTTCCAAGCTCTAAAGATTCTAACACAAGTATTTTAGTATAGAGGTGAGATGTATGAAATGACACAAGGTAAATGAACTGAAAGATAACCTGTACATTCTAAGAATAGTTATACACATGAAAAAATTCAACTCACTTGGATGCACTCTATATGAACTATTAGAACTAAAACCCTTACTCAGGCATGAAAGAAAAATGATAGAAGGATGAAAACCATCACTTGTTATCACTATACATCACTTACACACTCAGGTAATTGCTCAGAACTTCAAAGAAAAAATAAGACTTGTATTAATGCTTAAAGGTAGGATATCATTCCAGTAGGGCTTCATCATACTCTATGTGGTCTACACTTTACCCTAGCTTAAGGGTTATATTTATAATAGAGAGGAAGAGAGAGGAAGAGGCTTTTGGTGCCAAGAGAAGAACTCAATCTGTTAAAAGTCTTTATCTTTAGATGCAACCATCTTTTCAAAGGATGCTCATTTGGGCCATTCCATTAATCCATGCCATTTCAAGTAGTTACGTAGCAATCTTGCTCTCCCCAAGATGCTTTCTCAATGGTTTCCCTAGCATAAATAGATATTTTCTAAGCTAGGTCATGGCATCAACCAGTTATGCAATTGAGAGTCCACTTGTTATAGATTTGTCCTAATGCCTAACAACTTCCCATTGAATCATTGAGGTGTGAAATGACATGGATGAGAGTTTATTTCATTCTATTTAGCCTTGGAGAGGCATCGCCTAAAGTCTATGTGTATGACTCCATGGCATTTTTTAGAATCATTTGAAACTCATTCTAGCTTGACCAAGTCTTTTGCTCCTTTTGATTAGCCATCACAAATAATGTGGATCATGGTCTAATCAATGGTGAGATGAACCCTCTGATGGGATTTGGAAGATGAATAATGCAATCCCTTGGATCTTTGAGTATTTGAATGAGGACCATTAATTTAGATGCAACCATCTTTGTAAAGGATGCTCATTTGGGCCATTCCATTAATCCATGCCATTTCAAGTAGTTACATAGCTATCTTGCTCTCCCAAAGATGCTTTTTCAATGGTTTCCCTAGCATAAATAGATATTTTCTAAGTTAGGTCATGGCATCAATCAGTTATGCAAATGAGAGTCCACTTGTTATAGATTTGTCCTGATGCCTAACAACTTCCCATTGGCTCATTGAGGTGTGAAATGGCATGGATAAGAGTTTATTTCATTCTATTTGGCCTTGGAGAGGCATCACCTAAAGTCTATGTGTATGACTCCATGGCATTTTCTAGAATCATTTGAAACTCATTCTAGCTTGACCAAGTCTTTTGCTCCTTTTGATTAGCCATCACAAACAATGTGGATCATGGTCTAATCAATGGTGAGATGAACCCTCTAATGGGATTTGGAAGATGAATAATGCAATCCCTTAGATCTTTGAGTATTTGAATGAGGACCATTAATTTACTTGGGACCCACTATTTTCAATGCCAACAGCTAGTCCATGACCCTGAAGTTGATGATCATGCAACTATCATTCTATTGGGAGTATTCCCTCAAACCTTTTCCTATGGACCCTTCTCTTTTCTCCCTTCAAAACCATCCTTTTATAGAATTTCCAAACTATGGACTTTATGAAACCATCTTTCTATAGACTTTTTGGATTACTCAAACATGCCCTTTTTATGGACTCTATAGGTGTCCCTTTTCTTCAAAACCATCATCTCTTTATAGACTCTGCAGGTGTCCTCCCTTTAGACTACTTAAACATGCCCTTTGAAAATCCTTTTGTGGACTCTACACAAGTGTCTATACCCTTTGAACTTTTTTAGGACAGTTTTGCTGAGAATGCTCCTTTGAGACCTTGGTTTTAGGGTGCTTTGTCTGAAAGGTGACCCTTTAGAGCTTTTGAAAAGGCCCTTAGACTTTTCCCAAGTGTCCCTTTGGAATTTTGAAAATTTCCCTTCAGTCTTTTTATGAAGGACACTTTTACAAAAAAAAGACCCTTCAGACTTTTTTGAAGGACACTTTTGTAACAAAAAGACCCTTCAGATTTTTGGAAGTGGACCAATTTTTGAGAAAGACCCTTCAAAAAACTTGCAAGTGTCCCTTCAGACTTTTGGAAAGTGTCCCTTTATTTGATAAATGGTCCTTTGAACTTTTTGCAAGTGACCCTTCAGAAAGAATATTTCAGACAAAAAGTTTGAAACAATTCTTTCAAAAAAGTTGTGAAAAACTTTTTTTGAAATGGACCAATTCCTTTCGGCTTTTGAAAGTGACCAATTATTTTAGACTTTTTAAAGGATCAATTCTTTTAGAAATTTTTGTCTAAAACAAAAAGTTCAAAATAAAGAAAAAAACTTTCAAAAATGTTGTTTCAGATAAAAAATCTAAAACAAATCCCTCAAAAATCCTTTTGGTGCCCTTCAAAAACTCAAAATGTGCCCTTCAAAAAAGTTGAACATGTCCCTTCACAAGAGAAAAAGACCATTTGATAGAATGGAAATGTCCCTTTATAAAAGTGTAAAGTGTCCCTTCACATTAGAAATGATCCTTTGACATTCCTAAAATGCACCCTTTAGAAAACCTGTTGAGGATCAATTCCTTCAAACTTTTTTGTTTCTAATAAAAAAATTGAAATTATTCCTTTGAGACTTGGACAAAAAGATGAAACAAAAGCCTCCAAAGGAAATAACACTTGGTCTTTCTTTGCTGTGGGGATGAACCAATAAAGATTCTGCACTTATCCAAAATAAAGATGCAAAACCTGGGAGTGAAAATGGCTAAGAATCTTGGTGATTCCAAGGGGAGGCATGCCTGCTATGCCTCTGACCAGTTGCCTAAATCCTTCTATTGGGCATATAGTCACACATATAGGCACCAAAAAAATGACTTGAATAGAAACTTAGATTAAAACAAAAGCTTATTGATCATAAGAATAAAGGCAAAGACACACACCAAACAAAAGGAAGGAAACACACCTATGCTACAAATTACTTAGGGAACACAAGAACAAACCAAAAACAAAACTAGACTAAACACACACACCTAAGCTATTATTTATAAAACATGACCTACAAGGACTAATATAAAAAATTCAGATGTATCCCATTCATAAAGATAGGAAATTATTCTCCATTCATTTAGTCAACTAAAATGAGTTGCTTTGTTTGCACTTGTTGATGATGTAAGGGCCACTCCACAAAGAGTCAAACTTTGTATGTCTACCTAGTTTTACTCTATCCTCATCCCATTTTAGAACCAAGTCACCTTTATTAAACACTCTTGCACTTGATATTTTGTCAAAGTACATCTTCATGAGTACTTGGTGGTGTCCCATGGTCTTGTGTGCATTATATCTTACTTCTTGCAGCTGCATTATTTACGCCAATCTAACTTCCATTGGAGTATTTTCAAGTAGTTCTAGCTACTGTGCAAGTTATAGATCAATGAGTTCTTGAGATATGGACAACCTAGCCTCTCTCCCATAAATAAACACAAAGGGAGAATTACCAATTGATCTCTTAGGAGTAATCCTATCATCCTATAAGGCTATCTTCAACTTGATGTGCCATGCTCTTTGATTGTTCTCCAATGTCCTCTTGATGATCTTGATGAGATTCTTGCTAGTAGACTTAGCTAATCCATTACTTTGAGGGTAATAATTGGATGAGTTACTCAAGTAAAATACATTCCTATTTGCCCAATCAAAAGTTTTAGCACTTATGAAAGTAAGTGCATTATAACAAATGATAACATGGGGAACCCCAAATCTTGTTATAATGCTCTCATAAAACTCCAAGATTGCATTTTCACCTACCTCCTTCAATGCAACAACCTCTACCCACCTTGTGAAGTAGTCAGTAGCAGTCAATAGCCATTTATGTCTAGTATTTGATGAAGGGTTGATCATACCACTAAAATCAAGGCCCCTTTGCATGAAAGGTTGGTCTACTTGGATAAGATTCAATGGAAGGGTTGAAAGCTTCTATTTGCATACAAAGAAGGCACATTGAGGACACTTTTTATCCCAATGGTAATAGTCCTTAAAAATACTAGGCCAATAATAACCAACCCTCATTATCTTTGTAGCTATTGTTTTAGGAGAGAAACGACCTCCATCTGTACCATTGTGAAACTTTTCCAATAGCATATCAAACTGATCATTATTAACACACCTCAATAACACACCATTCACATCTTTACTAAAAATAACACCATATACAAGATAGTATGGAGTGGTCTACAATCTAAAATATCCCCTTTGAGACTTGTTTAAGCCTATAAGATGCCCATCATTTTGAAGAAAACTAATGATGTCTTATGTCCAACTTTAAACCTGCACATGATTAGCGGGCTAGGGTTGAACCTAGTTGATCAAGAATTCCTCCTTTGGATCTTGGAAATCCAAAGCTAAATGCTCACATAATCCTTTTCCTCTTACTAAGTTTTTAACCTTAATATCCACATCATACTTCATCACCTTTGTAATCCACCCAACTCTCTTTTTATTAAGGTCTTTGCTTAGGAGAAAATCCTTGGTGCTAGGATGAGAAACCATGACATGTATCTTGTTGTTTGAAACCATGTGTCTAAATTTATTTAATCCTCTTATCATTGTTAAAGCTTGCTTATCAATAAGTCTATACTTGACCTCATAATATTCCAATCCTTGGCTGAATAATGCAATTAGTTATTTTACCTCTTCATCATTCTTTTGCATAAGCATAGCTGAGATTGTATCAAGGTTAGCAAAGGTATAGATTCTGAAATCTTTGGAAAAGTTTAGGTTCAATAGAGTAGGAGATTTTGCAATTTCTTGTTTAATTTCCCTAAAACTACTCTTATTTTCCTTTGTCCAAACAAAATCTTGGTTCTTCTTGAGCATGATTGTGATAGGCTTTACCATAGTTACAAATCCTAGAATAAACCTTCTTATAAAGTTCAAGAAGCTTTACATCCCTTTCTTGTGTTGAGGCAAAGATAAGCCTAGAATAGCCTCAATCGTCTAAGGGTCAATAGACAAGCCTTCTTTTAAGATAATATGACCTAATAGCTTACCTTCATGGATAACAAAGATGCAATTTTTTGTATTAAGGGATATTCCATACTCCTTACACTTCTCAAACACATTCCTTAGATGTTTCATATGATTATTATCATCCTTCAAAAAAATAGTTATATCATTAAGATACATAAGCAAAAACTTATTGATCAAAACTTTAAAAGCCATGACTATTTCCCTTTGAAATGTAGATTTAGCATTGGATAAACCAAATGATATCTTATTATAGGAAAAGGTCCCCCATTTTGTAGTGAAGGCTATCTTGAACTGATCCTCTTCATTCACTAATATTTTATTATAACCGTAATAACCATCAAGAAGTGAGAAGCTTTGAGAACTTGAAACAACTTACAAAATTTATTCCATGGAAGGTAGTGAATAATGATCCTTAAGAGACACTTTATTAAAATCTAAAAAATCCACATAAATTTTGATCTCTCCATTATTTTTTTAGGATAGGTACAAGATTATCCACCCAAGTTGAGTGTTTAATAAGAAATATAATCCTAGAGTCAATCAACTTGGTCAGCTCTTTCTTCATGAGTTCTTCTATCTTGGGATTGATAGGCCTTTGCTTCTACCTAATTAGTTTAGCTCTAGGTTCTAACTCAATAGTGTAATGAGATAAAATTGGATCAAACCCTTTAAAATATTTGTATTCCCAAGGAAAGATGTCATGGAACTCTTTACATAATTCAATAAAGGCATGCTTCTCGGATGGAGAACATACCTTACCAATTTTTAGGTTCTTGTCCTTGTAAGTCATGACTCTCTCATATTTTTCCTCTTTTATTGACATGCTCACTCTTTCTCTCTTCTTTTGATCATCTTCATTGAAAACACTCTCCAAGTTAATCAGTCCCTTAGTATCTTGTTTTCCTTTAATTGAATAACTTGTTATTCATATTGATCATGTAGTCTCTTTTGGTCTCTTGAAGAGAACCCTACCTCATTTTGTAAGAAGTGTGTAATGTGTTCATCACTTTCAAACACCTGACATGACACTTCATTATCTAGAATAGAAGGCCTCACAATGAACTTGATATGAGATTGTTCTTTCTCCTTTTCTATATCAAAAAATGCATCAAACTATGTTCCTATGGCAGCCAATCTATCAACATGTTTATTTGAATCCCTTGGTATGGGCTATATGTTGAAGGCATCAAAGTATTAAAGTAGGTACCATACCCTATGATTGTAGGATTTAAGCAAGTGATTCTTGGTTGTAGCTTTATTTCTCACTTTATGGATGCCTAATTCACTATCCCCATAAACTTTCAAATTCTTGATCCCTCTCTTGTTTGCCCAGTGGAAGCTATGAACTAGGCCTTCATGTTTTGCCACATTATAGGTGTAGCTGAAGTTGAATCTATATGAGGAGTAGTATTGATTATTTGATGTAGAAACTAACACAACACCAGCTCCTACACCTACTTTTCTTCTTGATCCATTAAAAAACATTTCCCATATCCCATCAAGTTCATGGTCTTCATTAGTGAGTGAAGGGATTGAAACATCTTTTTTGTGTATATAATAAAATCCTAAATCAATTTATTTTATGAAAGTATATGGATCAATTCCATGTTTTTAAGTGCTATAATTATCAAGGAAAAGATAAAAAATACCTTCAAGGGGGGAGGATGCTTCACCATCCATGCCACCTTCTTCTTCTTTGCTAATTAGATAATTATGATTTGAGTTTGTCTCCATGTATGGCTCAATATGAAACCTTGCTAAGGGATGAGTCCTTTAAGTCACCTTGGTTACATATATTATTTTAAAATCTATAAAATACCAATTAGTAGAAAGGTATCCTCTTATTTTAGTTGTGAAGTCCCTTGACAAGTAGATAGCAAAATGGGCTGGAAGGCCTACCACCACAATGTTTTGTAAAATGGGGAAACTTAGTAAATCATGTAGGTTAAATTTCAAACCTATGACCAATCCCACTATCTTGGTTAGAGTCCCATCAAGATGCAACACACCTTTACTATTGGGTTCATACTTCAATCCCAATTTATCAGCCACCACCTTAGGCATGACAGTGGTATTAGCTCCACTATCTATAATACAATTGTGAACCAATTTGTCTCCCATAATGAGTGTGAGGTATAAGGGTGGGGGATTTTAAAATTTTGTGGAGGGACCTAAGACATGAATTATAGAATTGGTAAGGGCCACACTAGTGTGATTTGACATTTGAGGGGCTACATGAATGTTCGCTAGCTGTTCTTGTAAAAACTCTTTTTGACCAAGCATATGCAAGACTTCCTAAAGAGATATGATTGTCTTAGTATGTTTAGAGGGGAAGTATTCACATTTTATTTCATTATTGAAGGTATAGAGGGATTCTGAACCTACTGCATTGTAGTCTTGATAACCCTACTTGCATTTTGACTTTGTTGATGGGCATGACTAGTAATAGGTATTGCACTAGGATTCACACTTTGTGGCCTTGGAGAGACATCACTTGGAGTCACATATGCTCTTAGAAAATATCTTAGATCTCTCTTCTTGGTTCTTGTGTTGGCTATGATTGATATGCTTTGATTTAACACATAATCATCCTTCACTTGAAAGTTTATCATACCTACACTCTGGCTGCTACCTTCTCTATGAATATCCATTTGGCTAGGATTCACTTCTTCTGATGTCATGTAAGGAGTAGCTTATTCTTGTGCCATTAAATCTTGGATGTGTTCTCCACCATCATGCATAAACTGACCTTGAGGTTGTCCCCATTGGTCCAAATGATCCTCCCTTTAGACCAAGTTAGTATGTACTGGAACAATAACCTTTGTGGAAGGAGTGGGATTAAAATTATAGGCATTGGGCTGCCTATTGAAACCTTTCTAACCCTATCCTCTTCCTTGGTAGTTATATTGGGGTGGGGATATATAGCCTTATTGAGGATAACATTGATGGTTAGGTAGAGTACTTGTATGGAATTAAGCTTGCTTGAGCTAAGCTTGTAATGACCGAATCTATTCATATTTATCACAACATTATCCATCTTCTTGGGAAAGGTTCTTAGCTTGACATTGGCATTAGTAACTTGTACTACACTTGGAGTTTTAATTAAACTATTAGACAACAAAGGCATGAAAAATCTTGGAGGTAGCTTTCCAACTTGTATTAATCTATTGTTAGCTTTAATATCTATCTTATATACATCTGGTAGAGTGAATCCTCCCATTGACTATAACATCACTACCACATCAGTACTAATACCCTTGAGATAAGTGGGGAACACAAAGCTAGGAGAAGGTCTCATGATAGGTGACAACCTATGTTAGGTCCTTTGAAATCTTTCATTAAAATCTCCCATAGATTCATTAAGACTTCTCTTTATCACGTTCAGCTAATGGATTAGTGAGATATGATCACTCTTATTCTCAAATCTAGTTACCAATAATTCCCCAAATCCATCCCAACTTATAATGCAACCACCTTCCAAAGTCCTATACTAGAGCAAGTGCCTTGCCTTTTAGAGACATAACAAGCAATCTAATGGTTATGTTGGCTCAGGTGACATTATGGAAGTTACAGAAATTTGAAATGTCTCTAATATGCTCATATGTGGTAATAGGACCCTCTCCATTAAAACTAGGGAGACTCTTGGTAGCATTGGGAGGAATAGGGTAATATGTAGGAAGGTCAATTAGATTTTGGGTGTTGAAGGCTAGGAAAGGTTGAGGCCTTTCCATTTCTATTCTTTCCTCTTGATCTCCTATTTATTCAACTTGCTCAACTTCTTCTTCTTCTTCTTCTCCAAAACCTCCTTGCTAATGATCTCTAAACACTGGGAATGGTTTAGGGCATTGTTATTTAGGAAGAGCTTTAGCTAGAGGGGCTTGATCAGAAGTCCTAAATGACCTAGTGAGGACCATGGAGTATAATGTGGGAAACTTGATCTACAAGTAGATATTTTCACCTTTTAGAGTTTCCAAATGCTAGATTAAAGATATTTATACAACCCTAGGCTTTTCAAGACTAATATTCACCTTGACATGTAAATAATTCATCCCATCAGGCATGCCAAAAATATTATCTCTAAATCTTGCACCCTAGAAGAGAGTGTGCAATCCTCTTCTAGATTAGGGCAACATTGGAACATTTATAGGCATATGGGTATACCTATATAGGAAATGAACCTCTAGATTTAAAGGCCTAGCTCCCTAAATGTATTTATGCAAAATAACCTCTATTTAAACTAATTTGATTAAAGAGAAAATAGTTAGAAATTGCATAAAGAAAACCTATTATAAGAATGGTGATGCACCAAGATTATCTTCCACATGTAAATCATACCCTATTACATGATACAACAAGATACACATACTATTTATAAGCCCTAAATATTCTAACACAAGTATTTCAGTATAGAGGCAAGATGTGTAAAATGATACAAGGTAAATGTGTTGGAAATATTGTCATTGATGTCAAAGGTTTAACATTATTGGTGATAAGGGCCCCATTGCATTTAATGTTGTGTGTATAATATATATATATATATATATATATATATATATATATATATCTTGGCTAATATGAGTTAATATTTATTTAATATTCACGAATATATTTTTGGTTGCATATGAGACAAAATAAGGGCCCATGGAGAAGTTGAAGAGCCACGGGGTAAAGACAAAAGAAGCATGCGACACATTTTCCCATGAAGAGTCATCTTGGGGAATACCAAGAGTCACCAAGTGAAGACAAAAGAGTAAGGGAACAATTTATCATGAAGGGATGCTTTGAGGAATATGAAAAGTCACCAAGGATAAGGACAAAACTGGGAAGGACATTTTTGGTCATGAAGGGTCACAACATGACTTTTCAAAGGTTTGAATATGAAGGTTCATATAAGTTTGGCACCATTTTCCATGAGGATTGAAGGGTCACAAAGGGGGAAGGCCAAAGGTCATTTGGAAAGCTATAAATAAAGGCTTGAGAAGCCATTTGTAATATGAGAGATAGAAGTTGATTTGATATTGTAATATCTAGCTTAGAAGAGCAATTGTGAGAGATGAATATGATTTTTATTTGTTATATCTAGCTTAGAAGAGCAAAGGTGAGAGAGAGGAAAGAGATGTTGTATTGAACTATCATTTGTTGAGATAGTAATATTGAGAGATAGGTGTGTGGTATACACAAAGGGGTTGGTGCTCTTGTGGGTTGGTGCTCATGAATTGTTGCTGGGTTGGTGCTCAACAAAGGGGTTGGTGCTCGATAAAGGGGTTTGAAGCTCCTGTGGGTTGGTGCTCAGCAAAGGGGTATGGTGCTCCTGTGGGTTGGTTTTCATGAATATACTTGAGATTGTTCTCGATGGTTTTTCCCACATTGGGTTTCCACATTATATCTGGTGTCTCTCTCTATCTTATGTGATGTTTATTGTTTGAGTTTTATTGCATATCTTGAATGTTTGATTAAGTGGAATTTGATAAAGGGAAAGTTTTATAAGATATATGATATACTGATTCACCCCCCTCTCAGTATATCCTGTGCTTAACAAAATGAACTAAAAGACAACCTATACATTCTAAGAATAGTTATACACATGCAGAAATTCAACACACTTGGATGCACTCTATATGACCTGTTAGACCCAAAACCCTTACTCAAGCATGAAAGAAAAAGGATAGAAGGATGAAAACCATCACTTTTTGTCACTATACATCACTTACACACTCAGGAAATTGCTCAAAACTTCCAAGAAAAAAAGACTTGCAATAATGCTTAAAGTCAAGATATCATTCCAACAGGGCTTCACCATACTCTGTGTGGTCTCCCCTTTACCCTACCTCAAGGGATATATTTATAATAGAGAGGAAGAGAGAGGAGGAGGCCTTTAGTACCAAGAGAAGGAATCAATCTGTTAAAAGTCTATATCTTCAGCTATAACCATCTTTGTAAAGGATGCTCATTTGGGCCATTCCATTGATCCATGCTATTTTAAGTGGTTACGTAACTAGCTTACTCTTCCAATGGCTGCACTAGCAAAAATAGATATTTTTCAAGCTAGGTAATGGCATCAATCATTTATGAAAATGAGAGTCCACTTGTTGCAAATATGTCTTGATGCTTAACAGCTTCTCACTAGCTCACTGAGGTGTGAAATGGCATGGAGAAGAGTCACTTTCATTCTATTTGGCCTTGGAGAGGCATCACCTAAAGTCTACATGTATGCCTACATAACATTCTTTATAATACTTTGAAAGTCATTCTAGCTTGACCAAGTCGTTTGCTCTTTTTGATTGACCATCACAAATGATGTAGATCATGGTCTGATCAATGGTGAGATGAACCCTCTGATGGGCTTTGGTAGATGAATAATGTGAGCCCTTAGATCTCTGAGCATTTAATTGAGGACCATCGATTTGCCTAGGACCCATTGTTTTGAATGCCAATGGCTAGTCCATGACCTTGAAGTTGATGGCCGTGTAATTGTCATTATATTAAGACTATTCCCTTTAATTTTTTTCTCCCTTTGAAACCATCCTTATATAGACTTTCCAAACTATAGACTTTCTAAAACTATCTTTCTACAAACTTTTTGGATTGCTCAAACATGCCCTTTCTATGAACTCTATAGGTATCCCTTTTATTCAAAATCATCATCTCTCTATAGACTTTGTAGGTGTCCTCCCTTTGGACTGATCAAACATGCCCTTCGACAATCCTTCTGTGGACTCTGCACAAGTGTCTATACCCTTCTTAATTTTTTTGAAGGATGCTTTTACTGAGAAAGCTCCTTTAGGACCTTACTTTTAGGGCACTTTGTCTGAAAGGTGACCCTTTGGATACTTTGAAAAGGCCCTTCAAATTTTTCCTAAGTGTCCCTTTGGACTTTTGAAAATGTCCCTTTAGACTTTTTTGAAGGACACTTTTGCAATAAAAATACCCTTCAAATTTTTTTTGAAGGACACTTTTGCAACAAAAAGATCCTTAAAACTTTTAGAAGTGGACCAATTTTTGAGAAAGAGCCTTTGAAAATATTGCAAGTGTCCCTTTGGACTTTTGGAAAGTGTCCATTTACTTGAGAAATGGTCCTTTAGCCTTTTTACAAGTGACCCTTCAAAAAGATTATTTTAGACAAAAAGTCTTAAAATAATTCTTTTGGAAAAGTTGTGAAGGACTTTTTGAAATAGACCAATCCTTCGAGATTTTAAAAGTGACAAATTGTTTTAGACTTTTTAAAGGATCAATTCTTTCAAAAATTTTGTCTAAAACAAAATTTTTGAAAGAAAGAACATACCCTTCAAAAATATTATTTCAGATAATTTTTTTGAAACAAATCCCTCAAAAATCCTTTTGATACCCTTCAAAAACTCAAAATGTGACCTTCAAAAATGTTGAACACATCCCTTCACAAGAGAAAAAGACCCTTTGAACATAATGGAAATGTCCCTTTGGAAAAGTGCAAAGTGTCCCTTTGCATTAGAAATGATCCTTCAGCATTCCTAAAATGTACCCTTCATAAAACCTGTTGAGGACCAATTCCTTTAGACTTTTTAGTTTTTGATAAAAAGTCCAAAACAATTCCTTTAAGACTTGGACAAAAATACCAAAGGTTTCTGAAGGAAATAACACTTGGTCTTTCTTTGTTGTGGGGATGAACCAACAAAGATGTTGTACTTATCCAAAAAAAGATGCGAAACCTAAGAGTGAAAATGACTAACAGTTACCAAAGCATAACTCAAAATAACGAAAAGGTTCAAAAATCACAATCACATCAAGAAACAATACAACCAGCACAAATAAATCAAGTAAATTTACCTCTCTAAAATGAGGTTAAACATTCAATCTGGTATGGGTTTGGTCAAAAGTATCTACAATAGCATGATTATCATGGTCAAGGTTTGGGAAAGAAAGCTCAAGGAATCACTACTCCTATTCTAGCAGTTGATAACATTGGTCAATAGGGTTTCAGATTTATTGAACATCTTAAGGAAAATTAGTCACATATATATTTTATCAAGGCAAAACATCTAGATACATAGGAAATGTTACATAAAGATCAAGATCTTAAGTTATAAAGTCAAAATCATGCTCAACCTACAATCATTCTCAAAATAGGTTTTCTAGCAAAAGACCCTCCACAACACGATATGTTTACAACAAGCATAGTTTCAAAGGCTAAAATCATAATCAATATGCCAAAGCACAACTCAGAAAGGTCAACTCCACAACATGAGGCAATTACATATAACATTCTAGCTTATCATTATTTCAATATTAAACAATATTATGATTTTAATGATGAATAATACTTAGATTTCTACTATAAAAACATTAAACTATAGCATAAAAATCACACTACATGAGCTATTATAGTTCCCTTATTTTAAAAAAGTCATAGTGTAGTGAGTCTCCCATGAGACTCATTATTTAGTATGGTTCCTACTCTTGTACATACTTCCTTCTCTCTCTCACTCCTTGTACATAGTTAATTTTCATTTGCTTATACATAGCTTATATCCAAAAAACACAAAAAATAATATAAAATGGAAAAATACAAAAAAACATTCAAATATTACTCAAAAAATACAAAATTTATTGATTGCATGCATTGCTATGTTTACATTTATACTACTTGCTAGATATTGCATATTAATAGTTATCTTAGTATAGTTGGTTTTACCATACACATATGCTTCATTTTCTCTTGTCAAGTGCTTGCAGATTACATTCAAGACTTTGGTCCACTACATTAATCTAGACTCACTATCATTTACCCACTGGGGGAATATAAACCATTCCAAGTTTATTTATTTGATACATCCATGCACTTAGGGGCATCTCGTACACAATTGATATTACCAAGTTCTTTCAAGTTTATGCATTGATGTATATTGTGTTATCCTTGAATTTAGCAGGCTCAATTCATGGGATAACCCCTATGAAATTTGTCTATTTTGTATCCCACGGGTTTTAAGCACATAAAACAAGGTTGATCACTACCTCTTTGTATTTGTTTTTCCCAAGAAAGTTGATCTTTTGACGGAATTTTGCATCTAGTGCAGTTTGGAGAATTGTCTCTGAACTATACTCTGTATTTTTATTTGTAAAGTCAGAGAATGTTTTTGACTTTGCATATGTTGTAGCAGAGAATTTTTCCAACCTTGCATATGTTTTGTGCAAATTTAGATATTTTTTTTGAATTTGCATGTGTAAGATCAAAGATTTTTCTTGACTTTACATATGCAATGTAGGAGAATTTTCTCGACATTACACATGTAATGTCAAGATTTTTCTCTAATATTGCATGTGGGACCCACCACCTACGGTAATCAATGGGCATTAATTACCACATTTTATATTTAAACTTATGGTAATTTTTCCATTTTTACCTTTTTTCTTGCCATTTTTGAGTTCTGTTGCACTTCTTCTAGCACCATTTTTGATCTCATCAAAAAAAATTGTCATCATTTCTTGTGCTCATGTACATTCATTTCTACCTTCATATTTGATCTCTTCCTACATTTTCAGACCTCATCTTCATTTCAAGTAGGGTTTGATTTTCTTTTCTTTTCTTTCCTCTATTTCTTAGTCATTTTTTTTGCCTTAGTTTTTTTGTTGTTTTAAATTCTCGTGTGATTTACTTATTTAAAAAAAAAATCCCAGGGTCTCATTTTGTTTTCTTTATTTTATGTTTTTTATGTCATGATTTCTCTAATCATGTCAAAAATTATTTTCAATTTTTTTCATTCCCCATGCATCTTGGAGAAAATTCTTTGAGTTGCTTTCTTTCACCCTTTCATTTTTGATTCACATCAAAGAATTTTATCTGAAGTGCACATTCTATTTTGATGCACTTCAAATAAAATTATCTGATGTGCTTAAAATCAAGTCAGTCCAAAATGGATGTACGTCAAAGAATTTTCTTGGACCTGTACTCAATAAATTTAAGCCAAGTTATGCAAGTTAGAGAATTTTCTCTGACTTGCATCTCAAAACCTTCCAACTCCTGTGCAGTTCAGAGAAAATTCTTCAAACTACACAACCTTCACCATACCTCATGTAGGAGTGCTATTTATTTCCATCCTTAAATTTTCCCAAAAAGAATAAAAAATTCTAACTTTTGACAACCAAAATTTCCTACTTGTAGTTACCTAATCAATGTCAAACAATTATCCATACAAGAAGATAATGAAGTACAAGTTTTAGGGTGTGCTTCCATTGTCTACAGTCGATTCAACTGTAGATCAGATTAGGGACATAGAAATTGGCCATGTTGACATGGATGAGTTCTTAAAAATATTAGGAAGAGATCCCATTATATCTCATATGCAACCAGTACTTAACAATGAAATCCCCTTGGCTATCGCATTTCCCATATCAGCATAAGATTTTGAATTCGTCTTGACCATAGCTACACATTTTGATAAGGAAAGTAGATCAATGAAATATTTGGAGGGTAAAGTGGTTATTCACCTCGATGAGTAATATTTTGATAAAGTCTTCCACCTCTTTGAGATTGAAGAGTATTCAGACTTAACTATGGAATCAACTTAGGAATACTATGACAAATATCTTGAGAAGTGCAAGAAACAAATCAACTCCAAATGGCTCAAGACTCCTTGACCCACCATTGCTAGATGGCCCAAGTATCTATACCATAGTGATTTTCTAGAGGAGGTAGGGGATTTGACCACCCTCTTAAGCAGAGTGAAAGGACTACCAACTTCAAACATTTTCCAAGGATGGATGTATCAATAAATTTGGGTTATCAAAAGGGACAAATAAAGGATATTTTGGGGTAAACAAATCAATGATGCTATCTATCACTAACTCTATGAACTGACTTCTTCACTCAAGTTTTATATGACTTCATATCTTGTGTATGCTACAGCCAATATGATGTCTTTCTTGGGTTTAAATATTGCTGGTGAGAGAGGAAATGTTCCTATATATGAGCACTATCCATAGATGACTTTGAAATAAAACATCAAACACTATAAGAGAGTTAATGATGCTTTCTTCTACAAATTAATTTGTACTTTTATGAGAAAGAGCTAAAAAAAAATAGAATTTCAGATCAATCATGGGCATAGGTCAATAGGGTTGGTTGCATTTTCTTATAGTTCCCAACCTTTAACTATATCAAGGTAGGAAGATTTGATAAGCAACCTTACATGCTACCTAGGTATCCAAGTGACAAGTTAGTATTAATGTAGATGTGTAGACAAGTAATGAGTGTGCATAAAAAATAATTAGATGCCCAAAAAAAAGGCTTCAAGTTTCCAATCAGTATTGGTCAGTACACAATCACCACTACTCCAAAGGCCAAAACCATGGAAACTAAGTTGCAGTGGATTACACTTAAGAAATTCAAGAGTAGAGAAAACTTTGATTATAGGTTGATGAAAGATAAGCTCAAACATAATATCACATATATAAAATTGAAGACATTTGGGTAGAAGACTTAATTATAGTCACCTCACTACTAATCACATTATCAATTTAAAATTGATAGATATTCTTGAAGATTTGATAGATGATGGGAATATATTAGATCCATCATATGAGAAAAATCACATGGCTTCAACTCCTCTTACTCCCATCCAATGGTCAATTAAAGAATCCACTTCTATTAGAGATAGATTCTAACCCATTCTTGCAAGAACTAATTCTTGGTTGGAAAGACAAAAAATCAAATTGAAGTCATTCAAGACTAGTTCAGAAGAAGAATAGATAAGGTGATGACAAAGAAACATAAAGAGATAAGAAAAGAGAACAAAGAAGATGCCTTTACCTCGACATAGAAAGTTAGGTTTGTGTTCAAAACTTGAGGTAAGGGTAAAGGCAAAGAAAAAATATCAAAAAGAATGACCAATTGGGTTAAGAGGAAAATATAATCACAAGTGAAGCACCAATTCAAGTTGAAATTTCACCACCAATGACCTCCCAAGTAGAGATCTCTCAAGGGGAAATTTCTCAAGTTAAAGTATCATGAATAGAAACTTCATAGGTAACATCTTATACTCTTCCTCCTTCCATTCTTGCTATTCCTTATGCTTCTACAATACCTCTCCAAACTATTCTCTCATCTCCCCATTCACCCCCAAGTACTACTCTTTTTCAAGTTCTTCAGTATAGTACATTAGATCAAGTTTTTGACTCTTTATCTAATTTTCCTAGCCCTTCTAAGTCAATAGAGTTAGACACCAATTTTTATATCACTCAGCAAGATATGGAGATGTTCATGTCTAATTCATCCTCCAAATTGATGACTAAGGCCTCCTTCACCCCCATTTTTAACTTGCCAACAATAACTAAAATTTCCACCATTCTCACTCCAACTTCACCTATCATAACTACCATTCCATCAGTATCCATCCCATTACTCACTACCTCCATCCCACTTTCCATTCCACTTACTTTGTAAACTATTGATCTTCTACTAATATCCCAAGATTTGGCATCCTTTGCATAAAGAGATACCTCTTCTCTTCCCCCTTGGTTGACATCACAAACTCCTAAGAAGAAGAAGTGAGCTATGGCACGAAAAGACTTTGATTTTGGTCAGCTTGTGCTGGTAAAGCTCAAAACAAAAAAGAAGGCCAAAACTATGTCAAGGGTAATATTTGAATCTGGGCACAAGTATGCTAAGGTTGCAATGCCTATCAAAGATAAAAGCATTGAAGATATTTAAGTGTAATTATGTAGTTACATGGATAAACTTGGGGAAGTAAATGCATGAAGGTGCAAAAGAACATTTACAAGCAGCTATGGCATCTTTGTTAGAAAGATATGACAAAGACAAGAAGATCAAGGATCAACTCAAAGTGCAAGTAGAATATTTGACCTCTATTTTATTGAAGATCACTCAATATTTTGAGTGTGTTAAGCCTATTGTACATGAAAATACTGAAAAGGCAATTCAATAGGTCAAGAAAATTAGATCTCAGGTTCAGGTGGTCAACGCATGGATTGAGAGATTAACAACAAAAGTTACTCAATGGTTACATTATACTATTTGATTTTTGAAGAACTTGAGTGAAGTGAAAAAATAAATTCAACAAAAAATTAAAACACTCAATCAAAATTTGGAATTGACTGAGAAAGACATTGATACATGGACTCAGCTACGTCAATTCAAGCTGGATCTCCTAGTTGAGAAAAAATTCATTCCAAATAGAAAAATGTTCATTGAATATAGGGAAGTCATGAAGATTAAAAGAGAAGATCTCAAGAATCTAGTTAAAGATATTGAAGAAGCTGAAGACGTGCAATAATAAGATGTTAGATCTTGCGGATAAAATTGGAGAGCTTCTTTGTTAGGTTAGAAATGATTCTCAAAAAAAATTTCCTATGGAGACTATGGTTCAAGAGTTTACATCGTTAATCCAAGTAGAGATTGAAACAGGAATGTTCACACTAGATTATATTGACAAATTGATTGAATTTCAAGTCATTATGGATAAATTACAAAGAATCTTGGACAAAAACAAGGATTTATTAGTTAACTTAGAAGATTCTATCATAAGGATCCTTGCCATTTCCAGGAGTACATTAGGTCCAAATAACAATGAGGTCCAAGCTACATTGAAGAGATGTGAGGAATTTTTAGAGAAGAATAAAAGGGAAGAAATTCCTATGTCTAAGGACACTTAGTTTATTTTTGTAACTCTTCATATGTAATTTTATTCAGTGTAAATTACACGTAGGAAAAATACATAGTCCTAAATCAAATAGGACTTTGCCAATGAAAAAGTCAATGTATTTACATTTTTCCTATTTTTGCTCATAACTCCTTTCTATAAATAGGAGGATGCTCTTTGTAAAAAGGATCACCAAGAGAGATAGAGAGGAAATGCTACTGAATTGAGAAGTAATTTTGAAACTTTTCTTGAATTTCATTCAATATAAGAGAATTAAGTGATCTTTCAATATTTGTGTTGAGATAAACTTGTGATGTGTTAAAGATGTTCATATGTCTTTTCCAATACATTTTCTTATACTTTGACTGAATTATGGTGTGAAATTTCTATAAAACAAAAGGTTCTAGGAAGCTGATTTTAGAGTCTTTGAGCTAATTTTTAGTTATTGAGTTTGTGTTCATCATTGAAAGTGAATTACTGAGGAGCCTTTGGGCTGCCAGTTACTCTTCTTTGGTAATTTTAATCTTTTTTGGAAATAAGGTGAAGACTTTGGGCTAAACCTTAATCTATCTTTTAAGTTTACTCTAATGATATTATTCTTGTTAGTCTTTTGGCTAACAAATCTGGATATTGGTTGTATTTGGTCCATCAAGCAATCTTAGATTTTTAAAATATATCATAAATAATGGAAGACAGTTTGTGATTAAACATCAATTATAAAAAAAGAGGATTGTATGATATGACAACACCCACTATGATAAAATTAGTGTAAATAATAACTTGTTTTAGTTAACAGTGGGAAGGGAGCCTCCCCTTGTCTTGAGGAGAGATCTCATCTCATCACACTTTTGTTAAAATAACCATTTTTCTACCATTATGTCGGTAAAAAAATATTCACCCAACATATTGATATTGATCATTTTTAATCATTTCTCAAATTTTTCACCAAATATCATTAGTTAGAATCAGTATATGTGCATCCTAGTATTTACATAGATTTGTACTAAATATTTATACATGCTTTCATTTATACCATTCCTAGTTTAGACTTGATTGTGTTTCCTATGCTTCTTCCATTTTGAAGGCATTTGAATATGCCATTGTTCTTTATTTCTACACCACTTCTCTATTTGTATGCCTTGGACATGCGATCATTTCCCTTGAGTGTGCTTTACTGCATCTATATTTATAAATTTGAACATGTCCTTCTATGTGGCTCTAGGCCAAATTATTTTTTGCTTGTGTATGTGGACATTTGAACATGTCCTTATATGTATTCATTATCAAATTTAATGACATGTGCCCATGTCCCTTGTATTATGGCCCCTTAGCCTAATTTTACATGCCTCATGTTTTCATATGTATGTTTATGTGTATGCTTCTTCACCATGACACTTGTATTTGCTTATTATACACACACTAGTTTTCAATGCCATGAGGGACCTCATGCATCTACCCTTCCTACATGGGTGTCGTGATGGACATCATGCCCCATCCCCATAGGTAGTTACTTAGATTTATTGCTATATATATTGATTACATATATATTGACACCCTTTTACAATGGTATATTACAACATACATCTGTCATTACCTACTCATGCTCATATACTTTTACATTCTGATGTTATGTTTGTACATTGTATTAAAATATCATATATATGTTGTGGCTAACAAATTTTATAGATCTACTTATTTTGAGGAGAATTTTTACACAAGTTTCACAACTAACCTCAAAATATGGGTCACTCACAAGGGTTTGTCACAAAGATCAAGCTCCTACTTTGCTATTCACAGATAAATTTCTACACATAGGCTTAGTTTTAGAAATCAAACATAGGGTAGACATAAAAAATAAAAGAGACTCAAAAAATAGTTCAAATCACCTAGATTTTAGACTAGATAGACATTAGTTCCCATATTATGACACTAGTGCCTTAGGGTACTACTATCCACTATAGGGCTCTACTATCTAGTATCCCTAGTTTCAAGGCAATTTAAATTAGCTAAACCAGTACACTAGGTACAATACATATTTGCATAGATACAGTCACATGTTTGACAGTTATGTTCAAATTTTACTTAGATATATTCATTTTAGGTTAGACTCATACCAGTTACTCAAATTTAGGGGCACCATGTATGGCATGATCATTCTCACATTCAGTTCAGATACACAGATTTGATTATTACATACTCAATTAAAAATCAATATACTCAAATATCAGATTTGGGGGCATGTACATGACACATAATTTACATATGCTCAGCTACACATAGGTTGATTATATGGAATGGAAAAATCCATATCATTATTGACACTGTATATACTTGCTATCACATTTCAAGTTATCCCCAGATTCATGCCGTTATCTATAGTGGTTGGCATTATCAAGCAATCCAAATATGCCTAATATACGTGAGTGGAAATGAATTCAACATACATAATTAGATACTTTCATCACTCTACATAATTTAGTTATAGATGCATCTACTTCACAGGGGTGGGCAATGATGGATCATGCCCTGATTGAGTTCTTGAGCCACCCACATGAGAGGGTTATACACACTTACATTCATATCTAAGATATTCACATATTATAGTCTACCAAGTAGGGGTGGTCAATGATGGATTCAAAACTAGATTGAGTTATTGAGCCACCCATATAAGGATTGAGCAACCCATCAACTCAGTTCAAGTTATTTAATGATATGATCATTATGTACACTCACACACATAGGTTGTCATGATGTTCATGTATTGGTTCACATACCTAATGAGGTTTATTTTTTCCTTTCCTCTCTCTTTACTTAGCTTTACTCAGTTACTTTATTTCAACATTATCTATTGCTTTTGATCATCTTTTAAGTAAGGACTACTTTTTGCATGTTTCATTATAGGACATTATTTTAGATCATGTTCCACATATATAGGCCCATATTCACATACTTAGACTCAAATGCATGGGCTTGCTATATTTATTTCATAAAGTGGAGGGAGAGGGGGGGCAAATGTAATCACTTAAAAGTGTATTTGGATGATAAGAGTGTTATTTGAGTTACCCTATTCCTAGCTTAGCCCTAGACCTATCTTAGAGACTTAAACACACTTTTCCATCCATTTTATAGACCATATACATCTATATTCAACTCAAACATAGTCGTAGGACAACCTTCCTAGATCCTAACCCAGTTTGCCCAATAATCTTCTAGGTGGACATTAGTACCACATTTGGGACACTACAACCACATGGCACTCGTGTCTCCAACTGGACACTATTTTCCTTTTCCTTAATGATCCTGAATAGATACCTTTTCAAATGTGTGCCCCTCTTAAAGTTGGCCTAAGTATATTTTATTATTTGCATAAGGTACAGATTTCTATAAATTCAAGTCTATTTGACCTTTATTCATTAGATTAAAAATAGATGCAAAAACCTATTCAAATAAAAGATAATTTTAACAAAATTGAGGTATTTAATCCCTATTCTACCCTAATTTTTCATAATACCATATACAACATCCCTACATCAAAATTTCAAATATTTCAAGGCTCAACACACTCAAAGCATTCAAGTGCACTCTCATTATAACATTTACTTGCACTTACACCAAACACTAGGTGGGAGAACTACATTAGGATTGATCCCTCCTTGGAGTATTGGTATGTAGGTAACTCTCTTCAGAATGAGCTGTTTAGGATGTCTAGCCTATCCTACTAATGAAAACACAATTATTGCTCATACCATACTTACAAGGAGAATTAGGGTTTACACACTAAATCAAGTTTTGTAGGTATAACACAGATTTTCAAATTTCATGCTCATAGGAACAAGACCTAAAAAAACAAGCATAGGTTTTCTCAAAAAATAAGAATAGTCTTACAAAGAGGAAACTAGCACCACTTTAAGCATACTATATTAGTATGGCACTGTAATCTAGGTTAGCCACTATTGTCTAGTGAGAAAATAGATCTTGAGACCCTATTGACGACATTTAAACCTGTCTAGAACTTAGTTTTCAAAATAGAGATAATCCATAACAATCACTTTCTAGATAAGTCCCTATCTAGGCATATTTATTACTAGTTTTAAAAATTCAAAGAAAGTCAAAATCCATAAAAAATTAGTACTTAATTATTGCATATTATTTAACTGATTTAGACATCTCATCCCTTTAATCTAACATAAGATAAACATAGTTAAACCCTAAAAGGTTAAATCACATTTTAGTATTATAAATTTGATAATTATTAATTAGGTGTCTACCCTTAAGTTATAGACCTCCCTAATGCCAAAAGGCTTTAATTCTCCATCTCATTATGCCTGAATGTTTATCTCTTAGTCTAATCCATATCACACTCATGACCTAGGTCTCCTACACTACACAAAAAACTTATAACCTAATGAACATACTTTGATGTCAGTTTTAGATCCATACCTATTTTCTAGTCATATGGACACTACCCACCACATAAGATATGACCATTGATGATAGTGTCTATATCCTTATCTAGTGTCTATTTACCCAAAGTCATCCAAATTGTAAATGTTTTAAAACCTAAAGGTCAGCTTATTTATCTTATTGAATCCTATCACTAGATATTTTCAAAAAGTGTGGTATAAATACAAGTATAAGACTTCTCATTCATCATCTAACAAAATACCAAGCAAGCACCTACCAAGGATCATTAAATCAATTTCAAAACTATGTTATTCTACCTATTTGTCCCTATTTATTTATCAATCATAGCATCGGTCATATAAAAGGCCTTAAGAATTTAAAGAGCAACATGTGAGTGATATTTATTAAGTTACAAGCTAGATCACTACATTTATATTCATATAATATATTTCACCCTTATGCATACACAGTCCCACACATAGGAGAAAACCACATAAGTATAAGGGCCTACTTGGAGTATTGTCTATGTAGGAAACTCTTAGTGATAAAAGGGTCATTGAGGTCAACTCAACACCATGAGCTCGCTAACCCATTTTTTGCAAACTCATTTTAAGGGTGAATAAGGGTGAAGAGCTAGGGTTTGATCAATTAGATAAGAATGACAACTTATATACTAGATCTAAATATACCAACAGATTGGAGATAAAAAATATAAAATAATGAAGTTGATCACATTGATATCCAAATAATATTCCGTATTGGACATCTACATCATAGTTAGACACTAGCATTTATGATAGTGTCTATGGCTACAAAAGTATAATCTATAGAATCTAATGACTGATCTAGAATACTAATTCTACATACTTTCCACTTGTTTCCATTCTAAATCTACTTGTACACAGTAAACCCAACTAAGTATCATTTCTCTTTGGTATTATAATCAATTAAACATCTTTAAAATTTGGTACTTTCTATATTTAGCATATCTCATTATTATAATTCATAATATTCATTTATTTGAGATTGTAATTAATTTATATGCTACAGAGTATTTTATCATCCTTGTGATTGAACTATTTATATATTATTAACCTTATCTCCTCCATATCTAAATTTAGGGTAAATTTTTTTGTGAACCTAACCCCTGCATCTTCTTATGTAAGCATTATTTGCTCTAGGGTTGTGTATCTTCTAAAGGTTTCATACTTTAATTTTGAGCTATCTCATTCTATATTTTACCAACAATAAAATGAAGGGTGTTTTTATAAGATCAAACATAACCTATGGGAAATAAGAGGTATATATTTATAAAGCCATCAATATTGAGAACAAATAATTTTAAATATTACCAAGTGAACAAAAGCAAACATTTTTGACATGTTTCATTGAAAAACATACTCCTAAAAGTTATAATAGTCACCATCCCACTCCCATCACCCACCAATTGCCTATGTTTGGTTTTGCAATTCATACTATTAATAACCAAAAGGGTAGGCCATCACATCATGGATAACATGTTCCTTCCCCTCTCAAAAAAAATGTGGACACACATGGGAAAAATATTCCTTTATTTAATGATGAAATTTTTAACAAGGTTCACGTGGATATAATGGCCTCTTTGAAAACACCAAATGATGGAAATATTTCTTCATGAAAAATAAGGTAATTAATAAAGGTTCCTAATTTATAAATAATGCATTTTTAGTTCATTATAAGAATTCAAACTTTCCATATTTTGATCATGAAACCTTTAGTAATATTCATAAATATATCATAGCTTCCTTGCAAATCTAAACAAATGCACAATTACAAAAAATTATCACATTTACAAACAATGTGTATTTACCAAAGATTCAAAGACTTTTACATGATATACCATTACCAAATTTTTCAAATGAGGTACCATTACCAAGCATGCCAAAAAATTTACATGAAAAACCTTTACCAAATATTCCTAAATTTCTATAAGATGTACCATCACCAAAAATTCAAAAACTTTCAAGTGAATCTCAATTACTAGAAATTTCAAATGTTTCAAATGATGCAAATCTCAAACAAAATGCTCATAATGATGAGACATCTATTGTTCCTATGTTCCAAATAAATGATGAATTACACCCAATTATTACATCTTTTTAGACTTCAACAATTCCTGTTACTTATCTTATGTCTATGATGAGTACTATAGGAGGTCTCCAAAGACAAGTTTTAATTCTCAAAGTATAAATTTTATCCTATGATGCTACTACTAATGATAAAATTATCCAAAATAATCCTCTTTAAAAATGTGTATTTGAATATCCTTATTTGCAAGAGTTTACCATGTTAATTTTACCTTTATTTTTTAGACATGAAGATCCTTCCAACCATATAAGTCAATATGTGCATGATTTTGATAATTATGCTAAAGATAAATGATTATTTTCTAAAAAATCCTTGCAATCCTCACATATGAAGATTCATACTGGTTTTATAGTTTACCAAATGGTTCTTTAGCTAAATTCATGTAATTAAAAGATGTCTTCTTTGTGTCTTTCAATACACACAATGTGCCAAGTTTACATTCAAAATTTTGAAAAACTTTAAACAACATGATGATGAATCTATTTATGATTATACTATTTGATTTAAAAATGCATTGTGTTCCTTAGCATATTGACCTAAAAATTTGGAACTACAATTCTTATTTAGTAAAGGTCTTACATCTCCACTAAAAGAAAAGGCATTGCATAAACATCATATCTCATTTACCCACCTATACATGGATGTGTATAGATATTCTTTTTTCCTTCTCAAGTATAAAAATGATTTAAATTTATCTCCTATAAAGTACAAAATATCTATTCATGATACATACAATGGGAATGAATTCGACACCCTTGCAAAGGTTACTCAATACAAGACCAATACTAGATGGACATACTCCACAAACAATTCAAAATCCACCACGTAAAAAACATCCTCACCCAAAGGATTTAATAATTACATTATTCATGGGTGGAGCTTACTTTTTACATAACCATGTTGATCTTATAAAAAAAGAAAACTATTATAATTTAAGATGTTTATCATAATTTGCATATAAATTTAAAGACTCACATCATAAAGGATCTTCAAAATACTCCTTGCATTACATAATATTACCATTACTTATAGTCTTCATTTTGTCTTCACAAAAGTTTGGATCATGCCCAGTACATATCTACACTCATGTACATTGGGAAACTTTTGGTTATACTAAATGGAAGATAAAATAGATCCAAGTTAGAAAGACATTAAATTTTCCCACAAGGGATGATTGGTTCACATACCACATGATGGTGATCATGATTCTACTAAAAAATCAAATAGAGAAGAGGAACATGCCATGAACCTTTTCCATTAAGAACATTCTAATCATGAAGAAGATGATTCACATGACAAAGATGATCTGAATGATGAATAAGATTCATCCGAATAATCTTGATAAAAATAGATCAAATTTAAATATTACAAAAATACAAAAACACTCAAATAAATTCAAAAATACAAAAGTATTCAACATTCCCATGTTTTATTAGCACTTTGGCATCTATATTGTTTGATTTATGTTAGTAAATAACATATAATTTCATTTTTATATATGCATGCTTCATGTATATTTGAGTGTGATACAAGTTTACCTAGACACATGATATATGCACTTACATATGTTGGACCTCTCCTCTATCCACATGATATAGTATGTTCAGGGCATCTGCTTCTTTGATCATAATTGATACATGTTACATATTATTTAAGATCATTTATACATTATCATGTTTGAGATTATATACTAATTCTTACAAATGTCTATATCCATGCTCATATATTTCACAATGTATTTGATAATCTATGTTACATAACATTTTTTTCTAACACATATATGTAGGGACTAGTATGATTTGCTTATGCTAGTTTTTTACACTTCATCTATTCATATTTTTGCTTCCTTGATTATATTTCATTGCTTTTTATTGTCTTGATTTTAGAACATTTGAATATGTTCATTTCTTGTTGGACCTTATGCCATTTCATGTTGATTATACATTTAAATATGTCATTCTATGTTGGTTGGGCATTTTAATATGTCATTCCTTTCAATTGAGCAACATTTGAACATGCCCCTTGTATGCAATTTCCTTAGACTATTTTTTTGAGTTACATTGAGTGTTCTTGTGTGTGTGATTTATTTTTGATGAGATTATACTATTACTCTCTATAATTTTCAATGATCTATCATGCATATTAGGACTCAATGTGATCACATACTATGAGTTTCATTCATATATTTAATTCACCATGTTACTCCTATATGTTACATGATTCATACTCAGATTTTATGGTTACCTTATCAATTTGAGGTAAGTTACCTACCATATTATATCTCCCTCTCCTCAAAATGGGAGAATGTCATAGAATCATGACCTCCACATTTTCACAATTTATAAATTTTAGTGGGGGCATGTCATAAAGGCATGACCTCCACACTTACATTTTTTCATAGTTTTCATATTTTAGTGGGGGCATGTCATTAAGGCATGAACTCAAAACTTACACACTTTATTAGTATATATGTATTTAAATTGGGGCATGTCACAAATACATGACCTGCACACTTGCATAATCTGTAGTTCAATTTCATGATTCAGATATACACTTGGGTCAGAATATTATACATTGTATCAATTTTACATAGATTTGAAATATATTTTTTCAAATTTATGACACATATGCTCTAGTTGAGATATATTAGAGGTACATATTCCATGTTATTACACTAAAAATTTCAAATTTGTCAATTATACTATCCATTAGGATGCATCGATTACACTAAGATGTACTATTATTGAGCATTTTCTTCTATAGTAGTTGGCTCAAATTTATAAATTGAAGTGATTAAATAATTCAAACTCACTTATTTATAGGTTAGAGTTATTAAATCATATAATATCACCATATTTATAGTACTATTTGACTAAATTACTCACCCTCACCAGATTACATATTCACACATGAGTTGTGTGACTGAGATATAATGATCTCAAGGACAATGTCACAACTCAACATTGCATCAGATTAGGGGCATAATAGATTCCAATATACCTCTTCAATTTTCCAAGGTTTAGGTCTAAAACTCTTCCAACTCTAATTATTCATAAGGAAGCATATTTACCAAGTCAAAACATCAAAGGGCAACATGGTTGCATCAACACATAGGTGTACTCCTTATTTACTCTCTTTCTTTTCAAGCATTTCAATTGTTTAAGATTTCATATTATATGGATTTTTTTACACTATAACATGCCCTTGGTTACAATTAATACACTATAAAATCACTCAAAGTGGGCTTAGGCAAAAGGCAAGGTGTGTTTTACATGCCTAGGTGTTCATTTATTTCTTTTAAAATAATAATTTCATCCTTATGTATTACTAGATTAAATGGGGGATGTAGATACTACAAATTAATATTTATGTCACCTTGGTCTTGTACATTTAAAAAATATCAATCAAGTCTCTACCCTTCAATTATAGACCTACTTGCTACCAAAAGGCTCGCATTCACCATCTCCATGTGCCTCATTGCTTATCTCTTAGTTTGATCCAGTTTGATCCATATAATTTTAATGACATAGTTCTTAAATCACTCACCCTCAAAATATTACATATTAACACATGAGTTTTATTATTGAGATATAATTATTTCAATGACCATGCCACAACTCAACCTTACACCAGATTGGGGGCATAATGTATTCCAATATCCCTCTTTAATTCTCCAAGGTTCAGGTCTAAAACTCTTCCAATTCCAATGATTCATAAGGAAACATCTTTACCAAGTCAAAACATCAAAGGGAAATATGGTTGTATCAACACATCGATTTACTCCTTACTCTCTTTCTTTTCAAGCATTTTAATTATTTAAAATTTTACATTATATGGACTAATTTACACTATACATGCTCTTGGTTACAAGTCATACACTAGTAAAACAATCAAAGTGGGCTTAGGAAAAAGGCAAGGTGTGTTTTAAACATCTAGGTGTGAATTTATTTAATTTAAAATAATAATTTTATCCTTATGCATTACTAGATTAAATGGGGGTATGTAGATACTAAAACTTAATATTTATAACATCCTAGTCTTGTATATTTATAAAATATCAATCAGGGTTCTACCCTTTAATTTTATACCTATCTACTGCCAAAAATCTCAAATTCACCATATCACTATGCCTAATTGCTTATTTCTTAGTTCAATACATATTATTTTTATGACCTAGGTCATAAATCACTCACCCTCAATAGATTACATATTCACACTTGAGTTGTATAATTGAGATATAATGATCTCAATCGCTGTGTCACAGTTCATCCTTGCACCAGATTGGGGGCATAATGGATTCCAATATCCTTCTTTAATTATCTAAGGTTTAGGTCTAAACCTCTTCCAACTCTAATGATTCATAAGGAAGCATATTTACCAAGTCAAAACATCAAAAGGAAACATAGTTGCATTGACACATAGGTGTAATCCTTACTCTATTTATTTTCAAGCATCTTAATTACTTAAAATTTCACATTTTATGGATTGTTTTACATTGTAACATGCTCTTGGTTACAATTCATACACTATAAAATCACTCAAAGTTGGTTTAGGTAAAAGGCAAGGTGTGTTTTACAAACCCAGGTGCACATTGTATTTCCTTTAAACTAATAATTTCATCCTTATGTATTACTAGATTAAATGGGGGGATGTAGATACTCAAAAATTCATATTTATAACATATTAGTCTTGTACATTAACAAAATATAAATTAGGGCTCTACCCTTCAATTCTAGACCTACATGCTACTAAAAGGAATGCTTTCACCATAGCACTATGCCTAATTGATTATCTCTTAGTCTGATCCATATCATTTTGATGATTTAGGTCTCATGAACTACATAAAAATCTTATAACCTAATGAACATCCTATAATCATACTTCTTATGACCCTACTCTTCCCTATGATAATGCATCAGCTCATGTATAGACTACCATCCTAAGTTATCCTATTTGAGACATTCCCACTTTCATAGACACTTTATTTCTCCACACATGGATCTCCTACACTTCCTTAGCCTCTCTACATGCCCATAGACCATCCATATAACTCTTGGAGCCATTCAGGGTCTCTTTGACCACCCAAGATGAGATATTGACCCAAGACAAGACTTATGGGGGAAAACCATGGCCTAGGATACACATTTCCTTCACAAAATCCATGGCCTAGGCTGTAGCCTAGCCAAAATAGTCATTTTTGGGCCTCTAAAGACAAAAAATAGTTAGTTTTGGGGAGTTTTTGGTATTTTCATCCATTTTTCTTAGATATTTTTCATTCTTCTTACCTCTCTTGAATATTATTCCTTATTTAATCTCTCTTGATTCAATCTCTGCACTCTTAAGCTTGATTGGTGATAAAGGATCCTGTATATTATTATGTATAAACTTGGAGACTCCATTGTTACTTTCAGTAATTCTTGCTTCTTTGTGGCTTGCTCCTAGTTTCTGCATTTGGCATTGCACCTAATTTGTGAACTTGGTTAGAACTCTTACAACTTTTCAAGTTCTCACTTCACCTCCTCCATTATTTTTGGCTCTTAATTTGGACTCAGTTTACACACAACTTGGTCTTCCTCCTTTATTGCTTCCTAGCTTGGATTCCTAGTTGGTAGAACATTTGCAAAATATTTTGGGTTTGATCTGAGGGCACTTTGTTATACAAAGTCAAACTCCATTGTTTTAGTATAGTATATATGTTACGGTTTTCTATTTATATTATTGTTTAGCTTGTGGTGTATATGCTTAGAGTAAATTCTAAATTATATACATTCTCTCAACCCTAAAAACATATTTCCCCTTTAAAATGTCTTTCATTATGTAAGATTACTTGATTTTGAATCATTACCTTATTTTCTATATGATCTTGTGTTCATTTAGCTTAACTGGTTTGGTTAAAATGGCATTCCCTCATTCATTCACATGATAGAGATAGTTTCATTTAGACAAAGGCATTATCTTAGGTTTCTAAAATTGTATGTTCTCTCTATCTCTCTCTATTGAGAACATCATTTCCTTTCTAAAACCATATTTCAATTCATAGGATTGCATTTTTTTGAAACACATTTCATGCTTGGTACTGTTATCTTATTCAAATAGATTTCTTTCTTATTCTTTAGAAATTAAATGTTACCCTTTATTGCTTGATTTACTATGGTTATACCCATTATAGATACATGCATCCTTTATGTGCTTTATCACGTTATCCCTAACCTAGTTTATAGGTATACATATAGTTTGGTGTAAGCTGACAAATTGGATAACCTTTATAGGTCATGAGTAGCCCATGGCATCCCTGAGCCAATCAGACTTCTAGGTGTTTACTTAAGTACCCTATGTACCCCCTACCAAACCCTAGAAGATCCATGTAGATTCTTGGAGATACACATCCTTCACTATTAGTTTTAGATCCATATGTATTTTCTCACCCTCTAAACACTACTAGACATAAATGGAAACTATTATTAACGGTAGTGTCCAAATCCTTATCTAGTGTCCAATTGCCAAAAGTCATCAAAATTTCAAATGTTTCAAAACCTTTGTGTTGGCCTTTTTGTTTTATTAAACCCTATCATGAGATATTTTCAAAAATTATGGTATAAATACAAGTTTAAGACTTATCATTAATCATCTATAAATATACTAAACAAGAACCTACTATGACTCATTCAATCAATTGTACAATTGAGTTATTCTACCATATTCTTCTTATTTCTTTATCAGTAATAAGAGCAATTAGACAAAAGGTTTGAAGCATTAACAGATTAACCCATGATCTATATTTGTCAAGTTACAAGCTAGATCACTGTATGTATCTGCATATAGTATATTGCACCCTTATGCACACACACTTCCACACATAGGGGATAACTACATAAATTTGAGGCCCTCTTTGGACTATTGGCTATATAGGCAGTAATTAGTGGCCCATGATTCATTGAGGTCAGCTCGATACCACAAACCCACTAACTTATTTTTCATAAATTCATTTTAAGGGTGAAGAGATAAGGTTTGATCAATTAGTAAAGAGAAAAAACTTGTATCCTAGATTTGAATATATCAATATGATGGTAATAGAAAACCCATAAGAATAAAGTTGTTTGAATTATGATCCAGTCATTATTCTATACTAGATACCTACATCATAATTAGACATTAGTGTCAATGATATTGTCCAGATCTAATGGTAGTGTCCATGGCTATAGAAGTACAATTTCCAAAATTTGATGATTGATACAAAATATTGATCTTGTATACTTTGCACTTGTTTCTAGTCCAGATCCATTTGTGGATAGTGAACCCATCTAAGTATCATATCTCTTTGCTATTTTAATCAATTGAACATCTTTCATATTTATTACTTTCTATATTTAAAATATCTTGATATCATAATTTAGAATATTCATTTATCTGAGTTTGTAATTAATTAAGATATTATATATTATTTTATCATCCTTTTGCTTAAAATATTTATATATTCTTAACCCTATCTCTTCCATATCTAAATTTAGCGTTAAATAAAACTATTTTATCATTATGTATTTATTTTTGTTTGAAATCATTACTAACATATTTAATGTAGGTTAGTGGTACCATATGAGCTTCCACCTTCACATGGTTAGTACCATGAGTAGATAATATTATCTTATTTGAAAAAAAGAGAAACATAGAAAATTATATGGTTCATCTCTACCTCTTATGGTTCCCCTGCAACAATTGCACAAAGTTTGTTCAATTTTTACCCTTAAATATGATAAGATTCTCTTCAGGGATGCACCTAAATGGATTTTTTTAAACTCTAGGGCCTAGAAAAGGTATAAAAAGGATAATCATGTGTTTATAGACCTAGCCATAGATGTTGAGGATGGTTTGTCAATTGGGTGCGTGATTCAAAAGTTACATGTTCCACTGACCAACTTTAGGTCCCTAAAGTGAGATTTGGATATGAGAAAAAAATGAACCAAACTTTATCCATTTTCATGAGTGGTAGATAATTATAGGAGTTGATGGTTCATATTTACCCTTCATGGTTCACCTACAATGACTACACAAAAATTGTTCAACTTTTGCCCTTAAAAATGATAATATTATCTTTGGGGATGCACCCAAATGCCTACAAGTTTTAAATCTAAGGATTGATGAAGTGAATAAAAATGATAATATCATGTTCATACACCCATATATACTTGCTAGTGAATATGGTTCATTGATTGTATACATGAGTCAAAATATATGCATTCTACTGACCAACTTTAGGTCATTAAAATGAGTTTTTATCAATGAGAGAAAATGTGATGTTGTTTCTCCATTGATGTGAGTGATAGATAATCCTTTACGAGTCCTCATCATATTTAATCTTGTAAGTGTAAGAGTAGACAATTCATCTCTACCCATCATGCTTCCCCTGTAATAGTTGTGTAAAGTTCATTTAGTATTTTGCCTTAAGAATGACAATATTCTCTTTAGGGATGCTCCTAATCGACTAAAAGTTTTAAATCCATGACCCAAAAAAGGGAAGAGGAATGAAAATATTGTTTTATGCACCCATATGTATGTGGTTATGAATATGTTTCATTTATTTGGTGCATGAGTCAAAAGATACATGTTTTATTGACAAATATTTGGTCCCTAAATTGAGGTTTCGCTGCAAGAGAAATGTGTTTCCATCTCTCCATCATTGTAAATAGTATATAATCCTTTAGGTGATACTTATAAGATTAACCCATGATAATTTAGGAGCTAAAGGTTCATATCTACCCCTCATGGTTTGCCTACAATAAATACATAATGTTCATTCAATTTTTACCTTTAAGAACAATAAGATTTTTTTGGGGATGCACCTGGTTAGATACAAGTTTAGAATACATGCATTGATGGATAGAATAAAAAGGAAATTATTTAATTTATATGACCATCTAGATGTGTCTATGAATATGTGTCATTGATTTAGTATGTGAATCAAAAGATACATGTTCTATTGACCAATTTTAGGTCCGTAAAGTGAAATTTAGCTACAAGAGAAAATGTGATGTTTTTACATCATCATGAGTGGTAGATAATGATATATATGTTATTTATATAAATTTATCATAAAAATTATATGAGATAATTATTAATCTCTACCCCTCGTGGTTTGCCTACAATGACTACCCAAAGTTCATTCCATTTTTGCCCTTAAAAATAACAAGATTATCTTTGGGGATGTGCTCAATCACCTGCATGTTTTGAATGTGAGATTAATAGAGGATATAATAATACAAATATTTCATTTATAAACCCATACAAACATGCCCATGAATACATTTTGTTTATTAGGTGTGCAAGTCAAAATATATGTGTTTAATTCACCAACATTTGGTCCCTAAAGTGAGATTTGGCTATGAGTTAAAATGTGTCATTGTTTATCCATCATCAAAAGTGGTATATAATACTAAATTTTATCCTCATGTGAATTTCCCATGTAACTATATAGTTTATTTTTCATCTCAAATTCTTATGATTCACTTGCAATGGTTGCCCATAGTTTGTTCCATTTTTATCCTAAAGAATTGCAAGATTCCATTTAGGAATGTGCTCAAATTCTTAAAAGTCTTGACTTCAAGTCCCAATGGAGGGTATAAAAAGGATAATTTTATTTATGCACCCATCTAGATGTGTTCATGAAGATAGTCCAATGATTAGGTGCATGAGTCTACAGATATGCATTCTACTGACCAAATTTTGGTCCCTAAAATGAGATTCACTGCAAGATAAAATGTGATACCATTTATACATCAACATGAGTGGTAGATAATAATCCAAGGATTATTTATAATACTTTACCTGACAATTATATGAGTTTATGGTTCTATCTACCCCTCATGATTCTCCTGCAATGGTTATCCAAAGTTTGTTGCATTTTTACCCTTAAGAATGACAAGATTCTCATTAGGGATGCACCAAAACACCTACAATTTTAAAATATGGGGCTTAAAATAGGGTATAAAAAGTCCAATATTTCATTTCTTATTCCATTAGATGTGTCCATGAATATATTTTATTGATTGGGTGTGTGAGTCAAAAGATACACATTTTATTGACTAACTTTTGGTCTACAAAGTGAGATTTGGCTACAAGAGAAAATGTGTCACCATTTATCCATTATAATGAGTGGAAGAAAATAATCTATAGTTAATTAAAGGAATTACCTATGAAACATTATGAGCTAAAAAAAATATTTACCCATCACGATTCATCTGCAATGGTTGCCCAAAGTTTGTTCCATTTTTGCCCTTAAGAATGATAAGATTCTCTTTAGGGATGCACCCAACCAATTGAAAATTTGGACTCTAGGGCATAATAGAGAGTTGAAAAAGGATAATATTATATTTAAATTTCCATTCAAACATGTATTCAAATAGGGGTCATCCACTGGGTACACGAGTCAAAAGATATGCCTTTTTCTTACCAACTTTTGGTCCCTAAACTTAGATTTAGTTGGGAGAGAAAACATGTCATTATTTCTCCATAATTATCAGTGGTAGATAATCCTTTATGGGTCACTCATAGGTATCTCCCTTGAAATAATATGATTTAACAATTTATCTCTACCCCTCATGATTCATTTACAATTTATGCCCAAAGTTTTTTCTATTTTTGCCCTTAAGAATGATAAGATTCTCTTCAGGGATGCGCTCAACTGATCTTAAATTTTAACTCTAGGACCCGAGGGAGGGAATATGAAGGGTCATATTGTATTTATATTCCCATATAAATGTGTCTATGAAAATGGTTCATTGATTGGTCACACGATTCAAAATATACACATTTTAATGACCAATTTTTGGTTCCTAAAGTGAGATTTACCTATGAGATAAAATGTGCCACTATTTCTCCATCATTATGAGTGGAATAAAATACTTTGGGGAGTCCTCAAAGGAATTTACCAAATTTCATTCCTTTTTTACCATAATAATGACATGATTTTCTTTGGGGATATGCCCAACTACCTTTAAGTTTTGACTCTGAGGTCCAATAGAGAGTGGACAAAGGCCAATATTACATTTATACACCCATACGAAAGGCCATTTTAGACTGAGTGTATTATATTATTCATAATCAATAAGGGAAAGGAGTGTGTGTGTGATATTTAAAATTTATATAATACTGCATGTTTATTAAATAGAGTATGTTTTTGTATCATAAAATGAGTGTAAAATCTACAGGGGAGTAAAAATGCAATTCAATTAGCCCCCTCATTTTCATTTTATTTGAATACATTCATTACAAACTCTAAAACTAGTACACCCCAAAAAATATATATGAAATTTTATCAATGAGTGAATATTTTTAAACCATACCAATAATGTAAATATTTTACTACTATCCTCACTTTCTTCTGTATAATTTTCTCATATAACATTATCATTTGTGTAATTTCTTTCACTATGGAAAATCCATAACATTATAATTCACTCCAAAACTACTTTGATTCTTATAAAACTTATTCCATTGTGTCAACTAATTTGTTGCTTGTATATTTCAGTTAATGGTGGTTTAAAATTATAGTGCCATAGCAAGTACTTAGTCCATCATTTTATAACTTCTACACCTCTTAATCAAAGCAACATCGTACATCCATAAAATGAATGTTGGATATAGATTGAGGTCACCAAAATCACAAAATATAATTAGTTGGACACATGTACAAAGTATACAATTTTGTCTTTTGTATAGTCTTTTAGATATATGCAACCTTGTAACCATATGGAATCGAGTAGAAATACAAAGAGTCTTTCCTTGTGGCATATCAAAATACTATAATGTAAAGAGATAATGCTCTGGAATGCTCTATATATAGAATTCATATGTATTGAAATATGCTTTTGATGTGTGTTAGAGATTAATGAAATAGTTCTATTACAGTTTGTCTAAGAATATTTTATCTATTTTTAGTGTGTAGTGAGTAATTTACTTGCCTTTAAATCTATAATTCATTATGGTTATACTACATATTTCTATGTTATTTCTCTATTTTTATGCAATAGTGCACTTCCATATTTAATCAATGTTCTATAAGTCTAAATTATTATATTTTGTTTATCTTTACTCTCTACTAGGTAAGTTATTCCTATAATTAACATGTTATGGAGTTTTTTAGGAACCATTTGGATGAAATATGCTAAGATGGTTGCTAGGATAAAGGGATATAAAGAGATGGCTAGATGAGAGAATCCAAAAAAAACTAGAATAAGAAGTGAGAAGAGTTGGAACAACTATGAAGGAGATTATCCAAGAACATATATATGGTTAAATCTATAAAATATTTTGGTGTGAGTTACCTAGATTGTTAGCCACATGGATATCTAGGTTGGAATATTATTGCTTTAGCATAAGGAGGACAAAGCTTATAGTTTGGATAGAATATCATTTATACAAAGTGCACAACCTGGATACAGACTAGACCCAATTAGTAGAATATTAGATGAGGACTAAAATTTATGGTTATGTTACCAAATTCATAGTGCAAGGATACATATATTTTGAAGCTACACAAGACTGGTTTGTCCAAAGAATCAATTGGAGATTATGATCAAATATTTTTTAATGTCATGTGTTATAATCCTGATGGGTAGATTTCACTAACACTTTGAGGTTTTGGTGTAATAATTTGTTACATTTGGTATCAAAACCTCCACCTAAGTTCAATTCATAGAGAGAGTAGTTACATTAGCATGGTAGTGTTCATCTAGGGCTTGTACATGTGGGGGATCTTGGTGTACAGGTGAATTTACAACCCAAATTCTATGCTTTAGAAGCATGATGGGATGTTACGATCCTGATGGGTAGAATTCACTAAAATCTCAAGGTTTTGATGTAATAGTTTGTTATAAGTGGTATCAGAGCTTTTATTTGGGCAAGTTTCTATGGCACAATTTTTTTCTTCAGATCTAGCGTCTTGAGCACTAGAAGGCTGAAAAACATAACTTGTGATCTATGGGAATTGATTTTTTTCATCACCATAGTTTTGTTTATGATTTTTTTACAAAAACAGAATAAACATTTTTTATGGTAAAAAAATATAGAATTTATTTTACCTTGTACAAATTAGTAGTCATTAGATTCGTCTCTATGAGATGATCACAATGGCATATTCTACTAGTACACTTTTTTAGGTCAAAATTTTCAACCCTTGTGCACAATATTATTAGTTGTATTCATCTTGATGAGAAGATTAGAATGGTGTATTCCAATTGTATACTTTTTTCAAGGCCAAAACCCTCCTAGGGTTTGTACATGGCTAGTCTAAACACTCATAGATGTGGGAAAGGGAAAGAAAATCTAAAAGTTCCTCACAAGGATGGCATATAGTCTGGAACTTCTGATCCATCTATTTCTAAGGTAATTCAACAACTTAAGTTAGAGTTATAAGGCGTGGAAAAAAAAGAAGATTTTGATACAATTCAAGGGGACATTATAGAGTTGAGAGGGGACTTAAATAGCATGATGGATCCATTACAAAAAATATCTGGGTAATTGGCCAACTTGTTAGCTCAACCACTACAAAATAATCCTCTACCACTTTAGTTTGGTTCTTTTACCCCAAATATTACCAACACCAATTACGTCCCTAAGCTAATGTTACCAAAAGTGGACCTATACAAGTTTGATGGTAATGATCCACTCACTTGGCTCACTCAAATTGAAAATTTTATTTATCTACATCAGACTCCATTTCACAAAAAGTGGTTATGGCCTCTATATATCTAGAACCTAAGCCATTCATTTGGTATCATTTGTTGTGTGCTCAAAATAAAAATAAGGGTGCCCAGTTACACAGTTGGTATTTTTTGAGGAGTTGCAACTCTTTTATCATAACAATGTCTCTAAAAACTAATTTAATTAGCTAGCCAAGTTGTACCAGACTAGGACTATCAAGGACTACATTCATCAATTTTAGAATCTCTCCTTATATGTGATAGACATCACTAATGAAAATATGATTGAACTATTTTGGGTGGTCTCAAAGATAAAACATTCAATTGTAGGTTTGCATATTTCATCCTAATACTGTATTCGAGGCTATACCAAAGGCATGCATGGATGAAGAAAAATATCTAATTAGATGAAGACATTTCACCAATGTTTGTGAATTCACCTTCCCAACACCATCATTTCATCAACCTACCATATTGACACCTTAGAAAGTGAAATAAAAGTGTGCAAAAGGTTTGTGTTTTGGTTGTGATAGTAAATAGAGCAAAGGGAATCAATGTGCTAAAAAGAGGTTATTTTACATTGATGGTGCCAATGAGGAGGAAGAAGATGAGTAATCTTCAGGGGAAGGGTTGGAAAAACCTAAGGATGAACCTAAATATTATCAACATACTATTTTTTATCATGTACTTATAGGCATTAGTACTCCTCAAAATATTAAGGTGCTGGGTTTCCTAAAGAAACAAAAGGTGACTATGCTAATTAACTCTAGGAGTACACATAACTTCATCAATAGTAAGTTGGATACTCATTTGAATTGTTTCATTTACCCATCTTTATATTTTCATGTCATTATTGTAGGTGGTGACATGATCAACTATTTTGGAAAATGCCATAGTATTAAGCTAACAATGGAAGACTATTTGTTAGATTCCCCTATGTTTATTATTGCCATGGGAGGAGCTGACATTATTTTGGGAGTGTAGTGGCTCATCAATCTAAGCATTATTGAGATGAATTTCTAAGAATTATTCATGGTATTCCATTCAAAAGGAAGGACTTTTGAATTACATGAATTATGGGCTAAATCTCCAAAACTGGTTAGTTCCTAATAGATGATGAAGATTCTCAAAAAGGTGCAGAAGGTTTTTTGACATGCTTATTTTCCATGGAGGTTCAACCAACCAAGGAGTCTACACATCTTTATTTACAAAATGTGATAGATGACCATTCTATTATTTTTGGTGACATGCCAAAATGACTTCCTCCAAGTCATGCACATGATCATGCCATCAGAGTCATTCTAGGAAATACACCACCCAATATTAGACCCTACATGTATCCTTATACCCAAAAGAGTGAAATTGAAAATATGGTATAAGAGATGTTGGAGGCATGAATCATCTAACTCAGTCAAAGTGAATATTCTTCCCTAGTGATCATGGTGTGGAATAAGTATGATAGTTTGAGGATGTTCCCATACTATAGAGAACTCAACAAATACACCATCAAAGATAAGTTTCCTATTCTAGTAATTGATGATTTAATAGATGAATTGCATGGTGCTATTTATTTTACCAAGTTAGATGTTCACTCTAGATATCATCAGATTCACATCCACAATGAGGACATACCTAAAACAAATTTCAAAACTCATGAAAATCATTATGAATTTATGGTCATGCCTTTTGGCCTCATAAATGTACCATCTACATTTCAGATTTTGATGAATACCATTTTTAGGCCATTTTTGAGAAAGTTTGTATTAGTGTTTTTTGATGATATCCTCATCTAAATCAAAACTTGGGAAGATCAATTGAAGCATGTGATATAAATGCTTTCAATTCTAGAAAAACATTAGCTCTATGTTAAACCTTCTAAATGTGCTTTTGGTGTCTAAGAGAAGGAGTACTACATGGGTCATATTGTTTCAAATGAAGGAGTGAAGTTGTTTCTAATAAAATCTATGTGATGATGGAGTGGCACATTCCTAAGACCCTTAATAACCTCCATATATTTATGGGGCTAATTGGTTATTATCATAGGTTTGTCAAAAATTATGGTAGAATTATATCCCCACTCACCTATTTGATAAATAAAGACTCATTCCATTAGATTGATTCATATACCAAGGCATTTGAATAGTTGAAAATGGTAATGTGCACAACTCTAGTTTTGGCTACCCTTGATTTTTTAAAAACTTTTATTGTAGAGTTTGATGCATTAAGATACAACATGGGGGGTGATGTCACCAACTGAAGGGAAAAAATAGGCTCAAATGAATATATGAGAAAGATATGATGGATATTCTTCATGCAATGAAGCAATGGATACCTTATCTAATGGGTTGTCACTTTCAGGTAAAGACTGATCATGATAGCCTCAAATATTTTTTTAAATAATGCTTATCATTTAAAAATAAAAATAAAAATGGGTGTCTAAAATGTTAGGCTATGATTTTGAAATAGTGTATAAAAAAGGAAAAGAGAATGTGGTGTTAGATACCCTCTATTAGTAGGATGAATTAATTGAGGCATTATTATGCGCCATGACCATGTGGTAGGTAGATTGGCTAGAGAAAGCAATATTAGAATGAGAGGATGATAGTGCTACCAAGGATTTGATTCACAATCTTCATCAGGGTTATAACAAATTGGAAAAATTACATGGAAGGGGAACACATTATGGTATAAAGATAGATTATACCTTTGTAAGCATTATTTCCTCAAACATAAAATTCTTCAAAAGCTTCATGCCTCTCCACTTAGAGGTCACTCAAGATTTTTGAAAACATATCATAGAATCAAGCAAGATTTCTTTTGGGAAGGATTCAAAGGGGATGTTCAAGAATATGTGGTTGAATGCATGGTATGCCAATAAAATAAAGGTGAAAACATTAAGACTGTAGGTCTTTTTTAGCTTTTGTCCATCCCTAGCTAGCATTGGGAAGATGTTTTTATGGATTTTATGATGGGGTTACCACGGTATGAGGGTAAAAATATTATCATAGTAGTTATGGATTGACTTACCAAGTATGCTCGTTTTTCTTCCTTATCATAACCATTTTTTACCAATACAGTAGTTTCTACTTTTCTCAATACATTTAAAAAATTGCATGGTACTCTAAATATCATTGTAAGTGATCATGATCCCATATTTACTAGAAATTTTTTAACTAAATTATTTGCATGTTTGGGTACCCAGTTGGCTCATAGCTCAACCTTTCATCTTCATTATGATGGATAAATAGAGGTAGTCAACAAATATCTGGAAAGGTATCTTCATTATTTTATTTCCAACAAATAGGACAAATGGGTTCATTGGCTGCCACTTGCTAAATGGTGGTATAACACTCCTTTTCGAATTTATTCCAAGATGTCTCCCTTTATGGCATTGTATGGGTATCACCCCCCATCTATCAATTTAGTTTTTCTAGTGTATCTTAAGGTTCAAGTTGTTGAGCAACACATTCACCATCAACAAGAGGTCCTAGTCAGTTGGTGAGATAATTTAGCAATGGCATAAAATTGAATGAAGTAGCAAGTAGATTAACATTGTAGTGAATGGAATTTTTACATAGGTGATTGGGTATTTGTGCATTTATAACCATATAAGTAGATATATCTAAAGAAATAGAAAAAGGATAAAAATATATCACCAAAGTATTATGGCCCTTACTAGATCTTGCAAAAAAATTGGTAGTGTGTCTTATAAGATATAATTACCCCTAGCCACTCACATATATTCAATATTCCATGTATCTTGCCTAAATAAAGTAACTGGACATAGAGTTTCCACCTAATTTGAGCTACCTAAATTAGATTAATAAGGTTGAGTCATTCTAGAGCTTAAGGAGATCCTTCATACGTATACTAAGCAACTGTGGACTAGAGCCATTAAGTAGTATTTGATCAAAAGGAAGAACTTGCATTCTGAAGATACCACATGAGAGAATGAAGCATTCCTAAAACAACATCCTAGTTTGATTCAATATTAAAGAAAACATTGTTTTAAAGTAGAGGGGCATGCTATACCCTTAACCTATAGTGTGTCTATGGATATGTGTGGCTGACTTATGGATTACACACCTTCATATTATCTTGTTACATTTATCAATGTTCTTAATATTATCAGCCTATGGAATAACCATGACTAAGTAGAGTATATATAGGAGGTAGTGGTTAGTATTTTATTATCATATTTTGAATTCTATACTTATTGCATTGTTATAGAGATTTTCCCCTCAAAGTGGATTAGTCATAATATTCAAGTATTCTAATTTGTTTTCAATTTTTGTTGTGGATCTACTTATTCTGCCATATATAATTCTTTTATTGAAAATCATCTATGTAATTTCCATATAACTAGTATCAGATCCTACACCTAGGTTCAAGTCATGGAGTAGGCGGCTATGCCGACATGGTAGTGTTCATGTGGGGATTTTACATAGATGGGATCCTATTGTATGGGTGAAAATCTAGCCTAGAGTCTGGGCTTTAGAATCATGGTGAGATGTTATGATCCTGATGGGAAAATTTCACTAACACCTCAAGGTTTTCGTATAATGGTTTGTTACATCATGAAAAAAATTAAATTCATTATGAAGGACAAAGATAATGTTGTTTGTTTCATAGAATGATTGTGACCAAGAATTAGATTTCCTATTATGAATATCTAGTACCTAACCAAAGCTAACACTTTATCTACTCCTTTCTAAGTGGAGAAAATAGAGTATTGTGGTGATGCTCCCCTAGCTAGTTATAAATTTGAGGTAAAGATAGATGCATTCATAAGATAATAGAAAAGATGCATGAAAAAATAATCCTAAACTAAGCTTATGGTGTAGAAAGTGTATATGGGAAGGACAAAATAGAAATTATTGTTGTAAGCTTAATAATGATTTTTATGAGATATGTAGGGTAGTAGGGCATGTGACTTAAAAGTGCCATATTTTATAAAACTACATACAAAAATCATAGGGTTTGTTTTGAAATTTTTATAATTATACTAACCATGATGAAAATAATTATCATTTATTACAAGAGTTAAAGGAATATTTTACTAAGAATGTCTTTGTAGTTGTAGCATAGCAAATACTAACTGTGAAGTAGGGGATTATAAGACTAGAAGTGGAAATGACAAGTATAACTCAAGATAGGCTTGGATGGATGCCTTTGTAACATGAGTATCAATCATAGGGTCTATTAAGTTGGAATAATACATCATCTCCATTATATCAATATTTTGGTCAATATCAATAATAATGAGCCAATACAAACCTCTAGAAGCAATAGTCAAATTGGGCTTTGAGTTCCCCTTAGCACCAATATGGTGGGTATTATGCACAACACAACCAATAAGGAGGGTATGTTGGATAACAAATAAAAGTTTGGGGATGCCAAAAAAATATATGTGGCTATACATGAGGTCATAAGGGAGGATATATATGGCGATATCAAGGAGGTCATAATAATGATAATCAGTAAACCTAACCACATATGTAATTCTTTTTATGTGAAACATACAATGACTATGCTATGAATTTCCCTATCAATCCATAGAGATAAATATACTACATATACTATATATTTCAAGGTCAACATAAAATTGTGATCCAAAACTCAAAAGCTTTGGTTGAAATATAATTCAAAAAATAAGAACAAGACAATTCAAATAATGTTATCTCTGAGAAGAGATGTTTTATTGATCAAATTTGCAGACCCAAATATATGCCTATCTCTGAGAAGAGATGTCTGATTTCCTTTTTAGGTTACATCTTCATTTATACATGTTTTTAAGGTGTGAAGAGGATGTGGAAGGTCACCAATATCGAGGGAGATTAAGTGGTTTGACTTCCATGATTTACAACAACATAAAATTCGAGGAATTACTATTTTTAGAAACTTACTATTTTTAGACTACACTACTAAAATTGAAATTTAGGGCACTTCTATTGTGTTTTCAGGGGTCAAACTTCATTGAGTATAGACCCATGTCATCTCATAATGTTTCCCTCATTATTATCTTTCTAACGGTTCAAACGTCGAGTCAATTGGAGTTACAATGCAAAAGTTATGGCTCCCATAAGTTCCATAATCAATTGGAATGGACCCATCACCTGAATTGTCGCTTGAATTGTTGCCCAGATCAAATTAGATAGTGTCTAGTTATTTAAAAATAAAATAAGGAGAGGCCAATATGAAATGTAAACATGATCAATGCAAAACCAAAGGAGAATGCATTTGTGCAAGCAATCACTAACAAACAAAGAGTAGAACAAGAGTTACCACCATTATAAATTCCAAAAGATTAGAGTATTATAAAAGTAAAATGGGATAAATATCTTGATATTGGTACTAAAAATAATTTGATGTACCAAGATACACAAGTCTTACAATAGATCCAATAACAACCAACTTTTGAAGGTGATAATAAAACCTTTGATGTTTAAATATATGGATAAATAATAAAAATCATGAGATAGGAGGGTGTTATGACTTCCCTCATAGACTTGATGAAAGTACTTAGCACCCTATGAAATGAATATATTTTTTAGAACATCACTAATCTCCTACATAATATTATAAAATTCACATAATGAGGTCAACAACATATTGACAAAGTAGTATGGTATGTTAAGACTAAGAAACCTTGGGATGTTTTTTCTTGTATAGATATTAAGATACCTAGATATGAGATTCTAAATGCAGTCTTTGATTTTGGTAGCATAATAAATATTATTCAATGATCAACTTTGGAAACCATTGGTTGGACCTTAAGTTACAATCTAGTTACTCTCAGCCTGAACATTATGGTAGGGTAAAGCCCATTGGAAGGCTAGAGGATGTTGAGATTAAAATAGTTGAGCTCAGTCTACATAGATATTTTTAGGTCATTAATATGAATACATTAGAAAATTCATTATCCTACCTTAATCAGTTAGAAATGGGCCTATGATGGCCAAACAACCATTAACACTATGCATAATCAGCTATAGGCACATCAAAGGGATAAGATAGTGGTCATATCCTTTAATAAGTCTGAAAAAAAATTATATATCATCCCAAAATATCTAGAGTCCCCTTATGCCTATGGGGATAATAGTTGGTTTAAAGTCAATGCATATGAAAGGAAAACTACTTTGTGACTTGTAGAGTATCAAGATTGAAAATCACATAAGACTCAACAAAAAGAGAAACCACTATATAAGCATGTTATAACAAAGTCTCTAGACAAGTAGGCTCAAATAAAAGAATGTGTTTCTCTATCAAAATATGAAGTAGATTTCTTGTATAATTTAGGTGCAACAATGATGGATTACATATAACCTAATCCAAAGGGTGTTATACTTTGTGAGATAACATCATTCATAAGTGGTGACTCAGATATTCATATTTTGAATTGGGTTCAAAGAGATCATGAGATACAACCTTTACATATAGTATGTATTTCTAAAGCCATATAACTTAATACTTTAAAATAGAGGAACTTAATCCATTCATATTAAAGCTCAAACGCCATGTGTTAGAGGTGGATCAATGAGTCAGTGCACTTAGCTATGCATAAAAAGGGACTGCTACAATTGGTGGGCAATGTATAAAAATCTAAAAATTCATTGGGAAAAAGCATGTGAATTTTTATGTGCAAGATTCCAGCTACCAACTACTATGGAATAAGAATGACCTTTCTTCCAATAAGGTCAATGCTCTGATTTGGACATTCATAACTGTGTGGATATATGGACTACATAGGGAGTAGAGTTAAGGTATTGGGAGCACCTTTTTAGTCATACATTAGCACCTCTACCAATAGCCTATTTTATGCACCAAGAACATAGGAGAGAGACCAAACATTAGGCACAAGTGTATCAAGACTTAATTTAGAATTTTATGTTCAAAGATGAAAATCCATTGGTGCATAATGTCTTACATAAAATTAAAAAAATTATATGTCATGGATGATAAAAAGAGTTAGAAACTGTAGTTTAATCATCATCTCAACAAGAAGAAACACATGATTTGAATTTAAAAATTCATAATTATAAGGCCAGTCAAAATGAACAAGTTCTTGTTAAGCCATGTAATAGAATAATAGATGAACTGAAAGAATCTAATGATACTAACATAGATCTAGATCTATAAGGTTTATTTAAAATAGAATGTGAAGCTAAACCAAAACCAATATAAAGCATAGATCAAGTTGAAAAACAAAGACTATGTAACATAAACATTCCATAGTGGGAAGTTAAGCACATATTACAAGAAGATCTACCTAGTGGATCTAGTAAAGTACATCTGTTAAGTTGTGGAGCTAAAAGCTTCACTGATGCAAATAGAGGAGGTTGCTGAGTATTACAGTAACTGACGTTGGTCTGATCAATCGATGTTGGTCATCTTTAGTGTATGCAGTAATTGACATCAATTATGGGTCGGCTGACATCGGTCAGATAGGAATCGACGTTGGCAACCTGTGTGTGTGCGTTTGCATGCGCTTCCAGAACTAGTTTAATTTTAGATGGACAGTTAGTTTGCATGTAAAAGACTAATTTTAGTCTTGAGTTTGTGTTTTTAATTATTGTAATTAGGAAGTCTAATTATTGTTTGTATGGGATCTATTTAAGAGACCCATGGGGTTGTATTGTAATCAAGGACAAGGAAGAGATCCTTCCAATTGTAAGATCAGTTGATTTGCAAGTAGCAAGATCAGGGGAGATCTACATGGTAAGTAAGATCAGTTGATTTGCAGGTGTGCAAGATCAAAAGAGATCTACTTGGAGTTCTTGGAGTACTTGGTGGATTGGCAGTATTGTTACTGACTGGTGGAGGGAACAACTCATTGTTGAGTTATGGTTGTAATTGATTGTGTGAGAGAGAGAACTCTTGAGGGAGAATTACTATATGCCCAAGAGGTGTGGGAAGAGTGTGATTTATTCATTATATTTCCTTCTGGAAGAGTATTAATACAAGGTTGTATTATCTCTCATATTCTGTGTTATTTCTAAATTTTAGTTACATATTACTTCTAGTTTAATTCTGTGTTTAGTTGCTTATACAAAGGTAATCAATTGTGCTCTTAAGGAGTAGGATCCTAACAAGTGGTATTAGAGCTTTCTGCTCCAAGATCCTGACAATTGGTATCAAAGCCTGGTTCAGAGCAGGTTAGTGTTTGTTGATTATAGGTCACTCACAGGGGTTTCTATTTGAGTGGGAGTAAAGCAATGGCAGAAGAAAGTAAGCTAAGAATGGAGAAATTCAATGGCAAGAATTATCAATTATGGAGGATGTAGATAAAAGATTATCTGTATCAGAAAGATCTGTACTTACCGTTGGGTGGGGTTGCATGCAAGCCCACAGATATGAAAGATGGAGAATGGAATGTTCTTGATCAGAAGGCTTTGGGATCTATAAGGTTGAGCCTGGCATTGTCTGTGATTTCCAACTTATCATAAGAAAAGAAAACAGTAGAGTTAATGGAATCTTTGGCAAATTTATATGAAAAAGCCTCAGCTTTAAATAAAGTATTTCTTATGAAGCAATTATTTAATTTGCAAATGCAGGAAGGTGGATCGATACATAGTCATCTTAGTTATTTCCATGGATTAGTAAATCAGTTAATTTCAGTCAATATAGCTTTTAATGATGAAATTAAGGCTCTCTTAATCTTATGCTCTTTACCTAAAAGTTGGAATAGTTTGGTAATGGCAGTTAGTAATACTGTGTCTGCTTTAAATATCTTGAAAGTTGATGATGTTGTTAGTGTAATCTTGAATGAAGAAATTCATAGGAAAAGCACAGGGGAATCATTAGGTAATGCTTTAAGTGTTGAAAGCAAGGGAAATCAAGGTCAAAGATAGGCAAGAGATCCAGATCCAGGTATGGCAGTATAATCTGCCAAAATTGTGGAAAGAAAGGGCATGTAAAGAAAGATTGTTGGTTGAAAGAAGATCAACATGAAGGAAATGAAGAAGTAAAAGATGCAAGTATTGTTGACAGGATGCTCTTGTATGTTCCTTGGATAAAATGGAATCTTGGGTTTTAGATTTTAGTGCCTCTTTCCATGCAACCCAAAATAGATAATTTTTCCATGATTATGTCCATGGAGACTTTGGAAAGATTTATTTAGGGGATGGTAAGCCTTGTCAAATGGTTGGCAAAGGGAAAGTGCAGCTGAATTTATAGATGGGCAACACATGGGTGTTGAAGGAGGTCATGCATGTCCTAGTCTTGAAGCAGAATTTGATTTCTGTAAGAAAGTTGGGTGATGAGGGATGCACAATAACTCTCACAGTGGAATCTTGGAAAGTTTCCAAGGGTGCACTTGTTTTAGCAAGAGGTAAGAAAGTAGGTACCCTTTATCTATCTACTTGTATTATTGATTCTCCTTCTGGTTTATCTACTTTAGATGTAGATGCAAAGATGTGGCTCTGTAGGCTTGGTCACATGAGTAAGAAGGGAATGGATGTTCTTAAGTCAAATGATAAGCTTTCGGGTTTAAAAAGCATAGATCGAGATTTTTGTAAACAACAAAAGAAAGTGAGGTTTCTTAAAACTGGGTCAATAAAGAAGGGAGCTTCTATTGGAGGATCACATTATTGCATAAAGAAGAAATCTAATGTTTTTGACAATGATAAGAACAAGATGGCCTTGGTTTTCAAGGAAAAGATGATGGACAGAGATTAACTCAAGAGGCTAAATAATTTTGAGCAGGGCAGTTTGGACAAGGTTATGATCCAAAGTGAGCTCGTAGGTAAAAATCATCACTCACAAGAAAACACAGTTATCGACATCGATCAAGTGAGAACCGATGTTGAATAGGTAGGAACTGATGTTGGTCATGTGCAGACTGAAGTTGGTGATGTCGGCCAGGTGGCCACCAACGTCGATTAGGGAACCGACATCAGTGATCAGGAGGAATCAACATCGGTCGGGTGCAGATCGAGGTCGGCCAGAGGTGACTGACATTGGTCACTATTAGAATAGATTTTGGGTGGACAACAAGTTGTCAAGGAGTCTCAAATTCTCATGAGGAGGATTGAAAGGGTAAGTAAGCCTCAAATTCGTTATTCCCCTTCTTTACACTACTTGTTGTTCACTGATGGTCAAGAACTAGGAAGTTTTGAAGAGGCAATGCAGGTAGAATCCAGGAAATAGTGGGAGCATGGTATGAATGAGGAAATTGATTCCTTGGAAAAGAACCAAATGGGAGATTTGGTAGAGTTGCCAGCTAGGATGAAAGCACTGAAAGACGAATGGATTCTCAGGTTAAAGAAAGGAGAGAATGGACACGTGAGATAGAAGGCTAGGTTATATGGTCTTGAGCAAGCTATAAGATAATGGTGTTTGAGGTTTGACAGGTGTATGACAAAGCATGGCTTTAGTCAATGCCAATGTTACCATTGTTTTTATTTTACCAAGTTAGATAATATTAGCTACATTATCCTGTTACTGTATGTAGTGTATATGCTTGTTGCAGGGTCACACATACAGAAGATTACTGAGCTAAAGGTAAAGTTAGTTCAGAGTTTTTCCATGAAGGATTTGGAAGCAGCAAAGAAATTATTTGGCATGAGTATTTCTAGAGATAGGGAAAGTCACAGGTTGATTTTGTCTCCAGAGGATTATGTGAATAAGGTAGTGGAGAGGTTCAATATGCAGGATGTAGAACCGTTTAGCACACCTATGGTTGGAAAGTTCATATAACACTGTCCTGAATCACATGATGAGGTTGAGTATATGTGTACTAGACCTGATATTACCCAAGCAGTGGGAGTTGTCAGCAAGTTTATGGCCAATTTGAGAAAGGAGCACTGGAAAGCAGTTCAGTGGATTCTCATGTATCTGAGAGGGACCAGCAGTAGGTATACATGCTTATGCAGGGTCAAGCACTTCTCTACATCAGTATGTAGATTTAGATATGGCAGGTTACTTGGATGACAGGAGAAGCACCACATGATATGTGTTCATTGTTGGTGGTACGATGGTTAGCTAGATTTCAGAGATGTAGAAGGTTATTGCAGTCACGGTGGCTAGCAAGGATAAGAACCCTGCCAAAATGTTAACAAATCCAAGAACAAAGGAGAAGTTGAATCTTCATTCAACTTATGTTGTTCTTTAAGATTAAACTTGAAGAGGGTTACAAGCCAGGAAACAAAATTAGATGATGTATAAGTACAGGTACATGTGCAGTTGTTTATCTCTAAGTGGGAGATTGTTAAGTTATGGAGCTAAAAGCTTCACTGATGCAAATAGAGGAGGTTGTTGAGTGTTACAATAACCAATGTCAGTCTAATCAACCAACATCAATCATCTTTAGTGTACGTAGTAATCAACATCAATTATGGGTCGGCCGACATCAGTCAGACAAGAATCGACATCGACAACCTGTGTGTGTGCATTTGCATTCACTTCTAGAACTGGTTTAATTTTAGACAGATAGTTAGTTTGCATGTAAAAGACTAATTTTAGTCTTGAGTTTGTATTTATAATTATTGTAATTAGGAAGTCTAATTATTGTTTGTATGGGATCTATTTAAGAGACCCATGGGGCTGTATTGTAATCAAGGACAAGGAAGAGATCCTTCCAATTGTAGATCAGTTGATCTGCAGGTAGCAAGATCAGGGGAGATCTACATGGTAAGTAAGATCAGCTAATTTCTAGGTGTGCAAGATTAAAGGAGATCTACTTGGAGTACTTGGTGGACTGGCAGTATTGTTACTGACTGGTGGAGGGAACAACTCATTGTTGAGTTGTGGTTGTAATTGATTGTGTGAGAGAGAGAACTCTTGAGAGAGAATTATTTTACACCCAAGAGGTGTGGGAAGAGTGTGATTTCTTCATTGTATTTCCTTCTGGAAGAGTATTAATACAAGGTTGTATTGTCTCTCATATTCTGTGCTATTTCTGAATTCTAGTTACATATTACTTCTGGTTTAATTCTGTGTTTAGTTTCTCATACAAAGGTAATCAATTGTGCTCTTAAGGAGTAGGATCCTAACAAGTGGTATTAGAGCTTTGTGCTCCAAGATCCTAACAACATCAAGAAGCCTTAAAAAATATTGAGGGAAATAATAAAATAGAGGAAATGCCTAAGCTTACAACTGTGGGTGACTATTGGGGACAAGAATAAATCTTAGAAGCTTTGCAATTACTTTGAGACTATCAAGATGTATTTCTAACCAAGTTTTTTGAAGTAAAAGGTGTGGATCCATCCTTGGGGGAGATGCATATAGAATTGAAAGAGTGTACTTGACCCATCAAAAATTTCCCATATAGGCTCAATCCCAATATGAAGATCAAAGAAAAAATCAAACTGGATTGATTATAAGAAGCTAGAACTATTTATCTAGTTGAAAACATAAAATGGGTAAGCCCTGTAGTTGTGCAACCAAAGAAGACATGAGAAATTTGAGTTTATGGAGACTAATGTGCACTCAATGATGCCTACATCAATGACCCATTCCAAATACCATTCACAGATGAAGTCCTTGAGTCTATAAGAGGGCATGAAGTGTACTCATTCATAGATGGATTTAGTGGGTACCATTAGATTCTAATCATAAAGGAGGATCAATGTAAGACTACCTTCACAACTGAATGGGGATCATTTGTAGATAAGGTAATGCCCTTTGACCTAAATAATGCACCAATAGTGTTTTTTAGTGCTATAATAAATGCATTTACAGACTTCATTCATTAATTTTTAAGTTAATTTGGATGATTGGGATATTTTCTCTTTATTTAAAGAACATCTATCGAAGCTAAAATTAATGCTATAGTAAATTCATGATTTGTGCATTGATTTGAATTTAAATAAGTTTTTTTATTTAAACATTTTAGTGTTATGATGGGTCATGTTGTATGTAGTGATGGTAGTTTGGTTATTTCAATTAATATTTATATGATATTAGGGATGCCTTCCATATCTAACTCTATATAAGTGTACATATTTCTCAATCATACTTGATACTATATGAAGTTTATGAAAGGTTACAAAACCATAGAGTTTCCAATGGAGAAACATTTGTGCAAAGATACAAGGTTTGAGTGGACAACAAAATGGTGAGTAACATTCATTGAGCTAAAACAAGGTTGGTAATAATACTAATTCTATTTTTTCTTGACTGAAAGAATCCATTCCACATACATGTGGATGATTCAGGTATCGTAGTAGATGTCTTAGTATATCCAGGTGAAGGTGGGTTGGATCATCCCATACATTTTTCTAGCAAGAAGTTATCAGCTACAGAAAAGAACTATACAACTACAAAGAGAGAGGCATTATCTATGGTGTTTTCACTAAAAAAGTTATAGTATTACTTGTTTGCTACACTTTTTGGGCTCTTTAAAGATCACTAGACATTACACTACCTAGTTAACAAGCCAATGTTAGGAGGAAAAATATATTGGTGGCTTATGTTGTTTTGAGAATTTCAATTTTGCATTAATGTTAAGATAGGATGAGAAAATGTGGGTCCAGATCATCTGAATAGGTTACACAATAGGGAGGGGCCATAAGAATTAGAAGATGAATCAACAAATGTGCACTTATTTAGGGATTCTAAAATCTTTGATAATATGGAAGACATTGAAAACTTCTTGGAGTAAGGAACTTTTCCTATGTATTATATGAAATGGGATAAAAAGTAAATGGTCACCTGAGCTATATAATATCATCTCATCAATGGGTATTTGTATAATCTGAGTAGAGATTATGTGATGTAAAGAGTATCACTAGAGCATGAACGACCACAACTTCTTTGGGAAGCTCATCAATTGATTATAGGGGGTCACTTTGTAGGTGAAGCCAATGCCATAAAAATCCTACAAAGTGGTCTTTGGTGGCCTACCTTGTTTTATAATGTGCACCATGTAGCCAAAAATTGTAATGTCTACCAATAAATAAGAAAGCCAAATTAATGTGATGAAATACCTTTAGTTCCTATGCTCATAGAACAATCATTTGAATAATGTGGGATTGACTTTATTGGACTTATAACTCGTCTTAGCAAGCAATTAATGTGTGGTATATCAATACTACAACCAATTACTTCACCAAATGGGTGGAAGAAACTGTGACCCTAAGTTGTGGTGTGAATGATGCTACTAAGTTCCTATATGAAAATATAATCACAAGGTTTAGATGCCCAATAAATATCATTAAAGATAGAGTAACACATTTCCTCAGTAATACTATCAAAACTCTCACTAAAGAGTTTAGGATATTACACCATAAAAGCATAACTTATCATCCCCAAGTAAATGGGCAGGCTGAAGCATCAAATAAAGTATTGGGGAAAATGATAAAAAATATTTTTAATGTACAAAGGGATGATTGGTAGGATTGCATTATTTTGGGTTTTTGGGCTTACAAAACAAATTACAAGCATTCCACATGTTTCACTCCATTTCATCTTGTTTTTGGTCTTGAAGTAGTAATGCATATGGAGTATATAGTTCTTAGCTTATGCATTTCAATAATCATGAGGCTCAAAGATCATGAATCTCTAAAATAAAGGTTATTGGACTTGGTTAAAATGGAAGAAAAATTAAAAAGGGAACTATGGACACGTGAGATGTACAAGTCAAGTCAAAAGGCATGGCATGATCTCAGCTAGTGATCTAAATAATTATATTCTGGGAAAGTGATATTTTTATATGATAGTAGGTTTAGGGAATTCTTGAGAAAACTACACATTTTAAGAAAAGGACCCTATATTATACATAAAGTTTCACAATAGGGTACTATAGTGTTAAAATATATGTAGGGAACTATATTGCCAAGATGAATAAATGGATTTAAGCTTAAGCCTTAAGGCCTTTAATCTCTATCACTTTATTGATAACATGAGTGGGTGTTGAGTAGCACCATGTAGTTAAGTTTTTATTTAATGTTATTTGTTTTTGTTTATTTGTTTTATTTAGGGTTATGTGTTTCTATAGTGTGATCTTTGTATCGTAACACATCACAACTAGCAAGGATTAATTATAGTCAAAATATGTGTTTAAATTCTAGAGATAAATTAAAGGAAAACTAGCACCAACTATTAGAGATTTTGAAATAAGTCCAAGAAAGAGGCACAGACAAGATAGGTATAGTGAAAGGATGGATAATGGTCATTAAATATAGTTAATGATAAGGCACTTGAATATATTGCATTCTTCCCAAGGTGGATTGCATGACCAATTGATAAATGACATCATAAAATAAATAGGGTAGATGAAAATATATCACATCACATCAAATAAATACCAAGAGATCAATCAAATATTATATTTGAAAAAGTGTCACTATCAGATCAAATTTCACCAAGTAAGATTAAATATGGGAAATAAAACTCATGTACAACTAATAAACATAATTAAATTAGTTGATTAGACATAATTGAGTGCCAAAATATATATATAATAAGGGGAATGAACAGCATATATAAATTACACACTTTTAAAAATAATCTAATTTTATGATCTGATTTCCAGACATCTTCAAGTACATATATTGCATATTAGAGCTCAAGCAAACAAAGAAACTCTTCATCTCAAGCAAAAACAATAATAATGGAGTGAGGTACACTATTGATCCCACTTACAGATATATAGGAGGAGATGGGAATTAGATAGGCTTATGTCAAACTAAATATAATGATCCTCATCCTTTTGAATTCATGGATAAAAAACAAATTTATTTTCTCTTGGGCCTCAAAATCCTACACAAGCTAGAGCCCTCCAACATCCTCTACAAGGATTAGACATGAAAATATTGTTTAGGCTACCTACATTTGGTAAACTTGATGAGGTGATGCTAACCCTCTTGAGTAGATATAACCAAGGGGATATTCATTTATCCCAAGATGTTATAGTTTGGATTGATTCCAAAGCTATGACATAAGCTATAGGTCTCCTAAGGTAGGTAAAATCCCTTCCCACATACAAAACCACTACTCCCATTCATTCAGATACTAGGGATAAATATACAACTAGGGCAAGTAGAGGAGTACTAATTACGTCCATAATGGACACTTCAGTGTGAATTTTTGTTGAATGCATCACAAAGAAGTTTTGGTAAATAATAGAGTAGGAAATAAAAGGGGTCATTAATATCACATATTATATGATACATATGTGGAAGATTTTAACTGGCTCAAGTTGTTCACATAAAAATTAACTACCAATATTGATAAGGTATTCATAGTTACTTCATAGACTTTTCAATATTAGTTTTTGGTCTTGATTTTGTGTTTTATATAGTGGAAATCCCTAGAAAGACCCATTGATGTCAATGTAAATATTTAGCTTGCCATCACCTTCACAAACAACACATGGACCAAAACAAGGAAATATTATGAATAACTGGGTAGGTTCAATGCATGGTGGATTGAGTCCATGTCCTTAATCAATTCACACCCCTGAATCTGTCAGGATTTCATGCAGTATTTAGGGCAATATGCATTATTAAAAAAACTACACAATGGAGTGAAAATCAAACTGCATGAGCTAAAAATTCTATCTATGACTGTAATGCCATTTTTCATCACAATACTAGATGTACAAGTAAAATTATGGAGGCAAAAATCTTTAATTCTGAGGTCTATATAACCCTTGTGATCTATTCATCTAGAAAGATAATAACTAGTTCCATAATAGGCACAAGTACAACATAAGCCCCACCACAAATATTAACAACCTTGTCATAGCCAGATAAAGGCAAAACAAAGGCACCTACATAGAAAGCCTCACCACCACCACCACCAAAGAAGAGGACATGTCACACAAATTGATGGTTGGATAATCTAAATGTACTAAGGATAGTAGGTGAGTGTGACCTACCAAAACTAGGAGTGGACAAGCAGGGAGTCTTAAAGACTATATTCAAAGACATCGATAATGATGTATATAACAAGGAAGAATAAAAGGAATTATTTTTATAGAAAGCAGTATGTACATGCCATGTGGATTAACATTTACGGTAGGATCTCTAGGTTGATATCACTCAACCCCCACCCTGTATTATTATTGATATCATAGGTCAATAATAAGTCGATGGCCAAAATATTTTAAGTAGACCAAACTATAGGATCATCCATTATGTAAATGGTCAATATACTAGAACAAGAAATCCCAATCTAGACATTGATGTGTAGACCATGTACACACCCATATACCCAATCGTATCAAACTATAAGAGAAAGGATGGTGTATTTTGGGGAACTAGCAGTTACAAGTAGTGTGTAACTATCACATGCATCATAATAACAACCTATAACTTAGGCTATAAAGAAGCAACAATAGATCCTCACTCTTCTAGACACATTTAAGAAAAATACATTTGTGTGCATAGGTATGGTTGTGGAATCATAAACTTTTGAAGAGCCTACATCAACTATTAAACTTGAAATCCTAGAATTCAAAGAGGGGCCTCAACAAATAACTATGCAAATTCTAACACCAAAATAGGAAACTATGTAACAAACATAGGATCCAAAGGATGCATAAAATAAAGAAGAGAGGAAGCATAAAAAGGAAGAGAAGTGTAATCAACAATAAGATAAAGAACAAGCAACTGCATAGGAGGTGAAATACAAACAATAAGAAGATGTGTAGGAAGAGTAACAAAAATAACAAGATGTAAAGGAAAAGTTACATAAGCAAGCCAAACAAGTAGAAGATTCAAAGAAGTGGGCCAATGAAGTAGAGGATATGAGGAAGTAGGATGAAGAACTGGAGGCAAAAAGGAAGCAGTAGGAGCAAGCACAAAGAAAATTATAAGAAGTGGAGGTTGTGAAATTAAAGAAAGATGAAGAAGAGGAAAAATTTAGGGCTCGAGATGAATAAAAGGCCAAAATAAGCAAGTGAAATAAATATATTTCAAGTAAGTATCTAGAGATAAATATAAGGCCAAGGAGGTGCAATGCAATAAAGAAGAGCAAGTCAAATGCATAGTTGAAGCCCAAATAGATAATAAGAATAAATCCAAGACTAAAGCTGAGGCCAAAGCTAAGGAAAACACCAAAACCAAAGGAAAACACCAAAACCAAAGCCAAAGCTAAAGCTAAGGCTAAGGCCAAAGCAAAATCCAAAGCTTAAGTTGAGGTACATGCTAAAGCTAAAGTATTGAAGGAAAAAGAGGCATGAGATAAGGAATATGTAGAACATGCAACATAAGTATAAAAAGCAAGAAAGTGCATAAGAGGAAGCTTTTTAGTTGAAAACTTAGATTGCTACTCGAAGGCTATGAGATATTCCCACAACATCCACCCAATGCACCACTTTCTTGATACCTTTGGCTCACACACTCTCTTGAAACACTTTAAAATGCATCCATGGAACTTGTGACCACTAATATGGAAAAATATTTGGATGTTGCTCAATTTCCCCTATCCAAAAAAATTGAAGGCACCATTTTGTTCTAAGATACAATTTCATAAAAGGCCTTAGACTTGGAGTAGGAAGTTTTTGGCTACATGATGAAAAAGAAAAATTGAGAAACTAAATTGTAATGGTAAGGCATATAATCAATAACACTTATCCCATGTTAATTACATAAATTGTCAGTGACCAGGTCATGTCTGAGGATAAGTAACTCATGGATTTATTGATGTAACTCACTAAGGATTGATAAGATGCATAATTCCTAGAAACACTACATGCATAAGGGATGGCTCTAAAGATAGAGGTGGATGCAATTTATGAGCTGCTTGAAGAGTATGAACAATTCTTTGATACCACTGTGTTACAAGGCAAATAGATAACTCAAGGAATATTAAACTAGAGGTAACCTCTCAATAAATATTTGTCCACTATGAAATAGGAGTTTAAAATAATATATAAAGCCAAAGCCATGATAGATGATCAAATCACTACTATATAATTAGTGGGTAGTGCACTTAAGCAAATATTGGATTAGAGGGACACTACCATGCAAAAGCTTTAGGCTTGGCATTATGAGATAATGCATAAAACATTTTTGGGCATTCAATATCAAAGGGTTATAGACTAATTGGATGACTTGGTGTTGGATATTTAGTTGAAAATGTCAAATACAAAAGCACTACTATCCATTGTGAAAGATGACGATGTGTAAAATTTGATTGTGATCTAGATTCCACTATGCATCTTCATTTCCTTGGTGCATGAGGCCCTGACAGATTGGAAGATGATGAAGCAATATATTTCATAGTTTGATATTTCCATTGTGCAATTGGTGGATGAACCTCAATTCATTCCACCACAATAACTCCATAAAGTCTTGTAGAAGAAGATAGTTGTATAAACACAAGTACCCACTTAGTAGCAACATACCCCACTAGTAGACCTTATATGCTCAATGGATCCAACCTAAACATAAGTAAAAACAATAATAGAGCAACCTCCTATGTATAAACTTTAAAGTGCACCACCAACATCCCAATAGGTAATTCACACCATTATTTTACAATTTTTCACAAACTATTCAAAGTTTGTAAATAGTCTTAAATATTAGGAGTGGGGATAGAATGGTTGAAAACTTATAAAAGGTGCCCACCTAATTATGCTAGTCTATTAAAAACCTAAAAGGGTAATAGGATATTATGTCACTTATTTGAAAACTTAAAATGGAAGATAAGTAGTGAACATTTGGCAAAAACCATTAAATGACACATAGAATGATAACTACGACTAGTGTTTATGACTCATCCTCTCAGCTTTAGAGCAAACTTCAAGGTGTAATTTTATCTCAAGATGAGACAATAATTTAAATCTAGGAAGTATTGGGTATGGATCAAGGTCACCAAAATTGCAAAGTATAATTGGTTGGACACTTTTACAAAGTATAATATTTTATCTTTTATATAGTCTTTTGGATGTATGTGACCTTGTAAGCATACGAAGTATAGTAGAGAATACGAAGAGTCTTTCCTTACAGCATATTGAAAGACTAGAATGTAAAGAGATAATGCTCTATAATTCTATATATATAGTGCTTAGATGTAATGAAATATGGTTTTGATGTGTGTTAGAGATTAATGAAATAGTTCTATTATGGGTTTCCTAAGAATATTTTATTTATGTTTAGTGCATAGTAAATATTTTGCTTGCATTTTAATCTATAATTAATTATGGTTATTCTACCTATTTATATGTGTTATTTCTATGTTTTCATGTAATAGTGTGCTTCCATATTTAATCAATGTTATTTAAGTTTGAATTATTGGATTCTATTTATCCTTGATCTCTACTACATAAGTTATCCCTATAATTAGCATGTTCTAAAATTTTCTACGAACCTTTGTTAACAATGAAAATTTTATATTTATAAGGTGCCTGGATATATATTTTATCCCCAAAATCATCCTTGACATCTCCTCCACCTTGAAATCAAAGCATTGGGGTGCAATCATAAGATATATGTTTGTCAAGCTTAAAATGAAAAGGAAATTTCTAGTTTTTCAAAATTCCTAGATATATATTTTATCCCAAAAAATATCATATTTTAAATTACAATACATATGGTATGGTGTTCTCTTCAATTAAATGCATTATGATCTTAATTGCATACATTATCATCTTAATTGCCTACATTTTGATCTTATTTGCCTACATTGTGATTATGATTCCTCTATATGGTTGAAAATTATGTTCCAAAGTTCTTCCTTTATGAATACATTCAAGAAGGTTAATGTATAAAAATAACAATGAAAAATAATAATAACATATAAGAAGTAAATAATTATAAACAAATTGTAATAGTGTATGATTCATTTACATATGTTAGATAATATTAATGTGTATCCAAATTATACCATAATGACATACAAAATAGGCCATATCAACATATAATCTAGAACATATAGATATACAAAATGAGCCATATAGGCATAATCTATCATATAAGCATAAAATGTGGACCTATTCAATGTAAAAAACTATCCATATCAACATGTACAAAAAAAATTGTGGTTATAACTACCTTTAGCACTAAAACTAGCTCTCATACTACTTAGTACCCTCCAAATAAATTTTGCCTCATCATCATAGATATAGAATCTAGGGTGTTCGATATCTAATTACGGGAAGAGATTATTTTCTTAGCTTGTGAAGGACCAAATTTCTATAACATAACCTTAGAAAATGGTTGTTGTTGCACAACATAAAATTAGAAATAATGCATTAAATGATACATGAAAAATGTTATAGTTACCAAGAATAAAATTTTCCAACAAGGTGATTATGGACTCACCACATGCCACCTAAATGGTTGCCTAGCGATACATGACCTTGAATATATAAGTAATGGTGAATCTTATATATCATACATATAGGGTTATATCTATGTGCATACAAATATAAATATGACATAGAGTATCATTGCTTGAAGTTAAAAAAGATAATATTAGTATATGTGTTCTCACTAGCTTCTATCTCTAAATTAGGTGGTGCTAGGGAGATAATGTATCTTGGGACACAAATGCAATGTCAGTCATGGGTCATTATGATCCAAATGACATACCCATATGATCTCTCATAATATATACAATAAATAGATGAAAGAGGTCAATTATGAAACACTTAAAATTAAACCCATTTTAATATAAATTTAAATTATTCCTTCTACATAAAGAGAGAGATAGTAATAGGGAATGAAAATGCTGATTACAATGTTATGATCTGGTTATATTAATATAGAGGGGATAACAATAATGTATGTCATGTCATCTATACAAACAAATAATCAAAGATAAAAATTACAACTTACTAATTACTTTCAAATTTAATTTCCTAACTTGAGTTTAGGGTACTGCAATGTTAATTATAGTTTTTACAATAGAATACAAACTAGGTGGGGTGGTTAAAATATTAGTTATCATCTAAACAAACAATAAATATGAAATAATTAAAATATTAATTAATTAAGTAAACATAAATTAAAATATAAAATTAATAAATTATTTTACATGTAAATAAACAAACTATAATTAATTACCTATGTCAATACATATGGTGAAGCAGGAAAGTCCTACATATGTATATGTGTGTTAACTTGAGGTGGTGAAGCAACTATATATGACATATACTATTATGTACTAGTGTCCATAGGTTTTGAAGTAACTACAAATGGAATATATAGTTATGTACTAGCATCCATAGGTGGTGAAGCAACCATAAATGGCATATTTTCAGATGTAACCCTTCTATGTCTAGCTTGAACATGTGGTCCGATACACTTCCTCCCACATGATGTGTAAAAATTTAAAATAATTATAGGATGCCTACTAATTATATGATAATTTGAATCACCAACAGTAGTAAGGACACCACTAGATGTGCCACCATGTGTAGCATGTGTACAGCTCCTTACTGTATGTATCCCATGGTTAATCATAACCTATGTGAGACTAATAATTCCCTCAATGGTGTCCATTTATGTACTAAGATGAAATATTTTGGATATGGAAATATGTGTTATTTACCTTATATTTTTATGTTAGTGGTTTTGGAAGTTCTAGTCCCGATTGACAATAGGTCTATCAAATGAGGTCCCACCTCCCCAACCTTAAGAGACCTTCATGTCAAAATGATTCAAGATTTATTGTATAATAAATCATATTAAAGTTATCTCAAAAAATACAATTTAACCTCATTATTTCATGGAGGCTCATCAAACACCATACACCACCTATCCCATAAGTTTTTCTAATCTCTACATGAACACACTAATTAATGCCAATGTGTTTGTGACTCGTTAGTGGTGGTTCAATGGTTCCAAACATGAAAAACAAAGCACGGACTTATTATTTTGTTATTTTTTTAAATGTCTTCCTGTGAAAAATTTTTAGAACAATATTATTTCAATACCTCTCTTTGATGAAGCATTACATCAAGTTGGCAAGTGACATTTTACACTTAATTGTAAATGGTCTCCAAAATATTGGCAAGTGAATTTCATGCACCATGTTTTAAAGAGTAAAGAAAAATATTGATGATAATTTGAAATTATTGCCACTTTGAATTATTTTTTATATAAATAAGAGTATTATTTGGTGAATTAAGAATGTTGGGGTTTTTCAGCAAGGTTTTGTGGGAGGTTTTCTTTAGGCAATGGGTCCATCAAATCAAGTATCTAAATTAATAAAAAAATATCTATATTAGGTTTTACTCATGCAAGGATTTCATGGTAAAAATTTAATCTTAATTTAAATACCCTCTTACTTGTTAATTATTATAAAAAATGCATCCCTAAAAATTGCATTGCAAACCCTACACTTTCCCTAAGGAAAAAAATAACATACCTAGGACTGTGGTGCGAGTGTGGAATCTTGGCAAGGAGTGTTTGGAGATGAATAACACACACACCCTCCTTTTTTTATCTTCAAGAGTGAGCTTGAATGGTGTAATAAAAAATAAATCACATTCTTATATGCTTAGGATTTTTTTAAGTTACAATAAAAGGCATATGCCCTTAATGAAATAGGGTTTACACCCTATGAGGTCAAGAATGATCCTTGTAGCATTTCTTTATTTTCTAAAAAAATAGTGTGTGCCATTTTAAAAATGGTGCATGGTATTTGTGTGAAATGAATTTGTTTTAGGAATGGCCCCATTTTTGTCCCCTAGCTCGGTGTATTCACCTGATACTTCTATTTAAACCCTTTCATTATAAATTATTGCATTGGAGTCAAATTAACATTAAATATAATTTTCCTTTTTTATACCTAATTAGGCCTAATTACAATGTATGTGAGTAAATGTGATGAAACTTAACTTATTTCCATTTATTCATATTTTTTTTGGTGAACATGCACTCTTTTATACCTATCTGAAGGTTAGACTTTACTTCCATAGTGGTGGATCTAACATACTCAGGGCTAATTATTTGACATTTCTTTATGGCTTGTGTTCTTTCATGTTTAAATATCCTTATCCCTAAGTGTATTGTGCATGATTTTACCATTGTGTGATGTGTTTTTTTTATGTTATTATAAGTTCTTAGTTTGATTGTAAATTTCTAATAATATTCCATTAATTAGATCTAGATTGAGCTTGCATAAGAAACATGGAATTTAGAAATGTTATTTCGAAAGTTAATTTCTCTATTGTGAATAAGTGCATGCCTTGAATAATAATGGTGTAGATAGATATAAAATATAAAATTTATGATTGTGAGAATGACAATGACCATGAGGTTAATAAAGGAACTAAATAGTGATGATGTTTTCAATAGTATGAAGAAATGTGCTAAATAGAAAATCCTAATATTATATCTAACACAAAGTTTTTTTATATCAATATATCCCTTATCATGAGGTCATTTCAAAAATTATTCCTAAACCTACTCATGTTTCCTTTGCATCTGCCATTCATTCTTCCCATAATAATATGAGAATGCTTAAGATGTTTATATTATTTTCCCTAGATTCCCATAATTTGATTCTTCCAAATTCTCAAAAAAATTAATATCTTCTCAAACTTTTATCTTATTCAAAAATCATTTACTTACAGTGTTTTTAGAATTTATCCTAATGTTTTAAATCCTTATTCTATTCAAATATAATCCACTACTCCTATTCTAATTTAAAATTTTGAAACAACAATATAATTCAAAATTTGTGTGACATGTAACAACAAATTAAATTAATTTTTTAAAGGTCTCAAAATCTAAGTATTCAAATCAGTTCTAATGATATAATTTTAAACCCTTTAGTTCATTATGTACTTGTGTAGACAAATAGTTTTATTATAAGCCATGTTGTCACTACATATTTTTCATATTTCCATATACTTTGCCTATTCATATACATTTGGATATTTTAAAGAATTTTCCCCTCACATTGGACCTCTCATAGCCTTGTGCCTTCCACATTTACTCATAAACACCTCAGATCTATTAGTTGTATGCATTAATCCAACTTGATCTCTAATTTTTTTTATTTTTTGAAATGGCCATAATCATTGGTGGTTGATTGTATTCACGTGACTTTTTTGGTCTATATCACCTATATTGATTTCATGTGGCTTGATTGTCAATTATCACTATTTTCCATGGTCAGCCTATGTGTGAATTTGTCTTTTAGAAGATTATATACAAAAATATATTGTTAGTCATTTCATGGATCTCAAATATCTTAATTAATATTTAAATTGATTATATCCATTGCACATTTTTCAAGGATCCTACACATTGATCCAAATTAACCCTCATAATATATTCAAGTCTTGTGCCTACACATTTGAATCCAAATAATGTTACACAATGAAGCATGTATTTACATCTGATTATCTATGGAGAGGAGGAAGTCCTTTCCATTATTTGGATTAGTAACACTTGAAAAACACTAGAACTATATTGATCCCTAATTATGAGTATACATGATATGTAATTGTAACCCTTGATGGTGTTTGAGCCACTAGCCTTACACATATTCTATAGTTTTTTGACATTGTGGAAAATTAGGGATACATCAAAAGAGAAGATAATTCATAGGTTTGTACATAATTTTTTTTACAATAAAATATATATTCCCAAACCTTTGTTTCTACTGAAGCATCTCAAAAAGCTTCCAACACATGAAATCAAAATTTCCATAATCATAACAATTTTTTAGATTTTTTAGGAATCCTGTTATAATCAACCATATGATTCCAATCTATATGTTATAAAATAATAGATCTCATACTCATTTGATCATGTAATATGTGTGTAAATATATCCAAATAATATTTTTTGATAAATGAAATATAATTAATAGGAAAAAAACTTGAAATCAAAACAAAAGATAAGAGAGAATAACTAGCAAGACCACTTTTAGGTGCCATTGTTAAACATATGGGAAAATTTTAAAGAATTTATCTATAGTTTATTTTTATTTTATGTCATAATATCCTTTATACATCGACCTATGAATGTAATCCATAAACATGGGATGAAAATGTGTAATTGGTAGGTAGTAACTAGGATATAAATGGATATGTGTAAAAGGTCTTATAGATGGAAGCAATAAATTTTCTTAAAAACACATTACTTGGTGAGATTGATAATGCCACTAATATTATAAAATATATTAAACTGAATATTCCATGTTTGAATAATACCTCTGCTCTCCACAACTATATCCCCAATCTACTCCAAACATGATTAACAAGCTAATGAAAATGAGTGAAGTGAAAAGTGACAAATGGTTTCTTTTACTAAACTATTCTCATCTAAGAGGATATGTCACACAACATTTTGAATAGTTATAAATAAGTACATTCATATGATATATTTTAAAATACATAAATTAAAATACATATCAAGTTTGGTACACATCTTATATAGAAAATGACCATGTTCATGGTCATGATCTATAAGATTTAATGTTTTATAGATAAAAAGAGATGAATTATACCTAATCCTATTTTGAAGTGAAACCAATTTGAGTTCTTCCTCTTGGGCCTCTCGATAAATATAGGAGGACATAGACAACACCAAATTATCATTGGATGAGCCCCATGATGATCCATGGCTATGACATGACTAACACAAACCTCTAATCTACCCTCCACCGACCATGTAAATATGAACAAGACATGTTATTCATACTTATAATTCTAGTTTATGCTCTATTTATAAGTAAAATTAAAATGTATGTCAATATTTTTTGAGCTATTTAAAATTATATACACATTGAAAAAAATCATACAAATGCCACTACTTGGCATTTTTCTTGAAAATATAACAACATCCACATAATTACAAACATTTAAGAATTTGTCAGCATTGTATTTGATTGGATAATAGTTTCATGCATTTAAGAGTTTTTTTAGCATTGTAATTAAGTAGATGCATTCATTCATTATTTTTTGGTTGGATTTGTATGTGTTTAAAGGTGTTATTTAAGCATCCAATAGGTTTTATGGCCTTGCAATTGGAATTTACCTATTTATGTGGGAGCATTATTATTCTCGATATAAATATCGATGGTTTAGGTTTTTTTATCACCATGGTATCTTACCTTAAAATACTAGGGCTATTTTATTCATTAAATGGATAAAATAATGTTTATTCTATACAACATATGTAATTTTTTATTTAATTTGTTCATGCTCTTTTGGTAAGATACCTAAAATTATTTTATTTTTTATTTAGATTCCTATAGTCACATATCTGAAATTAAATTCTTTAGAAATGTAATAACTATAAATAATAAAAAAAGGGGAAAATATTATGATAGTTAATAGAATCATAGTAAAAATAATAGCCAAAAGGGTTATAATATGACAAAATGGTTACTTAAACTCAGTGCAGTAGCTCGCAAATAGAAAAATCAAAAAACATCTAGAATTTTTTATCTCCTTATGCCAAATTTATTTTTTGTTCATGTTGATCATTTTGATAAATAACTCTGAGAACACTTTTTAGACAACCCTAAAATCCCCCCACATATGGTGGCACTAGCAGGCTCAAAAGACATGGAGATGTAACTTTCTAACTCAATCATTGAAAAAAATGCCATTTGGGATGACCTCCAAACCCAACTCTATGACATCAATGCCCAATAGGAAACTATGATGGACACTCTCCAAGAACTAAATAACTATGATTCATGAACTAGACCAAGTAATAATTATAAACACATCTCCAATTCTAGGAGAATGCCCCATGGTCCTAAATTGGATTTTACTTAATTTTATGGTAAAGATCTCACTATTTGGTTCTATAGGATAGAATTTTTTCATGACACCCCATACTAGGATAAAGTCCATATAGACTTTTTAAACCTAATAAAAGAAATTGTCTAGTTATTTCATTTGTATGAAAAACCTAATGGTGTTCTAACATAGTCCAAATTTTATGAGGTTTTATTCATTCTATTTGGTCTGAGTGACTATGAGGATTTCATAGGAGCCTTCACAAAATTATGATAGATTGGTTATGTTTGGGAATATCAGATATAATTTGAAAAAATCATGAATAGAATGAAAGGGCTGATAGGTGAATTATTCAAAAATTTATCACATCAGTGGCCTAAAATAGGATATTCAAGTAGATATGAAAATTTTCAAATTGATTGAAATGATGGTAGCCATTGGGTTAGATAAATTTACCAAATAAAAAGTTTATAATCAAGTACAAGTCTTCCAAATCCCACCCATTCAATAATTCCTTGCCACCATGATCAAAAACCTTTCCAAACTTGAAAATTACACCATCAAATGCCTGATAGAGGCTAAGATGTAAGCTCAGTAAAAAAGGGATTATGCTAAAATAATGATGATAAATTAATATTAGACCAATAATATGTGGTTAAAACTATACCTAGTTGAGTAAAATCCCCTCTAAATATTGATGAAAAGATGCAGCAAAAACCCCAGAAGAAGAAAAGTAGAAAGACCTTGCTATTATGGAGGACCTCATGCCTAAAATTTTAGTACAAACATTAGCTAGTGTCACCACTCCACAAATAATAAATATTAATAGGTTATTTAAAACACACATCCTCATAATATTCCTTGATTTTGGTAGCACATATAACTTTGTTGATCCTCAACTAGGCAAACAAGCCAATTGTTATGTGTATCCTTATTCAATTTTTTAAGTCATGATAGCCAATAAAGGAACCTTAAATTGAAAGGTAAAATTACATGATGTAAAAATTTCATGGTAGATTATAATTTAAAATCCATCATGTTTGGTCTACCTCTATGAGGTTGCAATCAAGTTTTGTGAGCATAATGGCTTTGGAAACTAGGCCCTATCTAGTGGGATTTTTATAAACTCTAGTTAAAATTCATAGATAAGGGTCATAAACACACTTTAAGAGATATCAATCTAGGCTAAATAATTTTATTTATCTCACACCACATGTATAAGTTCTTAAAAAATGGACCTCATGGAATTGTTGCCTAGCTTTGTGTCCTCGAACTCAAATAATCTTGTGATTCTAACCATCCACCAGATTTATAAGAACTCTTATCAAAGTGTGCAATTATATTTGAGGTAACTAAATTTTTACCCTAAAAGTGTCTTTAAGATCATGCCATTAGTATGGTTCCATTTAGTTTACATACAAACATTCATTGTTATCAATACCCATTTCTATAGAAAAATGAAATAGGAAAAATAGTGAAGGAATTATTGAAGGATAGAGTCACTAGGACCAACAACAATCCTTAATCTTCTCCTATATTATTGGTATGGAAAAATTATGAGCCTTGGTTACTCTATATTATTTTTTTGCATTGAAAAAATAACTATAAAGGACAAGTTTCCCATTCAAGTGATTGATGAGTTGTTGGATGAATTGCATGGCACCCACTTTTTTTCAAAGATAGAATTATGATTAGGATATCATCAGATCCACATCAACGAAGATGATATTTAAAATACATCCTTTTGAACTCATGATGGTCAATATGAGGTTTTAATCATGCCCATTAGACTCACCAATGTTTCATTGACATTTCAAGGCTTAACAAACAATATATTCTAGCCATTTACACATAAACTCATCCTAGTATTCTTTGATGGCATCCTTATCTATAGCCATACCTAGGAGTAACATTTTATACATTTGGAAAAAACCATCCAATTCATTATTGATAACCACTTATGTGATAAATGGTCCAAGTTCACTTTTGGCCTAAATTAAATTGAATATCTTGGACACATTGTATCTGAGGAAGGTGTTAAAGTGGATCTTGAAATAATTGAGGCTATGAAAAACTAGCCTAAACCCAAAACACTCAAGAGCCTTCACAAGTTTTTGGGCCTAATTGAGTATTATAAAAAAAAATCCATGCATTTGTGAAAATTGCATCACCATTCATGGACATGCTAAAAAAAATATGCCTTTTAGTGGTTTAAGGTAGTATAAAAATACTTTTAAGTCACCAAACATGCAATGTGTACTACTCTAGCTATGGCTATGCCCAGTTTATCCAAACCCCATGTTATCATAAGTGATGCCTCAAAAAGTGGAATTAGAGTTGTTCTAATGTAGGAAAGTTGATCCCTTGCATTCATCAATAAATAAATTATGGATAAAAAATTTTCTCACTCCACATTTGAGAAGGATATGCTATCCATCCTTCATATCATCAATAATTGGTGCCCATACTTAGTCAAGAGGTAATTTTGCATCAAAATTGATCACCATAGCCTCAATTAATTATTTGAGTCATGATTCTATTTTCTCAAATAATAAAATTGGGTAACCAAATTAATGGGTTATGACAATGAGATTACCTAAAATAAAGGTAAGGAAAATGTTATCGCATATGCATTATCTGTCCAATATGAATAAAAGATAACCTTGTGCACATAATCCTTATCCATCCTAGAGTGTGTGCATAAGTTTTAATTTTTTTTTTAGTTTTATGTGAATCATAATAGGATAAAATATAATAATTAATTCAGATTATAATATATATAAATCAAGCACAAATATGAAAGCACAATATTTGGATTGTTTTGATAACCAAATTTTTTTATTTATGAAAAGTGCAACAAAGAATAAAATACTTTACTTCATTATTTGACTAGTTGATTTTGACTATGTAATGATAGTGGAAATGGAATGGAATATTAATATATATCTATAATTATGTCACTATGCACGTAGGGTTGCTAACACTAGGCATGGATAAAAATGTATATGGTAGTGATATGAGATAAAATTATTGTCCTGTGTAGATTTATGTGTGACCATATAGTGTGATGTGCCTATTTATAATATCTCATTATGTGTGATCTTGATTTTTGAATATGTGCATAATTATAGATATCTAATTTCTTCTCCTTAAAACCCTATTTGTTTGTGAAAGGATAAACACATATAAAATGTGAGGAAGTGTAATTCAGTTAAGCTGACCCTAATCACCCCTTGATGATTGACTGATACCTACATATATAATAGTTTGAAGAGGGAATTCAAGCCACACATATTTATTCCCCTTAATGTGAATATTTAATTGTGTTCATTATATATATGAATGCACTTAGAGTATAGATTTTGATACTTGACAATATTCTCTCTTGACTTGGATAAGTGTGCTTCAATCTTGACTAATGACTAATCCTAGTGATTGATTTATAATTTGGGAAGAATATGGTATATTTTATCAATGTGTATTATCATATAGATGGTTGATAAACATGTGAAAAGTGAATAATAATTATGTGTTTGATTTTTACTTATATGAGTTTATTTGGGTAATATCTCATGTCACCACATGCTAAAAAATGGTTTGACCCATAGGAATGATTTGATTTTAGAAAAGAGTCATTGTTAATTGAAGGATGGTAATGTCAGCCTTAGGATAATCCCATCGACATTATTATATGCATCTGAAATTACTATTCGGGTGAGATGAATGCAAATATGGTAATTTAAAAATCTTTGAGTATGATATTTCATCTATTTAGCACAAATTAAGAGGTTTATATTACTGAATGATAGTAACTTAGAATGGATAAGGATCATAAATAACATGAAGGTGTGTGATAATGGTGAATAAGAGTTATTTGAAGATGCACAAGTCATGTTGAATAAATATAGGCCAATATTGACATTTTCAAGTGTAAAATAATAGTTTTAGTATCTATAAATGCCCCCTTTTATTATTTTATTAAAATGCAATGAAAATACTAGAGTAAATGTATAGATATATACCTAAATGTGTACAACACACTTTGTATTTTGGAGAAGGATCCAAATGTGCAAGCTACTTTGAGTAAAACCTGTATTGAAAATGTAGTATTTAATATCTATATAATGAAATTTGAAATATGAACTATACTTGAAACTTTAAATTTGAAAGATCAAAGGAGTACACATGTATGTGAGTAACTATGTTTCCATATAAATTGTTGGATATGATAATTCCTTGTCAAAGGATTAGAGAGTTGTGATTCCTTATGGAAGCACTTGGAGAACATGAAAAAATTGAGGGTGATCAATCTCAAATCCAATATTTAACTAAGGTAAGGGACTTGAATTGGAATAAAAATGCTCCCAACCCATATATAACTAATCAAATAATGATTTTTTAACCCAAATATGATAAGGTAGGAACTAAATAATAGGTTTGTTATGGATAATTCCATGTCTATTATGTATTTGTTAACCTCAATGTAAAAATCATGAATCAACTATTGTAGATGGACTTATAAATTCAAGTTTTATCCACACTTAAAAATAATTGATAATTAACTAAAAACATATAATTATGTGAATGTAAATGAACTAACATAATTCCCTATTGAATCAATGCAACCTATAAACTATCATGATGTGCATGAACCGTCATCATACCCAACTAAAATATAGCATGGTGTATATGTACATGAACCAACATCATGCATAACTAAACTTATCTTAGAAAATGGGGCACATATTCCCCCAAACTATATCCAAATATGTATTAATCTAAAATATATCACTCGTGGAGTGTTAATGGAGTACATATGATCTACATATACAACTAAAATATGGATAAAAACTATAAATAAATATCTTAATCTGGTATCTGAATTGATCTAAACTCTAAAATATGCATTCTATACTCAATTATGATCATGAAGGCTTTAGTGTCTATGAAAAATCCCACTAATATGCCCCAATTTTAGGTGAGGAATAGATTTTATAAGACAATCATCTCAACATAGAAGTAAAATATATCATGTCATATATAAAGATAATACCATGTAAAAACATGTCAACATATGGATAGTATGTCATCATAGTAATGTGTATACCATTAAGGCATGCATATAACATATGGAATGTGATGTAATATAAATGGTATGTCAAGATAGATATATTCATGAATCATTCAATAGTATTTATCATTAAATAATACTACATAGTAAATAAGTGCATGTATAGGTCATTATACACCACATAAAGGGTAGGTGTGTAATATGTATCATGACACCTAAAAACATAACAATTATAAGCTCAACACAAAATGTCATGTAATAGCATAGAACATCACACATAAGGCTAAGGGGTCACATACAAGGGACATGAAGATGACTCTAACAAACAAGGCTAAGGAACCAAAAATAAGGGACATGAATTCCATAAAAAATAAGGCTAAAGATCCACAAAAAGGGATACAAATGATAAAAAATACAAGGCTAAGGAGCCACATGTAAAATATATAAATATGTCACAATAAACATATACAAACAATAATTATCCTATCATATAAAATTAATAACATCAATGAAGTATAGAATAAGTAAAAACTATTCTACGCCATCCATATATGTCAATACATCATCATAATAAAGTGGTAGATCTAATGTAGAATTGTGTAAGAAATGAGTAACTAGAAGGCATGTGTAAGTAATGTATATAACTCAACATGGTAAAAATGTCATAGAAATATATAACCTATAGAAATGTAACCTATGGAAGTATATTCCCCTAACATTTGTATGGTCCTTGGGAAAATTAAAGGTCCATATATATGTATCCATGTATAATATGTATGTCTTACATTGCACTCATATACCTCATGAAATTCATGTGTATATAAAAATAATATTCCATGTACAAAACATGTGATAAACAAAATATGTAAATATTATAACTAGGAACTCATTACATGCTTGGATCCTACTTCTTTATATTTTTATTATTTGAAATTCTTTTTGTATTTTATTTTATTTATTTTTCACATATATAAAATCAAGCAAACATTAACAAACTATGTGTAATGGATTAATTTGATATCAATCAAAGATTTCATCGATGGGATGCCTATACGTAGGTCTTGTATCTCTAAACCACAATTCATGTCCATTATTAGTTGAGTCCTTTATTGTATCATCATTAACTTGATCATTTTATTCATTATTATGATACCAATATTCTTGATAATCATAATCATAGTCATCTCCTTGAGATTATAATTTTGATGCACCATTCGAGTAGATGAATAAAGTTGGGGAACAAAAAAGAAGTCATTTCTAAGTTTTTATTTTAAATTTATAAAAAATTGAGTGCCATTTTTAAAAGTTTGCACACCCCTTTCCTAAAAATAAAATCCAAGACTAGAGAGGCCATTATTGACCCTAAAGGGCATACACCCTTTAAAAATCCTCATAAAAAAGTTAAATGTTGAATATGAGGCTAATATAGGCAATTGATTTATATTTTTAGAATTAATTTATTTTTAGTTTTTAAGTTTTTAGGAAGGTTATTTAATTTATTTATGTTCTAAATTAGTTTTTTGGTCATTTTTGACATTTTCTAATGATTTTTTGAAAAATAGTTGGAACTACTAGTTAACTCTAATTCACTATCTGAGTATTCAGATGAGTTACCAAGAGGTGGGGCAAAACTTAACTATTAGTTAATTGAAATTAAAGTGTATTTAAGTTTCTTCATATTTTATATGGAATTTGGGATTCTATATTTGGGTAGGTTGCATGATTCGGTGGCTTGTTAAGCAAGGCTTCTTGCATGTTGATCGTGTCTTAAACGTAAGTAAACTTTGTTTACTTTATTCTTTGCTTTAGTATTCTTTAATTTAAATTAGAGTATTATTTTATAAGTATAATTACAAATTAATTAGTTGTCAATTAAAGTTATTTATTTAGTTTTTATTTTATGATTTTTTTGAAATAACTTATTATGCAAGTTATCTTGTAATAGGCTTGTTTTAAGCTTTATTTAATAATAAATAATTATGCATAAGTTTTTTACAATAATTACTTTTATAAAATTGTATTACATATTATTATCTTTGATTTTTTTCTACAAAAATTTACAAAGGAAGACCAATAAGAATATGTTTTTTGTTTTTAAGTTAATATTTTTTTAATCAACAATTTCACTTACAACATAATTCATTTGACAATTAATAATTTTGAAATAATTTTGTTGACACATAGATTCTATTTTAGATAGAAAAAAGATAATATTTAGTTCATGAAATTGTTCAAAACTTTCATTTGGTATCATATCCAATTTAAATCAAGTTTTAAAAGGGTTTTCAGATCATTATCAAAAGAAATAATAGATCAATTGACAAATTTGAGTATTAGAGAGATCAATTGAAAAAAAAAATTATATGGAAAGGATTTTGAGATAATGTTCTCCATGGGTACACATCACCTCAAGATTGGAATTCTTTAACATAATATCAAAAAATAACATAAAATAATGAAGAAAAAGTAGATGCATAAGATTTATTTTATATTCAAAGTGCCATAGACCCAAGCATTTATCCAAGAATCATAGGATGCAAGAATGCTCATGATGCATAAATACCTTGGAGAATTAATAACAAAGACATATGAAGGTAAGAGAAGGAAAAATCCAGACCTTTAAAATAAATTTTGAAACTTTGAGAATTTTATATTCTAAAAGAGTGAGAGATTATTGCATAAGGGTAAATGATTTAGTTTATATGATGAGGGTTTATGAAGAAATTATAAAAGATAGTGTTATAGTAATTTTTTTTTGGGATATATTTAAGCCAAATATGGTTGCTTATTGTGATCAATATTTAAGAGTGTAAAGACATGAATACTATAAGTGTCGATGAATTAGTGAGTTCTCTCTTATCCCATGAAAATAAGATGAGACTATATGCAAGATATCTAGAACATAGTCTAGAATAGACACTTGAAACCAAGGCAAAGGTTTCAAAGACCAAAGATAAAAATAAAAATTAGAATAAATTTATTTTTAAAAAATATAATTAGATGGAAAATTTAAAGCTAAATTCATAGGTAAAAATAATAAATACTTTACTTGTCATTACTACAAAAAACTAGGACACATGATTAAAGATTGTAGGATTCTAGCAGCTAAGAATCAAGATAATAAAGAGAGGGAAGAGAAGGTTTTTAAAGTTTAAAAAATTAAGTTTCAACGTAAATAATTTTATTTTATCTCACCTATTTTTGGAATAGAGGATGGAAATAATATGTTGTCTCTTGATTCAGATTGCTCAAATCACATGACAAGTCATAAAGATAGTTTCATCAAGCTAGATGATTCCCTTAAAAGTCAAGTGAAATTATGAGTTATAAATTCTATCTAAGTTAAATATAATTAAAAAATTAAAACCACAAAAAATAAAATTAAGGGTAATATTTATGATCCTAAGAGTATTGATCACAATTTCACAGGATATAATTATGAGAGTAAGGCGTACAAGTTTTATAATCCTACTAGTAAATCCATAATTATTTATATGGATTGTATATATTTTTTTAAATAAAGTGTATGTTGATTATGATCATGTATATAAAATAATTATAATTTAATAGTGTCAACCTATTGAATTTTAATTTTAAGGCTTTCAAATTCCTACACAAGTTTCTAGTTCAACAAGAAACAATACTAGCTCTTTTTAAGAGATTATTCATCTATCTACAACAACACCAAGAAAGAAAAAACATTTGTTTAATCCTCATTTAACCAATCAGATGTTAGATCATAATTATGAGATGAATATCACAAGGCTAAAAAATTAGGAAGGTAATTTAAGCAATGATGAAAATACTATGTTTGCATTATCATATGTGACTAGTGAACTTAGAAGTTATGCATAAGCTAGTAAAAATAAAGAATGGGTTGATGATATGAAATTAGAGATGGATTTAATTGAGAATAATGATACATGTATTTTATTTATACATAATTTTAATAAATATGTCATTGGTATAAACTATGTCTACAAGTTCAAGGTTAAAATTGATGGTATAGTTGACAAGCTATAAATTAGACTAGTTATAAAAGAATTTGCACAAACATATGGGGTTGACTATGAGAAAAATTATGCACTTGTGACATGCCAAGATAATATAAGAATTTTTTTTTCCATGATTATAAATGATGTAAAATTCATAAAATTTATGTCAAACATGCATTCCTAAATGGAGTGATTGAAGAAGCAATGTATGTGGGGAAGCCACAAGGTTTTGAGGTAAAGGGTAAAGAATTTTGGGTATATAAGTTTAATAATACTCGTTATGGGCTGAAGCAAGATCCAAGATCTTGGTAATAGAGAATTGATATTTTTTTATTGGATCAAGTCTTTTTAATAGTTTAAAATGAACCATCTCTTTACATACAAGCATCTAGTTTTAATATTTTATATGTCTGTCTTTATGTAGATGACTTGATCTTTACAGGTAACTCTATGGAGATGTTGAATAGTTTAACGGAAGCTATGAAATTATATTTTGAGATGAAATATCCTATATTTAGCATGAAATTACATAAAAATAAATAGGAAGTATTCATTTTTCAGGTGAAGTATGCCCAAGACATGTTAAATAAGTATAATCTTAAAGATTCAAATCCCACAAACATTCAAATTTTAAGCTAAGAAAATATTATGAGGGAATATGGGAGTCACTAAAATAATGGAAATAATTTTATAATAATGATGGTAGGTTTTATTTATCTCTCTATGACAAGACTTGATATCAGTTATGGGGTTTCACTAGTTTCTAGATTTAAGGGTAGACCATCACTTAAGCATTTGTAAACAATGAATATAATTTTTAGATATGTAAGAGGTACTTATAATGATGGTATTAATTTCAAACCAATAATTTCATTATTTATAATTAGATACACATATGCATATTAGAGATATATTGATGATACAGGGTCAACTTCTGGTTATTACTTCACACTGGTAAATGGGTTGGTTTTTTAGTCTTCAAAGAAGCATGTTATACTTATGTTATCTTGTATTGAAGTTGAATATACATAAATTACATTAGATTATACACAAGGATCATGAGAATACCTTTTTTTGATATAAAAGAGGCTCAAATTAATGCAATACATTTTTTTATGTGATAACAAATAATATGGTTGAAAAGACTTAAGGAGATGATAGGCTTTTTAACTCTTTGCATCAAAGGGGGGAATGTTGAGTATGATGTCAATATCAGAACTTGAGTCATATTTTAATACATAATTTATTTTATATATTTTTTATAAGGTTATTTAATTTATTTATTTCTTAATTTAGTTGTTTGTTCATTTTGAACACTTTTTAGTGATTTGCTAAAAAATAGTTTAAACTACCAATTAATAAAACTATTCTTTGTCTGAGTACTCAAATGAATTTCTGAGAGGAATGGCACAATTTTAGTTTTATTTAAGTGAAATTAAAGTGTATTTAAGTTAATTAATATTTTATAAGTAATTTGAGATACCATAACTAGGTAGGTTACATGATTTGGTGGCTTGTTAAGTAAGACTTCTTGTATGTTGACATTGTCTTGAACGTAGTCAACCTTATTTACTTCAGTATTTGGTTTAGTCTTATTTGAGTTATCTTAGAGTATAATTTTATAATTTTAATTATATATTACTTAGTTTTTAATTAAATTTATTTATTTAATATTTTACTTTATATTTTTCTTGAAATAACTTGTCATGCAAGTTATCTAGTAATAAGCTTGTTTCAAGCTTTATTTATTAATAAAGAATTATGCAAAAGTGTTGTACAATAATTAATTTTGAAAATTAGTGTTGAATATTATCATATCTAATTTATTTTTATATATATTCACAAAGGAAACTAGCAAGTATATGTTTTTGGTTTTAAAGTTATTTATTATAGTTTTTGGCCAACAATTTCACTTACAACACAACTAGTTTGATAACTAATAATTATAGGACAATTTTATTGATAAATAGCTTAAATTTTAGAGAGAGAAAATTATGATTTTCACTCCATCAAATCACTTAAAACCTTCATAAAAATCTAATCCAAATTTTTCATTTCACTTCTCTATGTTGCTCAAGTTTTTGAAGAGGAAAAAGGAGTGCATATATGATATTCTTCTCCCAACATCCCCACCAAGATTCTACCCTTAAATTAGGGTCCCAAGTATGTTTTTTTTTTATTAGGGCATGCTTAGGATTTTTAGTGACAATTTTTGTGATGCATTTTTAATAATAATCACAAGGCAAGAGAGTATTGAAATTAAAATTACATTTCTCTCATGAAAGCTTTGCCTAAATAAAACCTAATATAGATGTTTATTTTTATAAATTTAAATTTATGATTTGATGGATCCATTTCTTGAATAAAACCTCCAATAAAACTCAAATAAAAACCCTTTACATTTTTACTTCATAGAAGAAGAAACATAATTATATCAAAAATATAATTCAAAGTGGAAATAGGTTAGTGCCACCTAAAGGCCTTTGGTTTGGCCTCACTCCACATATAGAGGGTATAATTATCTAGCTAGATAGTGAGGAAGAAAATATTAATACCCTCCCAATGTAGTGTATAATAATTGAAAATGAGTCTCTCTATCTATGGTCATGTCGAGGGTAAATAAAAATAATAGTAGCAACAAAGTACCTACCTACAGTAGGTATACAAAATGAGTCTATTTATCTCTATCTATTGTTGATAGTCAAGGTCATGTAATTAAAACTTGGACCAATATCATTAAATGTGATAACCTTGGTATTCGAAGTTATGCATGAATGTAACACAAATAACTTTTATTTAGATCTAATGGTTATTGAAGCTAATTATATAGATGGTTAGTTAATCAATCAGTTGGAAATTATCATTAATAATTTGTGTGACTCTTCAAAACATAGTGCACACAATTCACTTGCTAATACATCAGAAACCATTTATAACAAAGTGAAAAATGTCATTTCCAAATTGATGAAATGCTACATCAAAGAGAGGTATTGAAATAATATTATTTTGATAAATTGTCATATGAGGATATTAAAAATAAAAAAGATAAAAAATAATAATTATTTGTTTTATTTCATATGCTTAGAACCACTGAACCACCACTAATGATCTATAAACACAATAACATTTAATGGTGTATTCATATAGAGATTTAAAAAACTATTGGGATAGGCGGTATATGGTGTTTGATGAGCCTCTACATAATAACAATGAGGTTAAATTGTATTTTTTGATAAAAAATTATTGTGAGTTTATTTTCCAAGAAATAAAAAATTATTTTGACATGAATGAATCCCAAGGTAGGGGAGGTGGGTCCTCATTTAATATACCTAGAGCCAAGTGGGACCAAAACTACCCACAGAGAAATACAAGGACAATAACACATACTTCCATCCCCATAATATTACATCATAGTACACAGATGGACACCCTTGAGGTAGTTATTATTATCACACATGTCATGGTTGACCATGAGATGCATACATTGAGGACTTGTACACATGGTACAATTACCAACACATTTATTACCGTCCTTCTAAATATTAGTGATTCACATTTTGTCACAACTAGTAGAATTTCTTTAGTTATTATACATTATTACACATAATGTGGGAAGAAGTATACTAAAACACTATTCTAGTTATATATATATATATATATATATATATATATATATATATATATATATATATATATATATATATATATATATATATATATGGGTTACATCTACAAATCCAATATGCACACTTATAGATACTATATACATATTTTTATAGGACACTAGTACACAACAATATATGCCATATAGTTGCTTCAACACCTTTAGACATTAATACATAACAGTATATTCCATCTATAATTTCTTCAATACCTCAAGACACTAGAACATAATAATATATGTCATCTATAATTGTTTGACCACCTCATGTTATTACACAAATAGATATTCAGGGCTTATTTACTTCACCATATCTATTGACACATGTAATTAATTATAGTTTATTTATGTATGTAAAGGAATATTAAGTTTATATTTTAATATGTGTACGTAATTGATTAATATTTTACTTATTTCATTTGTTGCTTTTATAAAATATAACTAATATTTTAGGTACCTCACCTAGTTTGTATTTTATTATTGAGGCTATGATTAGCACTATAATACCCTACACTTAGGTTGGGAAAGTAAATTATCAAGTTAATATATATTTTTAATATTTTATATATACCATAGTTTTAGTGTGTTTTCTTGCTTGGACTTCCCATCCTATTATGATAGATAGAGATATAGGAAGAGATTAAGAGAAAGATATAACATTACGCATTATCTATTTTTCTCTTAGAACATTGTGCTCTCTCTCTCTCTCTCTCTCTCTCTCTCTCTCTCTCTCTCTCTCTCTCTCTCTCTCTCTCTCTCTCTCTCTCTCTCTCTCTCTCACACACACACACACACACACACACACACACACACACACTCCCTCTCCTTTTCACCATTTTTCTCTCTTTCTATCCTTTTTTAACAATATCTATGTAGAAGGAAATTTTTTAATTTATCTTAAATAGGTTATGTAGTTTTCATATTTCATTATTTTGTATAGATGATGACAAAAAATATCATTAACTTATCTAAATCACAACAAACTAATCATAAAACTATAATTAACATCACATTTCCTTGTTATTTTCTATATTTCTTTATGTAGAAGGAATAATTTAAATTTGTATCAAAATATGTTTAATTTTAATTGATTCATAATCGACCTCTTTCATTTTTTGATTGTACAAATGATGAGAGATGTTATGGGTACCTCATTTAGATCATAAAGTGTTGTGACTGATATTGTAATTACATCCTAAGATCCAATATCTCTGTAACACCACTTGATTCAAAGATAGATACTAGTGAGAAGACATAATAAAAAAAATTAACTTCAATTAATGATAATTTGTATGTCATATTTATATTTGAATGCACATATATATAATCCTATATGCATGATCCATTGGATTATCCACAATTGATATATTTGAGGTCACACGGCCATAATCACCCCTTTAGGTGGCATGCATGTGAGTCCAGAACCACCTTGTTATAAAATTTTGTTTTTGGCAAATCTATCATTTTCCACATACTAGTTTCATGCATTAAATTTTCTAGTTTTTATGTTGTGTAGGTACCACAATTTTTTGAGGTTGTGTCATATACATTTGATTCTTCACAAGATGAGTGGAGAGTCTCTCCTCGTAAGGAGACATCCAACACCCTACGTTATACATTTTATTTGGAGGCACTTTGTAGCATGAGAATGAGTTATAGTGATAGGGTTAGTTGTAAGCATAATTTATTTTGTATGCCAACATGGCCCACTTTTTATGCCTATATGGCTCATTTTGTATATTTAGATGGTATTTAGGTTGTATGTCAATATGACCCATTTTGTATGTCATTATGGGATAATTTGGATACACATACATATTATCTGACATATTTATGTTAAACATACACTCCTATAATTTGCATATACATATTTACTTCTTATATTTTGTTATTATTATTATTTTTTATTTTTGTACATTATCCTTCTTAAAATTATTTATAAATGAAGAAGTTTTCATAGCATAGTTGTTTCAATGAATAGATAGCTAATTTTTAGCTTTAATTATTTTGATTTAAAAATTATGTCTAAAAAAAGATCATTATTATAACATACATTGATAAACTTGAGAAATTATTTGGGATGGTTTTTGTGAAGAATCATACATATTATAGATATTTAATCTCTTTCACACACACCTTTACCCCAAATGAATATGAATAAGACATTAAACTTAGTATCATAAGTGTATTTAAATAAATATACATCAATCTTATAAGAATTTGGATCTCTCTCTCTCTCTCTCTCTCTCTCTCTCTCTCTCTCTCTCTCTCTCTCTCTCTCTCTCTCTCTCTCTCTCTCTCTCTCTCACACACACACACACACACACACACACACACACACCCACCCACACACACACACACACACACACACACACACACAAAACTAAACTTAATTTTATCTTAGTGTGCTCTCCTAAAATTGGAACTCTCTCCCAAACCAACTTTCTTGTCTCTCCAACTGACATGGGTAGGAACTACACAAGAACCATGAGGGGTATATATGAATTATCAACCCCTATAGTTTCACAGGTGAGTTCTCTAAACAAACTATAGATGCACATATTAAATTATTAATTGCCTTCAATCATTCTCTATTGGGCCTTGTATTTGAAATATATAGGCATCCAAATGCATCCCTTAATAGAATCTTCTCATTCTTAAGGGAAAAAATGGAAAAAACTTTACGCATGAGGCGTAGAGACAAAGTGTCAACTCATATAGTTGCATGGGAAGGTTATATAATCACTCCATAAAATATTTTATTCCAGTCATGATAAGGAATAAATAGAAACATCTTTTCTCTCATAGCCAAATCTCTCTTTGGAACCAAATGTTGGTTAGTAGAATGTGTACCTTTTGACTTGCTTTCCCAATAAATGAACCATCTTTGCTGACACATAAATATGGGTATATAAACACAAGAATGGAATTTTTACACATTCCATTAGGCCTATAAGTTGAAACTTATAGGAAAATATATGCATCCCTAAAGAGAATATTCATGTTCTTAAGGGGGAAATGTAACAAAATTTGTACTGGAATTACATTAAAATCATGAGGGGCAGAGACACAATATTTAATCCTATAATTTTTAAAATAATGTCCTCTAAGCATCCAATATAGGGTTATTTTTAGATCAAGAAGAGTAAAAAATGGTGGCACATTTTCTTTCGTAGCCAAATATCTCTTTAGAGACCAAAATTTTGTTAGTAGAATCTAATATTTTGACTCATGATCCTATTTAAATAAAATTATTTGTGGACACATCTCGATGGGCACAAAAATGTAGAAACGGACTTTATGTAGGCCATTGAAGCAAGTTGTAGGTAGTAAAATTCATCCTTGAAGAGAATATTCTCATTTTTAAGGGGAAAATAAAATGAAATTTTGTAGGCATTACACATGAACTATGATGGGTAGAGATGAACCATCAACTCATACATTTTTACATGAAATTATTATGATCACCCTTTGGATGATTTTATACCATTGGTGATAAGGAATAAATGATGACACATTTTTTCTCATAGCCAAATCTCTCTTTAAGGACTCAAAGTTGGTCAATAGGACACACAATGTTTGACTCCTATACCAAATTGATGAATTTTATTCTCATAAACATCCATATAAGAATACAAAATTATGAATGACATTATTCCATATTCCATTAGGCACCTAAATAAAAAATTACATGAAACCAAATGCATCCTAGAAGATAATCTTCACATTCTTAAGATAAAAAGGGAATAAAATTTACACAAGTGTCATGGTTGAACTGTGAGGGTTATAAATGAACTGTAAATTCATATAGTTATAAAAGAGATTGATCTAAGTATCCTTTTAAGGATTCTCTTTCACTAGTGAATAAGAATAAATAGAGTCAAATTTTCTCTCATAGCCAAATATTGCATCAGGAACCAAAAGTTGGTCATTACACCACATATCTTGTGACTCTCTCACCCAATATACAAACCATCTTTATGGATGTAGACACCTAAAACTGGCCACAAATGGACTTCGATCAGATTTCAAAATGATTCCTACCAACCATTACAAATTAAGCTTAGGAATCATTAAACATCCTAAATTTACTTGTGCATCATTCATCAAAGCTCATAATAATGTTTAGACATCCCTAATTATGGTATCTTATCATATGCAACAATAACCTTTCATTAATTCATCCCTAAGCATCCTATAACATCACAACATTCAATTTGATCTATGGACCTATTAAGTGGGGCACATGAACAAATATCAAATCTTGAAATAGTTAAATGGATAATTGGAATAAATTAACAAGCTAAACCAAATTAAGAGCCTAGTTGAAATATCCATGTGCAATTAATGAATAAATAAATAATTAAATTTAAAAATTCAAATATCCTAGCCTTTCATCATGACCTTTGTGAGTTGCCAAGCTTTTTGGAAATATCCTAAAATATCTCATTTTAGTGACCCATGCCTATTAATTATAAATAATGATTAATTGAAAAATATTAACTCTACTGAGGTCATATGTGACTCACCTAGGTTAGGTTTGAACCCACTCCATGTTTAAACTCCACCTTAACTCACCTTGGGTTGAGATTAGTTCCTAATCCTATAAATACAATGCCTTGCCTAATGAATTTTAAGCTATTTTGGTGTAAAGTTATCATACACAAATGAATTCAAAGATATTTTGATATAATTTTATAATTCCCATTTTATTAAAATAAAGGTTATAATTCCAAAATATTGATCTAAGCATAAGTTACATCAAAGCCACAATGATGCCAAGGAGAGAAGGAGCCAACAAGCTTCATTTGCCAAAGATTTATTGAGCACAAATTGAGTAAGCCACTCAATAATGCTTTTGGAGCTCCAAAATAGTTTAAAATATTATGTGTCTTTTGCATTTTAGTTGTGATTTTAATTTGGTTTTGCTCATTAAGCTCACCCCCTAAGATCTAGGCTTGTAAATGTTAGTGTTAGTGTGTTTTTATTGAGTTTTGTTTACTTGTTCTAAAACTTTACTAACCTCCCTTCTTGGATTCCTATGATCACAATGGACACATATGGATGGGCATATAAACACAATAATTTCATTCATCTATGCTCTTCAAGTTTTGGAATCAAAAGTTTCAAGTGGCAGGATGCATCCTTGCAGAGAATATTTTCTTTCTTAAGGTAAAAAATGGAATGAACTTTACATAGGAATTACCAATAAACCATAAATGGTAGAGATTAACTATCAGATACTATAGTTACATGGATGAGTTATTTTAATAGACCATATAGTATTATATGACACTCATAATGATGAATAAATGGAATCATGTTTCCCTCGCATCCAAATCTCATTATCTTTTGATTATCACACCCAAAAAACGAATCATCTTTATAGAAACATATATATAGGTGTATGAAAATATAAATTTTATTCATATATTCTCTATTAGGCCTTGGAATTAAAAACATTAGGTGACTAGATGCATACTTCAAGATAATCTTCATGTTCTTAAGGGGAACAATAGAACGAACTCTGTGTAGGCACTACAAGCAAACCATGAGGGGTATTGATGAACCATAAGATATTCAATTCATGGTAAATTAATTTTATCACACCCTAAAGGAATATATTCCAATAATTATGAGTAAGTAATAATGATGTGTTTTCTATTGCATCCAAATCTCACTTTAGGGACCAAAAATTGGTCATTAGAACATGTATCTTTTGACTTACTCAATCAATGAACCATCTTCATGGAAACATATGGATGGGAATATAAATGTAAGAATGTATTTTTTTATTATTCATCATGTATTAGAGTCAAACATTATAGGCATTGGAATGCATCCTTGAAGAAAATCTTCTCATTCATAAGGGGAAAATATAATGAAATTTGTGCGGGCATTGCAGGTGAATTCTGAGGGGTAGAGATGAAGATATTAAAGTTGCATAGGAAAGTAATATGAATAACCATAGAGTATTATATTCCACTCATGAATAGGAATTAATTTTGGCACTTATTCTCTCACATTAAAACCTCACTTTTGAGACCAAATGTTGGTCAGTAGAATGTGTATCTTTTGACTCACTTGACCAATCAGTAAACCATCTTCAAAGACACATCTAGATAGGTGTAATAATATATGAATGAAATTCATTCATTCCATATTTAGAATTAGAGTTAAAAAATTTAGGTGGATAGATGCATCCTTGAAGATAATCTTCTCATTCTTAAGGGGAAAAATAGAACGAACTTTGTGTAAATGTTACAAGTAAACTATGAGGGGTAGAGTTAAAAAGTTAGTTATTATAGTTTCATAGATGATTCATTTTATCATCTCTTAGTGGAATCTTTGTCATTCAAAATGAGTAAGAAATGGTGAGATGTTTTCTCATGAATCTAAATCTATATTTAAGGACCAAAATTTAGTTAGTAAAACACGTACGTTTTTATTCACTTGCCTAATTAATGAACTGTCTTTGTGAACACATCCATATGGGAATATAAATGTAATATTGGTATTAATTATCCCTCTATTATATCTCATATTAAAAACTTCTAGGTGACTAGACACATCCTTGAAGAGAATCTTCACATTCTTAAGGGAAAAAATGGAATGAATTTTACACATGTTGTAATCAAAACATGAGGGGTGAAGATAAACTGCCAACTCCTAAAATTAAATGGAGGAGTCCTATAAGCACCCCCTAGAGGATTATTTTATAACAATTGTGAGTAATAATTGGTATCATGTTTTCTCTCCTAGCCAAATCTCTCATTAAGGACTAGAATTTAGTCAATGAAATGTATATCTTTTGACTTGCTCACCCAATAGATAAATCATATTAAGAGACACATTCAAATTGGATTATAAACATAGGAATAGCCTTTTTATACACTCCATCAAGCCCTAAAATTTAAAGTTTTAGGTGAATAGACACATCTTTAAGTAGAATCTTCGCATTATTAAGGACAAAATGAAATGAAATTTGTGCAAGCATTGGAGGTGAATCGTGATGGGTAAATATTAACTATTAGTTCTTAAAGTTATGCACAAGAGTCAAATAAGCACCCCATAGAGGATTATGTGTCAATCATGAAGAGGAATAAATGGAACATGATTTTTTTATATACCCTAAATTGGTCAAGTAACCACATTTATCATGTCTTTTCATAGTCCTTTCATAAGAAACTCCAACTGGAGAATATGAGCCTTGTTCACATTAGCCATGTCTTTGTTTTACTTATCTTGGTCTTGGTTATTGCTTTTATCACCTCTATGTTATCTCAATCAACTAACCTATACCTTTAGGAATCCCTAGACTTGGATTGTGTTAGTCCCAACCTATTTTTTTGAGTCTTAGATAATAGAATTATGTAAGACTACAACACCTAGCGCTTCTGACCTTTCTAGCACTATTATCCAATGGTCATTTTTTCTTGATTAACAAGTTTTAAACCCTTCTTAGCCCATCCCTTAAGTTTTATTTAGAATTTTGATGTCGATTAATGTGAATAAAGTTCCCAAAATCAAAATAAAGAGTCTCTTATATAAAATACTTCACAAGGAATTTTATATCTAGCACTTTCTACTTGGCACATTACATAATTAAAAATTAGTCAATAGTATAGCTCAGTATTCTACATCACACATATACTTGCATGCTTGATCAAGGAAGGGCCTAGGTGAAATTCATTCTTGAATCTATCATGCATGTTGATTATGCACATTCCCTAAGGGAAAACTACATTTGATTTGAGACCCTAGGTTGAGGATTAATATAGGTAGCGATTAGGATAGTAGGGTTATAAATCATGCGATCATTCTTCCCCTAACCTAGTTTTTCCCCTTTTGATTTTGATGTATTTTTTGTTTACATGTGCGTAGATAGATATAGGGTTTGGAGATTAAAACGGACCTACAATGAGCTTTGTTGGCTTCCAACTTTCAAATTTTTACATAAAAGCTTACACTAAGGTAGTGGACAAAACCCAAAAAGCTTAAATCTCCTAGATAATAGTGGCAAAGGTGAACTACAATGCCAGTGCTACTCCCATCCACTTTTAGTGGTCCTATCCAATCATAAAATGAAGACCAAATCTAGATTAATGACAGTGTCCCAATCCTACACCTCAATTTCCAATTCCTGAATCATTCATTTCAATCTATTTCAGATAAGTTTACTTTTCTTCCTCATGCAAATTATTTGATAAAAATATATATTTTTCCATATTAAACTAAAATTTTCCCCTTATTTTAGACTCATTATTTAGAAATTAGACCCTAGTTTCTTAAAAATAATAAAATATTTGGTGAACCTAACTTACTTTGAACAAACCTAAAACCCTAGGTACCCTTAGGGTTTTTCCTTCATATTTTATGCAAAAATTTAATATCAAATTTTTTATTTTTGTATAATTTTTGCATTTATTCTATTCAAAACTATTTTTAGAATTTAAATTATTGGCATAACTTTTTACAATTCTAAAACCTTGGCTCAAAACCCTAGATTTCCAAACTAGGTCCTCAAACCCCAAGCCTTCCTTGCAAATTTTAGAAAAATATTTTGGAATATTTGTAAATTGTTTACTTTGTCAAAAATAATTTCAATATTAGTCATTTTCTTGTGCAAAAATTTAATTTCAAATCTCTAATTTTTGTATTAATTTTTGTGTATTTATTATATTCAAAACTATTTTTAGAATTTAAATTATTTAAATTATTTTAAAAATTTCTAAAACCATACCTCAAAACCCTAGATTTCCAAACTAGGTCCTCAAACCCCAAGTTTTCCTCCCTTACAATTTTTAGAAAAATAGTTTGTGTAGACACTAGAAAACTACACACTCATAGTTTTTGGTGACTGAATACCTCAAGACCCCCTAAAGGCCACCTAAAACCTTCTTAACCCTTAACCAACCCCTCTTAACCTAACCAAATCACTATTCTCCTATTCACATGATATTATTCAAAAGTACTATTTAAAATCACTATTCAAAAGTACTATTCACTATCACTATTCACTGTGGAACCCACTGTCATCATTCATGATGACATGGTAAGGGACATGGAAAGTGACATGAAAAATAACATGAAAGGTGATATGACAAGTGACTTGGCTTGAAAGTGAGGTGGCTTGAGGTGAGACATCATACCTCACCTAGGACCCACCTCCAAGGTACCTAATGACATCATTAAGCAATAAAGGACCCCTCCTTAAAAGTATGGTGTATTTTTTCCCATGGGACCATCATTAAACATGTGTTTTTATCCTCATTCATAGAGAATGATGCCAAAATTTATGAGGTATTTTTCCAAAATATGGAAGTGAATGGTGGAAGGTATTTTGGACCCATATGAGCCCATGTGCATGATTCCCTCTCCATTTTAGACTCTTTATCAAGTTGGGAGACAAACCAACCAAGTGGGAGACCTATTGGCTTAGTGGAAATCTCACCCCCTTATCTTTCATGACCATTCATGCAACCACATGGAGAATGGTGCCAAAATTCATGGGGTACTTAGCCAAAAGATAAATTAGCTTGGTGAAAAGTCCTTTGACTTCATTTGAGTCCATGTGCATGATTCCCACTCCAAATTGGACTCATGTGAAAGGTGAGAGACAAAATAACAAGGTGGGAATCCCACCATACTTATCCCCTTTGTCACTTATGATCCCACTTGAAAAATGGCACCATACTTCACTATTCCACTTCTTTGGCATGCTTCTTGACAATAAATGCTATAAATATGACCCCCCCTCCCTTCACGCATGGTTAAGTTGGTTTTTTGTGAGAGAATTATCATCTTGTAGGCTTTATGGGTACTTTTGAAGGAGTTCATCATCTCAGAGGTTAGAATAAATCAAATCAATGAAGCTCTACTAGAATTGATGTAGGATTCTTCAACATCATGAACAACACCATCTTCATCAACCATCTCAAGGTATATTTTTTTATTTCATTTATTTTATTTACCATTACTCCTTCACCACATATACCTTTTCCCATTTTATTTATCATACATTTTCCCTTTACCCCTTATCTTCTTTATAATTTATCCATTTACCTCATTTTCCCATCTTTACCCACTTGACCCCTTTACACTTTTTGCCATTCTCACCCTCCTTATCCCCTTACCCTTTGCCACCTTAATTACTCACTTTATTATCTATTAAAGCATCCAATAATTTAATTTTTTCCCTCATAATAATCTACCAACCAAACCATATTTTCATAACCATCTTGTTAATCAACCCAAACCAAAAACCACAACCTTTGCTTTAGCTAATTTTCAGCACTAGTGTTAACCAAACTAGTTGCTTTATTTTAGTTATCTTAGAAAAATATGTAATTGTCTCAATAAATTTGTTGTTATTAAATATATTTAATTTTAGTTTAATATTTTAAATTCAAGCATATTTCATTTTTATTTATGGAATTAAATTTTTAAAGTAGGTGGATTGACAGCCTCCTAAAAAGTTTTCACTTTTAGGATCTAGCTCACACTAAGCAATCCACCCATCTACTTGTCTAACAAACAAGTTTTGTGGTACTATTTTATTATTTTTAGGTCATCCTCCCAAGCCAAATAGGATCTCTTCACTATCATATAGATTCAACGCATGCATATTCAATAGGTATTTTTCTACACACCCTTCTTCACTAGTTTCTTTCTTTTTGAATTAAGCAAAAAAACAAAAATTTAGATAGAAACATTTTGGCACGCCCGATGGACCCTTGAGTTTTATTGGGTTAATTAGTTATTTTAAGACATTTAGAGTTGCATTAGTGAAAATTTCATTTAGTTTCATTAGTAAAAACTTCATTTAGTTGCATTCTATTCACACTAAGTGTTTTTTCTTTCATTTTTGAAGAAAGAGTTAAATCTTATTTTCTTGCATTTCTAAAAGGGAAAATAAAAAAGAAATCATCCTAGGATTAGGAATTTCATTATAATCTTACACATAGGTTGCATTTATTTTGTATTCATTAAAATAAATCAAAAAAATTCCTTTGGGATTAAAATTAACTTGCAACATAGTTTGCTTGCTTATTTAATTAGTTCATCTAGTTTTATTTAAGCAAAGTAAATTAACCATAGTGCACAAAGGTTACACAAACCAAACCAATTGTACTAAAACAAATATCAAACACTCTTGAGATAAGGCCCAACTAGGATTTTATCACCTAGCGGATCACCTTACCCTTTCCTAGTTATCATACTTAGATTTAATTACCGAGGAAATAGCCAACTCAACTCTCTGGTTGAGTATAAACTTTGGATAAATGGTATAAAGGATAAGCACCCACACTGGCTACAAGATTATGATGTGAGGAGAGCAAGCCCTGAGTATCAAGCCATGTTCCTGATCTAATACACACTTCTTTTTTATCACCTAAATGCAACCTAAAACCAAACATAGATTACTTTTTAAGACCTATTCATGCTAATTTCTTCTTTGCACTTTTCTAAGGCATAAGCCAAAAGAGAGATTAAAAGGAATCATAGGACTTAATGCACTCTTAGTGAATGCATTGTTTGCCTTGAATCATTTTTTATTACTCTTTTTTTTAGGTGTGAGAAGGTATCATTCCTTACCTATTTTCTTATATGGTTCTTATTCACCAACAACGAAGAGACCTTGAGGAACAAAACTTGCCACCAATTCAACCAGTTTGTTCCACCTCTGCATCCATGGAACACATTTACAAACCCAAAAACTCCCCTCACTCTCTGAAAAGTCTTATTTAGGTAATATTAAGAGATGTATATTTTATCGCTTTCCTAAAGAACAATCACATAGCTTTACAACATTACCTTAGAACTACATCTCACCAAATCCCAATTTTGACCCCACCTATAGATCCACCTTATGGCATGCCTCTCCACCTCATGGGGGCTACCTCCACTACCATGGGTACTACTCAACCTTTAGTTACCTAAGCCCTATCATCGACTAATAATCCCATTGAGGCTACCACAAAATCAACCAACCCAAACTACCACTACCCTTATATCACCTACCAATCACTCCTCTATAATAGGAGTGCCTACCTCTAGCACTACCCAGATCCCTCTAATTACCTCCAACCCATCAAACACTACTCATCTTCAAAGCCTTATGGCATCCATACCATCCATGTTACCACTAATTAGTACAAAGGTCACTACCCTTCCATTGGCCACTAACCCAATTACCACTCCTACCCAACAAGCAACATTTAGTTATCTCCATAATCCACAAGGGCATATGCCTGTTATCCAACCACATAACCCTAATCAACCATTGACATCCACATACTAATATATCCTTTCTACCTAACTATTGGCATCCATATACCAATATGTGGCAACCCCTCAACCTTCCATCCACTATCAACATGTTTCTCAACCACCACCGTAATATGCATCCTACAGCCTTCTGAGTACTCAACCCCAAATAGACCTCATGAAGATTATCATGAATAAGATGACTAATCATGAGTCATCCATATTAGGAACACCTAATCTCTTATCCTATGATCAAATTTGCAATGAGCCTATTCACCTTTTGGTTCTTATTAGACCTTATCCGGCCCAGTGGAAACTTTCAAATTTTACTAAGTTTAATAGTAAGGAAGACCCTCAATAAATCTAAGAGCATTTAGGAATTCATGCTACTTAATTTCCCATGATGATGCTCTTCTCCTCCATACCTTTCCTATGTCATTATTTGGACCAACATTGGATTAGTATAGTTCCATTCCCAGACATTCTATCTTCCCCTTCAACAAACTAGACCAAAACTTCTTGGATCACTTTGCCATCAATATATCCAAGAAATTTTCCATTACTGACCTCTATTCCATTCAAAAATTTGAGGACAAGTCCATTGCCAATTTTATGGCTCATTAGAGGAACCTAATTAGCCAACTTTTGTTTTCCTTACCTTAATTCAAACTTATAGAGCTATTTTCTTGGGTATGTGCCAAGCATATCTCATCCACATTATGTGTCCAAAGCTTTTGAACATTTAATGAAACTTTTACCATGGCTCGCAAACTAGAGAACAAAGTCATTGATGAAGGAAATTTAAAGTTAAAGAACAAGAACTCAACTTACAAGCCCAGTGAGCCCTCTTCTTCCAAACCAAACCAATCCCAAAACCAAAAACAAATCAATCACCAATGATATTGTCCTTAAATTTGCACCTCCACCATCTACCAACCAACAAAACCTGAGGAACCAAACTTCTAACTCCTCTAATTCTTCAAACCACTACCCAAGTAACCAAACTTGGAGTAACCAAAAGCAATTAACTCTACTTAGGCAACCCTATTCTTCTATTTTGGAAAAGTTATTAAAAGATAATATCATCCAACTTCCACCAATTAAACCACCCCAATAGTTTGATGCTTTTTACCTTATGCCAAGTTGGTATAATTAAAATGACCATTGTGCCTTTCATTGAGTCATAGGGCATGATATCAATAGGTGTAATACCTTCAAATACCTTGTCCAATCCCTCATTGACAAGGGGGAACTTAGATTGGAAAACCCCAACACACCACCCAACCAAGCCCTTGACATATTTAGGCAACCTTTTTCAAACCACATTCCTATAAAAAATGAGAGTAATAACATCAAATGCTTTCTTGACACCTATACCATTAACATGGTTCTTGAAACACTCACTAATAAAGAACCTATTCACTAATCTACCAATCCCCCTCTGCTTATTGAAATAGTAGAGTCACCTTCTACCCTTTTAGACATCCAAATATGGGAAGTAACCATAGACATACCTTCAATAGAGTTTACCACACCTAGGTCCCCTATTATAGAACCATCCATTCCATCTTTATAAGCTATATCACAAGAAAAGATAAATTCACCCACAAAACCTCTAATTTCAAAACCTTCCATCAAAAACTAATACAAAAGTAAAGGAACCAAACCAAAACTGCTAACCCCTTCTTTGGTGGACCAACCTAGCCCTTCTAAACCAACCAAAACCTCCTCCAAATTAATTGACCCTCAAACACCTAAACCCACCAAGACAACTAAAGTAACCAAACCCCCTCCAAAACTAACAACTAAAGCAAACAAAGAGGTAAAACCACCCAAAGGCCAAAAATCTCAAATTTTACCTCCCTCAAATTTGCCATCCATTTTGGGTCCTCATCCCTCTACCTTGAGCATGAAGCCCATTATTTTTACCAAAACCCCACCACCTCTATTGGTTACACCTTCACACTTTTTTTCTAATGCACCTGTTTTTACTACACCAACAATACTTGAGTTACCTACCTTGCCACCCTCCACCTCTAACTTGTTGACCATCTTGCCTAAACCAAAACCATTAACCAAGCACACCACCTTACCTAAGACACCTATCACCAAACCTGTGTCTAAACAACCTTCTACCTTAACACCCAAAACAAAAATTGTTAAATCTTTACCACCTTTAACCAAGTCTTACCTAACCATTCTCTAATGGTTATTGAAAATGTCTTCCTTGAACTTAACACCCATCAAAATCTTTGACTCCTCATTCCCCAATCCATCATGGTTGAATAACAGTTTGATTTATTTATACCATAGGACACCCAACCATGATATAGAGAATTGTAAAGCTCTCCAAACTTTCATCCACCATCTTTATGATGAGGATGATCTATAAAAAGGTGAACCTCTTATGTCACCAATACCAACCCAAACAACAACAATACTTACCTAACACATACCCATTCCTCCACTCTCACCTAAGAATGAAGATGAGTCTGACCATTCTACTACCTCACCCTCTCCTTCTATCCATACTATCAACATGGTCACTAGATCATAAAAAAAGGATAAAGGGAAGGTTAAGGTGTCCATTCCTTGGACATACCCCTCTTCACAGTCCCAAGTAAACCACACCCAACCATCTCCATCTTCAAGCAAAACCAAGGTGTCTATCTTAGGTACCCCCTAATCTAAACCTTTGTACCCCAACCCATATGCAATATCTATCTGAAAAGCTATACTTAAGTAACTTTACCCGACCCTGATAAAAATGAGCTTGTATGATTTGATTTATACTTCTCCCCATCACTGCCAAACACTCATATAGATCTTGCAATCCATTGAGGTCCAACTCAATGACCCTCAATCTCTAGCTACATTTATTGGTGCCCACCAAACTTCCAACCTTGTCACCTTTAAGAATTCAAAAAGACCTTTTGTCCACCTTGAGGACCCAGATCCCCCACTCTTTATTACCACTTACATCACCCAAACCCATGTCAAAAGGGTAATTATTGATGGGATGGATAGAATTAACATCATATCCTCCTATTTTTATAACCAACTCACCTTAACAGACAAAATCATGTCATAATCCACAATGGTTCTTTGATCTTTTAGTGACACTATGGCTACTACCTTGGGAATTGTCATCCTTCATATCCATATAAGACCCCGCACACTCCCTGAACTCTTCTATGTGGGGGAAAGAGAATTCTAATACAACATCTTATTGGGATGACCTTGGATTTGTTCTATGAAATGTGTTCCCTCTACCCTCCATTGATGTATTAAGTTTGAGCATGAGGGCCAGGTCATCAATATCTAAGCAAACCCAAATCCTTTCTCAAAATGCAACATGACCTATCACCCAAATGATGTCCTTGTACACCCATCTATTGCACCTTCAAAAACTACACCCTAATCACCAACCATCAATGAAACCTCAACTTTCTCATCCATCTCTTCTTCATATATCCCCATAGAGGAGCCCTTGGGATCTATGTTATAATGATTCTCATTAGGGGAGTATTGCCTTCTAGCATTGGATGTTTTCCCTACTACTCAAGAATATGGGAACATAAAACATGACCCTTCCTATGACCCTAAAATTAGAACCATCATCCCTATTAATCTCCTTAACCATTAAATAAACTTCATCTATGAGGAATTTGATCAATCACTTCTTGCTCCCACCACTACCTCCTCCATCCGACTATTCACCTCTAACTTTTCCTACCTTGACAAACCAGAATTCAATAAATTATACCTTCATAGGTGTGCTTGGAAGGGATTTGTTCTAGGCTGATATAAAAAGGACCTCATGAGTTACCTTTGATCAAAACCCAAAAAACTCATGAGTCATTTAGCCTTGGGTTTGTGCCACCTAAAGAACCCACCAATTCACTCAATCCTATTGACACCATCAAGGAAGACATCCCTTTCTCACCAACCTAGCCTCCTTATAAGCTTGAGGATTTTGATATCATTCCTCCTATATTTTTTTTTGGATTAACATTGTTAGTTTAGGCCCTCTAACCTATCAAAAGGATGGCCAAATTCAAACCCTTCCTCTCATCCATCCTAAAATGATACAGAAAGATTATCCTACCATCAATACCATCCAACATCAAGATGATGATTCTATTCTCACCTACCTTGGTGTCTGAGATTCTTCAATCCATAAATCCCTTCCTCCTAAATCCTTGACCATGTTGAATTAATCCACCATGGATATCAACTTAGGCACTACAAACAACCCTTGCATTGTCAAATTGGGCCAATCACTAAATGCTAATAAACTTCAAGACTTCTCTTTCCTTCAAGACCGTAACATAGATTTCACTTAGTCTTACAATGATATGCCTAGGATTGACCCCACCATTTCTACCCATAAGATAGTCACTCATCATGATGCCAAGTCTATTAAACAAAAAAATTTGATGCATGCATCCTTGCATAGCCCTTCTCATCAAAGAAGAGCTTCAATGTATCCTATCAGTAAACTTCATTCAACCCATTAAATACCCCCAATGGGTTTTGAATATCATACCTATCACCAAATCCACTCGAGGTCTACACATTTATGTGTAATTTCATGACCTTAACCTTGCTTGCCTCAAGGATGAATTTCCTCTACCTAGTATTGACCAGAATATTGATCTTAAATTTGGCCATGAGATGTTGTCTCTTATAGATGGATTTTTAGATTACAATCACATCTTGATTACTCCTAAATATCAACATAAAACCACCTTTACCATCCCTTAGGGATCATTTTACTATAGAGTCATGCCTTTTGGGTTAAAAAACATTGGTGTAACCTACTAGTGAGCCATGACCTACATCTTCCATGACCTCATCCACACCACTGTAGAGGAATATATTGATGATCTCTTAGGAAAATGAAAATCTTGTCAAGATCATTTGAAATTTCTTATCATTATCTTTGAACACCTAATCCATTTCCATGTTAGACTCAACCCTAAAAAATGTGTTTTTGGGGTCCTTTCAAAAAAGCTTCTTGGCTTTATTATCTCTCTTCAACGAATCAAAGTAGATCCTACCAAGGTCAAATAAATATTGGAGATGCCCCCTCCTACAAAATTTAAGCAACACTATAAACTATAGGGAAAGATTCAATCCATTCACCATTTCATTTCTCAAATTTTAGAATGGTGCCTACCTTTCCATCACCTTTAAAGAAGCATGTCTCTTTCAAATGGAATATAAATTATCAAAAATTCTTTGAATCACTCAAATAGTACCTTTTGGTGCCACCTATCCTCATTCCTCCTAAGTATGACCACTCCTTTCACCTATATATGTCTGCCACCAACCATTCCCTAGGGGCAATGTTGGCTCACTAAGATGAACGACACAGAGAGTAAGCTATATACTACATTACTGCATGCTTGTAGAATATGAGACTTAGTATACCCATACCAATAAACTATGCTTAGCCCGAACTTTCATGGCCACCAAACTCCACCACTATCTTCTTAACCATAAAACCTATGTCATAACCAACATCAACCCAATCAAGTACATGCATTTCAAGCCATACCAAAACTAGCATATGGCCAAGTGGCTTATGCTCTTAGTAGAATTTGATCTTGAGTTCCTTCAAAAAAAATTAATTAAAGGGAAAGTCATTATCAACCAATTAGTTGAAGCATATTTGGTAGATAACCAACCACTTCCTCTTGAATTCCTAGATGAATCCATCACTACTCTTTTCGAAGAGGACATAACCTACCAAATGATTATGTTCTTTGATGGTTCAAAGTGTCAACCAGGTGGGGGTGCTAGAGTTATTCTCATTTTTCTCAATGGTGAACCCCTTCTTCTTTCCTTCAAACTTGACTTTGAATGCACCAATAATATGGCTGAGTATGAAGCCCTAGTCATAGGTCTCCAAACCACTTTAGCATTGGGAATTAAGATCATCAATGTTTTTGGTGATTCCTAACTTGTGGTTAACCAAGTCAATGGCTCCTATCAATGTAAGAATGATGTATTATAGAAATACAAACTTTTAGTTGGTAAACTCTTAGCATCATTTGAACATTACCTAGTCTAATATATCCCCTGATCTACTAATAAATTCATAGATACGATGGCTTGCCTTGGTTCCTAGATCCCTTCTCAGCCTTCCAACTCTAAAATCTTTGTCACCGTTCACCATTTTACCACACCCTCTTATGACCAATCTAACCTCCCTACCATTTTTAGTGTGGAGGAATCCCCATCTAACATTTGGTATGATCAAACTCTTAGCTACCTCAACCTAGGCATCATTTCTCCCAACCTTTCTAAGAATGCTGAAGAACCTTTGTCCAGAGTACCTCTCATTACACCATACTAGGGGGAATCCTTTATAACTGAGGTGTTGAATGTCTCCTTCTTCATTACCTATGTATCCATGAATCTTCCCATGCTATTAAGGAAACACATGATGGAATATGTGGGGGATACTTTAATGGTCTAGCGATCACTAAACGTATCCTTCTCCTTGGCTACTATTGGCCCACCCTCAACCAAGATTGTTGTGATTATGTAAAAAAGTGTGTTAAATGTCAATAACAGGGTAATTTACATCATGCACCAGATAATGGCCTCCAAGTATCAAAGGAATTTTAGCCTTTCTCACATTGGGGGAATGATCTCATCAAAGAAATCAACCCCCATTCTTCATAATGACATAACTCCATCATCATAGCCATCAAATATTTCACCAAGTGGGTAGAAGTTATCCCTCTTATCTTGACCAAAGTAGAGAAGATTGTCAACTTTATCAACCATCATATCATCTACCACTTTGGTGTTCTTCATTAGATCATCATCGATAATGGTAAATATTTCAAAAATAAGTAGGTCTAAGGCTTATGTGTTACATTTGGCATCAATTCAAGCTTTTATTCACCTTACCATCCACAAGCAAATGGATAGGAAAAAGCCTCTAACAAAAGACTAAATAAAGCTATTAGTGCTTTAGGTTAAGATTGGCACTTGTACATTCCATTCATTTTATGGGCCTATCACACTAGCATTCAAACCTCTACGAGTGCTACCCCTTTCTCTCTAGTCTTCAAAGAAAAGGTAGTCTTGCCTCTTGAAGTTTGAATCCCCTCTCTTCACATATTTTTTCAAGATCTTATTTTTGAAGAATATTACTGTCAACATCATTTATATTAGCTTAAGCTACTTGATGAACATTAACTAATAGCCCTTACCCACCTCTACATCTATCAAGAGCATATCAAACACGCTTATAACAAATTATTCAAATAATGAGACTTCAATATTAGAGACCTTCTCATAAAATAAAACCAACATGGAGAAGAGTAAATGAGGAAATTTTGATTTCAATTGGCTTGGACCCTACATCATTACCCATAAGTATGGATCAAGAGCTTATTGTTTGTCTTCTCTTGAAGGAAAACCTAAACCTGAACCTCTCAATGCTTCGCATCTACATCCATTTTTTTGTTAAAGAAGGATCAAGCTCACTATTTTGTCTAACTTAAGCTCATCTCTTGATTATGATATTTTAACCTTCACCCATCTTTCTCTCCTTTTGAGGACAATTGATTAAAAAATAGAACCATGTGATTAACCATCAGAGTCATAGCCTAATCCTAAATATGGGTACCACAACTCTACTCATGACATGGTTCTCATGGATACTTTTCATCTCTAACAAGATGGAATCCAATGGTCATTGTCTCTCAAAACCACACCTCTTCACATATCATTAACCTTCTTGTGTTAAATTATTGCCCTCATCATGGTAAACCTCTGACCTAATTAGAGTTGTCCATGTCTAAGAAAAAAACACATCCAAAAATAATTTGAATACCAAAATATTTCTTGGGTCAATATCTTAAGCATTACAGACTGCTCCCTTGAAGGACAACTTCCCAAAAATAAAATAAAAATTGCCAAATATAAGGTAGATTGCTCCCTTAAAGGATAGCTATCAATATCATTAAACAAATACCCTAAAATTAGACCACTCCCTTAAAGGATGGCTAATTTAACTTTGTCAAAAGAAGAGCAATTACTTGGAAGCTTCCCACATCGATTAGCTTCCCATATACAATAATGAAGTGAAAGACCCATTACCAAAACAAAATATAAAATCACAATCATCTGTTAAGAAACATAATAAGTTGGAAGCCATAATCAGCTTTCACATATAAACTTCTCACATTGATCAATCTATATTTAGCATATGACATGGAGTTGTCTATTATTATTCTTACGTCACCTATAGAAGGGGAAAACTAACCCACATAAGGCTACCATACACATCACCCATTGTCTTTCATATCACCTATTACCCATCTTCCTTGTATACTATATATAAATCAAGGGATTTAAAGCTTACTTGACACACTGTATTCAAGAAACTTGTTTTAACAACCAACGCATGCTAATGCAAAGCATTCAAAAGGCTTATGTTCCTTAAGCCAATCTGACTTTGGGTTTTGTTTTGTTTTTTCCTTGTCAACAAATAGGTATTATACCTCATTTATTTTTCTCCCATTGTTGAGTCATGCATTCTATTAGACCTATGTCACATGATTTTTCATCTAGTGTGGTTATCTAACCTACCTATATGCCACCACTATCATCCATCAAATCATCATAAACCTAACCATGAATAACATCATAGCAACATTCACGATCATTCAACCCACCTTTTGGAGATACCTTTCTCTATAGACTAAATCCCTCTTTGGTGCACCCCCTTTCTCCATAAACCCTCAATAAAACTAAACCACATGGTCAATCTAATAAGGGCAACCCATTTAAGCACCATTATCCAACCCTTTTTGAACTACAATGGCCTAATATCCATGGACTATGTAGGCACTGGTTGACTTCTAAGGGTAGTTTGGCCACTAACAACTAATTACCCTCCCCTTTTTATTCTCATTAATTTCCATTGCTAATAACACCCTCTTTCTTAGGGTGTCTTATATCAGGGAAACTTTGGATTTTTCCTATCATCCTTGTATTTTAACATCATCTAATACTTCCTCTCTATTTTCCCCCAAGCATTGGGAGAACTACATTGGCCTAAGGTATTTTTGGACTATGTAGGCAGTGCTCAGTTACTGAGGTCAGCTTGATCGCATCCTTTATTTTTTTCCCTTCTCATATAATATCTCTTCCTCCACTTCTCTACCTATCTCCTCACCACGTCCCTCCCTTTAGCTTGTTAATCTATTTTAACCACTTTTCCATCTTATCAATATCTTTTAACACAATAATTGACAACCTTCCTTATTGGCCCCTCTCATCTCCTATAAATCCACCAACTACTCTACTTTGTTGGCCTCCCTATCACCTTTCCTTGTGCATGCTTCACAAATCACTCCCCCAGCCACTTTTCATGTTTTTTGTCCCTCTCTCCACTTCTAACCAACCATTTCCTTTATCCCCTTTGTCTTTTTCCACCATCCTCATTCTTTCCTCTTGCCCTTGGTAACCTATCATACCATCTTCCTCACTCTCTTTTCCTCACCAATTCCACATCATCCTATTCCCTTGCACACCGATGGACACTTTTACCTCCTCTTCTTTTCTACCACATTCTTACTACTCTTCCATTGCTTCTAAACCAACTTCATTCTAATTCTCAGTTCTTGTTTTCCTCTTTCCCATATTTTTTATGTGGCATGCTTTCTATTTCTTTTAGTATCCCATTTTTTATTACGTGTGCCACCACTCTCTATTTATTTGACACTCTTCCCACCTTTTCTATTTTTTTCCTCCATTACTAGCTTCTAGCTTTTTTGAGAAGCCTTCCATAATTGCCCTTTTATTTTTATCATTTTTGACATTTTTTAGTTTGCATTCCCCTTTTCCTCTTTCCTTCTTGGTACTCACTTATCTTTTTCATCTATGTGAGTATCTATGTTTTATATCCCTACTTCAATTCTTCCTTTTCCTTCTTATCATCCCTTATTTTCATCTCATGCCCTTTCATTATGTTTCCATATTTCTTCACCACCTCACCACTTTTCAGCTTGTCAATCTATTCTAATCATCCATTCAACTTGTCAATCTCTTCTAACAAGCTGATTAACACATACCTTATCTCTTCAGCTTTTTATCCACCCATCTTTCATTTTCCCTCATTTTTCTTAACCCCTTTCCCATTTTCCATCCTATTCTCATCTCCAACACCTCCCTCTAAGTGCTTCATTGTTCTTCTCCTTGCCTACCATCATCCATGCTTATTTGGTCACATCTTCACCTACTTCTTCACTCTCTTGTCATCCTTTTTGTGTCCTCATTTCACTTCTTTTTCTTCCTATTTCCTTTTCTTCTATGTATTTCTTTATTTTTCATTTTCATCACCAAACTGCTTTCTCGTTGGTCTTTTTTGGACTTTTTTTCAAAAATTTCATGGCCTCCCATATTCCTCATCTTCCCCTTACCCTTCATGATTATTACACTTCTTTCACCATCCTTTTCAATTCTCCAATCTGTCATTCTTTAGTTCATTCCTCAAACCCCCATCTTCCACCTTTTATTTTTCTTCTCTTTTCTCTATTTCATTTCATTTTTTTTCCATCTCCCTTGATGACATTCCTTGTTCTTCTAGACCTTTTTTTCCTCCTCCATATCCATGCTTGGCTCCTTCTATCCTTCTCCACCTTCATCTTTATCTGTAACCTCATTGTCTTCTTTACTTGTCTCTTCATCAATCTCCTGGTCTCCCTTCACCTCATTATTGGATCTCCATTATTTTCTCCCATTGGCACTCTAACCTCTCATTCATTAGAGTGTGGTCACTAGTCATAGTGTTTTTACATGCATATACATGTTTGTTTCCTCATATCTTGGCTTTCTTGCTTTAATGCATGAAATCTTGTCAGGTTCATTGCTTTAGGGCATCCATCTCTTCCTTAAATATCTCTATCTATTAAGTATGGGTCTTCCTTTTGTCCCTCTCTAGATATTCCTTTCACCCTATCCATCACCTATTCAACCTTTAAACCCTCTACACATTTTGTGTGTACTTGATAGAGTGTGATCAACACACCTTTTTTTAGCCCTTAAATAATGCTCATGTGATGCATTCATAGGGCTTATGTTCATTAATCCAATCCCACTTTAGGTTTATTTTTAGTCCTTATCATAGAAGGAACATCATGCCCTCTTCTCATCCTAATGTTCTTATTTGACATTTTCATTACGACATTTATCTCTTGATTATATTCTTCACTTTACCATTAGTGTCATTTGTTGCCTTACCCCATCTTCTTTACCTTAAGTGAGATTATAACAACCATAACCATAACCATATCATTCATTAGTATCCACATAACCTTAAACATAATAACATTCAAACAATGACATCCAACTCATTTTGTACATATTTGCAACAACCTATGTAATGTTTTATTTAGGGTGCAAGGAGTCACACAACACATATAAAGTTATCTAACTATCCACCTTAGGCCTCTACATACATTATTTTGCAACCTAAACATTAGGATAATTATTTGGTGACTTTGGATTTGTGTTCAACCATCCTTCTACTTGATTACTCCCTAAACTAACATCTATAACATTCCCTATCTTAGCAGCTTCTAAAGGGTGTACTCTATTCTCCTCTTCCACATTCATCCCCATAGGGTGAGAGTCATATTCTATTTTAGGTATTTCACCGATCACAACCATTGTATCCCTCTGCTCTAGTCATTCTACTCACTTGGGTACCATTAGTCGTTGCCTCAATACACATCCCCTTGGATAGTGAGGGTTCCATCCATAGACAGGCTAAAAGTCATATTATCTAGCCTTACACCTTGCACAATGAAATTCTCACCTTATTTTATATTGAGGAGGTAAGATTTCAAGCTCCAGCTTAGGATATGGTTGCCTTTCCTCTTATTGTTGGTTTAATAGCACTTCCATTATCACCATGACATGTTGTAGTGTTCAATAGATACACACATTCACCATGTAGATTATTTTGGGTCATGAGGGTTACTAATTATGTCTACCATAACTCCCATTATTCACCATCCTCAACCTTTTATAGTTCTCTACACCCTAAATAACCTACAAAACCAAATGACTTCATGATAGATATTCATTCTTACCATGATTATTTAAATAGACTACCTAACTATTATTTTTAACTAACATGATTATCCATTCCATCAAAAGGGAGGATCTTATGATGTCATTGGTTCCCTTGAATAGTCTTTCCACTTAAAATGGTCATGTCTACTCACTTTTTTCGTATGGACACATAACCTTCAATCCAATTGGTCATCTTGATATAATCATTATGCACTATCATTATTTTTTTGTCATTATCATTCAATCCATGTTTGATGTCTTTGTTTTCTTTGTCATCTAATATTCCTTGTGGTCCTGGTGGTCATTTGCATCGCCTTAACCTAGTTTATGTAAATTGGATTCTATCTTTGGGCCATTGTAATGGTCACACCTTTGAAATTTCCACTATTACTGGTGGTGATAGCTCCCAAATACTTGCCACTATAGAAGCTCCCCCATCTTATCCAACTATATAACTGATATCCTAGACCATGTAGCTCCCTGCTAGTAGGGCCTCTTTTAAGTGGAACCTAAAGTTCTTTGTTCTAAGGAACTAGGATAGAGGCTGTAGATGGCCACTATTTGTCTAGCCTACCCATGTAACTCTTGGGTCAGGCAAGGTCCATCCTCTATCACTCACCATGCTACCAACTTTATAACTCATATAATCTACTTAGCCATCAAATAAATTATTTTTAGGTCATCACTTTGTTGTTACCCTTAAAACTCAAATCATAATAGTGATGAACCTTTGCCAAATAGATTATGTATATCTTGATAGACACTCACCTCTTAAAACTTGACTCATAGTAATAGATGTTAGCATTATGCTTATACACTCACATAATTTTATAAGGTGTAAACTCCTCATGAAGGTACCTCTTCTTTGGCTTAGCTCCATCACATGAAATTTATGATGCTTAGCCTTTTGTTACCCACTTAATTATCCTACCCTACCCATCCATGTCTTATCTTCCTAATGCATGTGGGATTATTATGGTGACTATTCACCAATCTACACCAAGACACCTCACCTTTACCAAACTATCAACACAAACTTAACCATGTGGTATATCATATTGGGGTAGCCCATCTAAACTCCACTAAGAACTACATTTGGCCTAAAGTTTTATTAGATATCACTTCCATGAAACTATGTAGGTAGTGTTTACTTGCCTAGAGTATATGAATTGAGTTCAGCCACCCCTTACTTGAACCCTTGCCAACCACTCTCTTCAACCAACTGACCATTTAACCATGTCCACCTTGACATTGGTTGTTTGGACCTAAACTACTACATTTCTTTGTGATAACCTTGCCTGGCGATTTTGATTGCACAAACGAACCTTACCATGCTACTTTTTTAAATGACCCAACCATTTAGGTTATTTCATAAGAAAAAATCCTACTTTGAATACATACAATCAACCTTGACCTTGTCTAGATCACTTGATAGGCATGACTTGATCAACTATGACTAATGTTGTGGACCGGTTACCCTTGACATTGTTGGACATATTCATTGATGTATGAAGTTTTGTCATTGATGCCAAATGAATAATGTACTTTCAAGAATTAATGATAAAGGTGTTGATTTGAATAGACTTGATGCGAAGCTCCATGGAATTATGTGTGTACTTTGAATGACTATGAAAATATAAGAACAATCATATGAATGTCTTTGCTCACATGGTTATCTTGATAGATATGGCTAAGTACACAGGTGGATGTTAATCCTAGATGAGCCTAAATTAGTCTTTTTATGATTGATTGAATGTGTGGTTTGGTATTATGTGTGTTATAAGAAGTGATACTATGATTAATTTACTTGATTAAATTAAGCTATGTGAGTTAATCAATACAATCAAACAATGGATGTAAAGTTAATTTTAATCTAAAATAAAATTTTGGTGTCTTTTCAAATAAATAAAAAATAACTAAGATGAACCTAGATGTGATATGATGATGCAAAGCCTAGGCCTAGAATGAGTACTTTTGATTTTCAAAAATGACAATTTTTACTTTTTTCTAAGAAAGCAAAAGAAACTAAAATTTTCATTTTAGAAGGAAGAAAGGAAATAAGGAACGCTTAATTTTTAGAAAAAAATGCAATGAATGACTCTTCTCTAATGCAACTAAATGTCCTAAACCCAATAAAAAACTCAAGGGTCCTACTGGGCGTGCCAAAATGTTTCACTATTTTTTTTATTTTATTTTCTAAGAAGAAAGGATGTAAAACTATAAGGGTGTGGTATAAATACCTAGTTATGATTGTGTGCACATGAATATAGATGATTATAAATACTCCTCTTTGTCTGGGGAAGATGACCTGCAAATAAGAAAACAATCTAGAAAATGGTGGATTAGTGAGATAATAGGGTGGACTGCCTAGCATGAGCTAGATCCAAGAAACAGAAGCTTCCTTAAAGGCTACCAATCCATAATTTTAAAACATATAAGTTATGATAAACTAAAAATAGATTCTTGCATGAATAATAGAGGGTATTGAAATGCAATATAAGAAATGCTAGAAAAGAGACAAGTGATTTTGACTAAAAATAGTAATAAATGATTGAATACTAATGCTAAATTACTCAAACTTGATTCAAAAAATAAGTTAAAGCTCTGTGATAAAATTAAAACTCATAAACTGAGATTTAGGTATGGGTAGATGGGTCAAATTAGCCTACTATTGTAAAATGACATATAGTGACTGTCGATGGTTGGGTATGGCCATCGATAGTTAGGTCCAACCATCGGTGGTTAGGTGACCATCACCAGTTACTATTATATTTGGTTTGGGAAAAGAAGTCTATTGGAGAGGTTGTAGAGAGGTTATGGAAGTGGTATTTGGGTTGAATGTTGATTATGAGATATAAATTAATGCTCAGAGGTATCTAGTTTCAGAGTTGGGTGTTTGAATGATTGGAATAGGCTATGGTTGATTTGGGTAAGAGATAAAGTGTTGAGAGTTACAAAACTCCAACATAGGGAATGAAGTATAGAGACTGGGAATAAGCCAAGCACTAAAATAAATAAAGCTAATTACCAAATCTTGATAAAAGAAACATAGATACTTATCTTTTAGGTGTTGTTGGTCTAAATAATGTTGAGTTTGGTTGAAAGCTATTGTGTATCCTAGATCAATGTTAGCAAAGTAACGGTACCTTGACTCAAGATAGTGAGTTACATAAGTACCTTAAATCTCTAGCCTAGTTCCTGGTTCATTAGGAAGATTTTATATTCACCTAGGAGTAAGAATATCTCACACCTTAATTAATTTAACCTCCTCTTCATATCTAAATATAGAGAAAAGGAGTGTTGAAACAAAAGAGTTTAAAAAATAGTCTAACATGCATTGATCATGCAAATAGTCTAGCTAGTAATCAATGAGTGAGTTACGGTCAAGTTTTAGTTGACTCCTTGAATCATGCACTCTTGAGGTAGAGTTTAAGTAATCATCAGTAGTTTGGGTCAATCATCGATGGTCAAGGGCTGACCATCGATGTTCAAGGAAACATAGTCAAAATTGGCTAAATTTAGTAAATTTCAATAATGACTAGCAGTTAATTCCTTGGGAAATGGTCTAAGGTTAATAATGGGAGCATTGGGACATGTGAAGAACAAGTCTATAAGGTAGGAATTTAACTAATTTAATTAAATAATTAAACTAGCTAAAGGGGTAAATGGGTGAAAGGGTGTGTTAAAAGGGTAATTGATAAATAATATAACCCAAAAGGGCAAAGGGGTGGTTTAATGGGTAATGCGACATCTAGAGTTGTAGTGTGTGGTTTTCTAGTGTCTACAACAATCATAAATTAAGTCAATGAATAGAAATAATGTTAATAATTAAAGTTATATGTAATTTTCTATGGATCAAAAAATGAGGGTTGATGGGTACCTCATCCTTCATTAAACAAAATGAGGACACAATAAACATTGACCACATTGGATAAAAAACCATGACATGCTAAGAAGTGGGACAAAACCATGAAACCAAAAAAACTAATACATGTCAAAAAATGAAAACAACCTAATGAGCCACCAAAAACATCCATGAAACAAAACCTACCACTCATGAGATAAATCTTGTATGCCAAACCACTAAAATCCAAACCAAAATAGGCTCTAATGAGTTGTAACACCATAGCATTGGATATCCATATCTAAAATCACTAAACCCCTCGAGACCCTACCTCACCACCTTTCCTAAGTGAACAAAGTGTCATGGAAGAAGATTCAGGGGCAACATTCCTTTTTTTCTTATTATGCACAATCATCTAGTAATATCTACCTCCAAAATACCCTAAATCTTGGCCTAAAGTGGAGAAAACTTTGATGGATTTGAAGGGCTATAAGCCATTATAATCTTCACTTATGGCTAGACCTAAATGTGAGTCCACAAAGGCACCCACAGTGGTAATATTCATCTCAAATAAGTTCTAAGAAGGTATAGACATCTTGTCTTGAGTTTTAGGTTCCTTATGATCAACTTTTGGTATGGTTTCCACCTCCTCTCTCATGGGTATAATAGGAGTACTGGTAGAAAATACTATAATATGGTCGAGAAGGTCATCCTACCACCAAGAAAATTCTAAATTTCACTTGGAGCCATGACAAGTCACAACTAAATGGATTACTTCAAAACACCTATGATAATTAAAAGGTGTCCCCTCATATTCAAGGTTTTGGGACCAATAATAATCCTTGACTTTCATCTCGATGGTAAATGGAAGATCAAGAGAAGTATCCAAGTAGACTATGATATGAGTGAAAGTGGTGTGAGTAAAAATTATGGTAGAAACATATATTGATGTGGGTTTTATACACACTAGGGTACCTTACGAGGTAGCCTCTAAGATTTTAGGATCGGTAAAAAAATATTCACTCCAAGGTATGAGTTGCAGGGTGTTGGGTTTTTTAAACAACCTGGTGGTAAAATAATAGTTAGTGGAATAATTGTTTACTTGAGATGGTTAGGATATAACATGATTATAAACCTACATAAAATGGATGGATATATGGTGAATCTAACCTAAGGTGGGAAAGATCAAGAGAAAACTCAAAAATAAATAAGGTTAGGGTAGAAAATAAGGTTTGTGACTCAAAATAAGATGAAACCTTTATAAATTTTATCTTGAACTAGGGGTTAGACAAGTAGCAAAAAAACCAATGCTTTCTAAAATTTACTATTTCACATAGATATTCAAACATAGTTAATATTCTAAGGAAAAAAATGTTTTAAAATTTAGTATACATAATCAAAGTTTGTTGCATTTTTAAGATTACAATTGCACATCTAAAAATGGAGATTATGATTATTAAACACAAAGCATTAAAATTAGCTATTGCACAATATGAATAACTCTATCAAATAACACTTATAAACAACTCAAAGACTAAAATATCAAAATGATATAACTTATTCAATGAATCATAAATTTGGAGAAGAGAAAAATTTGCACATCAAGACAAATTTGAAGAATAATTTATAGAATTTTATTATTTATCTTAATAGCCAAAATTTCTCCTTCCTTTGGAATTGAGAGGATACAATTATATATAATCTTGGGGAAGGGTTGCCTCATCCTCTGATAAAAGTCTAATTTTAAAATTTCCAATTACATAACTCATGCACAATATGCATGTACAAGATATAAAAAAAATGGCCACCCAAAACTACGTTATCACAATATAAATACAGATATGCTCAAAATAGAGGGAAGATCTGAGTATCAGTGATCAATGGAATACATATGTATGTATGTATATATGTATGTATGTATGTATGTATGTATATGTATTCATACTTTAACTATAGTAACTTCTTAGCACTACCCAAATAAGGAGATTGCATGTTTGGTGTAATCATTGAAGTCGATAGAGGAACTACATGTTAAGGACTAGCTGAAGTAGCCATTATTGTTGATGAAGTACTAGTAGGCTAAGAAGTAACAAACACTACTGAATGGAATGGCACTTGAGGATAAATTGTTAATACTTATGTTGGTTGAGTAGTAGATGTTGTCTTATTAACCTACTCAGTAGCCTTTAATTTTTCAAATAATGCAAAGGCATCCTCAAATTATTTATTAATAATATCAAAATTGAGCATATAAGGTTTAAATATTTGATTGAATTCACCCATTAACCTTTTGTGCTTAGTTTATGAGGATCTAAATCTAGCTCTAAGTATCTTTGATTTAGTCACCTTATCCTTCATAAAATTGATTAGTTGTAAGATATCTTCACTAGCTTTATATATAGTACCATCAACTTATTTCATAAAACTTTTTGTAATTAATTTGAGAAGGGACTCAAATTTGGGCCTATTTACCAACTTTCTTATGGAGGTTATCACACCAATGACCCTTATGTTTTTTGATATATTTATGGCCTCCTTTTCTTAGCCTACGAGTTATGCTACAAAAACTTTCATATTTGTATGCCAATGGAAGGCACCATCTCTCTTTGGTATTACATAATTAAAATCCTAAGATGTGTCCTGAGTAGTCATTAATTTCAAATGATTATATGAATTTTTCCTTGTGAATTGAACCAAAAAATGGAGCTTCTTCTAGATTTATTTGAGTTGGTTCCAAAATTTTACTACATTCCCCCATTTAGGTTGGGACTCACCCCTAAAAGTTTTAATTGTAGTTAAAATGTCATACAGCCTAGTGTCTACACTTTGGATGTTATCCATAATCTCTCAAGGAGACTAAATAAGTTTTTACTACAAAAGTCTTTATTTTGCCTGTTCATGACTTCTATACATCTTTTTCATTGCCTCCCCTATGGTATACACAAAATAAAAAAAAGTGTTATATATATTTAGTGGGATAATTAGGATTCTTTTTATGCTTCTTGGCTAAGGGGAATAAATTTTCTCTTTATTCCAATAATATTTCCTCCTCTATGTTATTGTCTACTCCATTATTCTTCTTGACCCTTTGGATTGTACCACTTTTATTTTTAAAATTGGTGCTTATTATGGGAAATTATGTAAGGACCATTCCTATCTTGTCTTTATTCCTTTCTTGAGACTCCTTGACCTAGGTAGGGATAATGAGCTCTCCTTTCTCTTCTAGTTGACTAGTCTCTGGAGTAAGGGAAGTTGGAATGAAAATTGGTGGCATCATGGAAACACTTATTTGGATAATAAATTGAGGATGTTGAATAATAATCTTACTCTAATATAAGATGCTCCTCTGGGGTTAAATCTCCACCACATATTTCACCTACCCTAGAGTCCTTATGATAATCAATAAAAGACTTAGATGGAGTGGACTGGGAAATAGAAAAGTCTGATTGGGTAGATGGTCTAGGTGGAGTTTGAGATTAAAAATGGAGACAAAAACCAAATCCTCAAAATGAACCTTCTTATTATGGTTCTAGGGGTTGGCCATTATTGGGGTAGTGGTTGAATGAATTAAAAAATCTAAAGAATTAGAAACTTGTTGCTCACCTTCCTTAACATAAGCATGAGAATATAATGACTTAGTCTTCAAATAATATTCTTGTAGTGACTCATAGAGAGAAAGTGAGGTAGCAACTAAACTAGTGGATGAAAAATTCACCATCTGAGAATCTACAACTATAATGGAAGAAGCAAGGGAGAACACTACCTTATTTAAATATTTCCTTTGTTCATCAATAATAATATGTGTACTTTGGTTGATAGTTGGTACTTATACTAGAGTAAATGATTATGTAATATTAGCTTCGAGAGAGAGATTTGGAGTTGAGGTTGCAGGTGCTTGAGTAATTCCTATAGTAGGGGCTTCTTGTAATGTGGATTGTGCATCTATCTCCAATGCCTTATCTCTAAGTTTATTTTATTGTTCCACTTCTCCTTCCTCTCCCAATATCTATATATCTCCATATTCCTCTTCATCTATTTCTTTAGAGAAATTTGTTTCTTCTTCAGGTTATATATCTTCTCTAGACACCATCTCTTCTTTAGTTCCCTATAATTTTGTCTTCTTCGTCACTAGCCAACACTTGGATAGGATCCATTTATTTTTATCCTAATTTTATTTACTCCTATGATTCCTTACATATAAGACCCATTTGGAAAATGGGCATTTAATAGGTCTTTATTATAGTTGCACATTTGGAGGTGAAACTTGAGGAGTCATGGGCTTCTTTTATAAGTGACAATGGATAGCTTAGTAGTTGCAGGGACTTGCCCCGAAGTGGATGGAGTGGGGAATGAAGAGACTTTAGAAGTGAAAGGTGTAACTGAAGTATAAATGTTAGGAGAAGTAGAAGGTGAAGGCATAGGAATTACAAAAATTATTGGTGGAGATGATGTGGGTGTTTAACCTTAAATTAGATAAGGATCCCTTTAGAAGATAGGGTTAAGAATATGGAAATGATAATGCATAAGGGTGATCATCATATTTATATTAGGCCAATTAAATTCTTAAATTAGATATAACATATGTTAAATTTATTAAACTAATATAGGCTAAAAATACTAAGTACAACTATGATAGATATGGAAATAACAAAGCAATAATGTACTTAGTTAGTTTTGATGCTAACACAATTTTAGATCTAAAACAAGCATGAAGCAAATAGGAAGAAGATTCTATAATAGTCATTAAATTATAAATCGAGTGCCTCTAGAGCTGTGGACACTAGCATCATCATTAGATTTTAGCATTAATGATATTATTTGAACCAGATGTGGATTTCTTGTATGAAATACCTATTGGAAAAGGATGCAACCATCTAGATGCTTATGGGTTTATCTTCACCTTCACTTTGGTGTACTCAAATCTAGGTCATAGACAGCACTCTTCATGAAATTATAAAACCCTGGTTCTTCATCTTCATAGTGACCTTTTGAAAAATGGGTTAGTGGGATCATAGTGTCAAGCTAGACCCAAATAACCCTCTATCAATGAGTGTTGCATATATAGAGAATACTTTAAGGAGGGCCTTAGACTGATGTATTTCTCCCCTATGTTTTGGTTTGTGTGTGAATCATGAAATATGTGGAAAGTAAGTATAATAGTGACCTAGCTTATAACTTAGAAAATTAGGCTCTTAGGCTGCTCCTTCAATACTTCAAACTTGTGTATGTGTTATCCCTATGAATAATTTGAAAATAGGAGAAAATAAGGAAGCTTTGTTTTATCAAGTGCTTGATTAAATGCTTTGATAAATTACCTTAGGTAATTTCTAGGTGAGGAATAAATGAGGGTTGATCTTGTATTTATATCAATACCTTTAGATAAAAAACTCACATTAAAACACTTAGGTTGACCATTATAATATGTTTCATTTGAAAATTAGATGAATTTAGGGCATTAGACACCTGTGTTAGGGTAGTACACTAGCATCAATGGAGGGGTCTAGGACTGACACTTGTGTCCTGGTAGTTATAAAATAGGTATAGGCTCATAACTTGTAAGGGAATAAGATAAGCATGTTTTAAGCATTATGAGTAAGACAGACAATCTGGGTCATCAATATAAGACTATTCGAACCAAAAGATATGTCAAGGGGCATAAGATAGAGAAGATGTTAGATTTTTTAAAGTGAGAAAGGTCTAGAATTGAGAGGAACAAACAAGGTATGATTTTTCCAAGTGTACAAGATAGGTGTTATCTAATCCATGAATATCACTTACATTTCCCCCTTTAATCTAGCAATGGAATTGTTCATTTAAAGGAGAAGAAATGTGTACTTGGGTGTGTATAACACACCTCACCTTTGCATGAACCCAACTTGAGTGCTTTACTGGTGGCTGACCTATAACCAAGAGCATGTTACAATATATAATCAGTGTATATAATCTAAAATTGAAAGCATTTGAATTGATTGAAATTAAAATAAAAAGTTTTAAGAGTAAACCTATGTATCGATACAACTACCTTGCCTACTGACAACTTGATTTGAAAGATGTATAATTATAAATCATTAAAATTGAGATTAGGACAAATATATAAATATAGAAAGTGCCTATATCTAAGGAGATAGAGAGATATTAGAAGTCACATGTCCCCAATCTTTGAGAAAAGGTGTGTTTCCACCTAGTAGTTGAGATTAGCTCAATCATGCAACCCAATCATACTTATAACTTGGTGAGCATGAGTGAACAAAGTCAACTCATACTATCAAACTAGTGAGGTTGAATGATATAATCAATCCAACTTGAAAACTTGGAAAGATTGAGTGATTAAATTACCTCAACCATACCAAAATTAAACCAAATACTATAGTAAATTGGCTCAATACAATCCATAAAAGTCCATCCTAATGGGTGATGATAGTATATAGAAGAGTGTTTTGAAATCTAAAACTAATTTGTATTTTTCAATACTAGGCACACATTATGTAGCATATGCACCTTAGATATGTCTCATGTTGAAACTATGTATAATAATGGTACCAATATATAGAATTCTACCATAACTATGAATCTAAATTACATAATTGTGTGCTTCGGCCAATTCAAAAACTGTGCAAGTGTGAAGAACATGATTCCAAAGCATACCCCCACTATATATGGAGAAATATGAAAACTAAAATAAATTTCAATGTGGAGGACATGCTTCTAAAACATGCCCCGACTAAATTTGGGCGTGCCAAATACTGAATAAGTGTGGATAACATGCTTCCAAAGGATGTCCCCACTAAGTCTGAAAATTGTGTGAAATGTGAATAAGTGTGGAGAACATGCTTCTAAAGCATGCCCTTAATGAACCTAAAAACTATGTCAAATATGAATAACATGTCTCTATTACATTCCCCCACTAATTTACCCCTTGAGGTGAGGGAAGAATAAAAACCAATAGTTACCTCACCTTAAAAGGATAAGATAACTGAATAATTTGTGAATGGAACCATATAGCATTTAGAAGAACATGTCTAGGCAAATGTAGAATTGAAACACATAGAATAATGTGATCACATGAAGGCCTAAGACGCAAGATAAATATCATGGAAACATATTGATAGTAACAGTACAATCTCAACAAGAAAACAAGCACACACATAAGGGCACTCAAAATTAAGTCAAAAAATAATGGTCCAAAGAAACTACAAATAAGGGGCATGTTCAAATACTACACAATCAAAGGGATATGATGTCATCAAATGTACACAAAATCAAAAATGAAATATTTGAATGTTTATATAACAAACAATGACATATTCAAATGTCAAAGAAAGCACACATATGCACAGAGGCAACAAACAAAGGAGCATTTCAAATACTCAAAAAATCAAGATAATAGTAAGGCAAGGCACTCAAGTGCCTAAAGTAAATCACAAGAAACCAACATAAAACATATCATAGCATCCCATGGATGGAATGTGTTAAAAAAAAATTAAGTACATGACATATCAAGTACCCTATGAAATATATAATCATGGATAAAGGCATGTGTAAGTACATAAGAGCTAAAACATGATAACAAAAAGTGATCCTTGAACCATATAACCCATGATTAGCATTATCAAAGAAGCATATGTCCCCAATGTCCATATGGCATAATTAAAGGGAATACCCAAAATCTATAATAGGAATAGATCATGTATTTGTATATTCCTATATCACACTCAAGTATAAGCATGACACACATGTGTATGTATAAGTAATTTATATGTCATCCATTAATATGGAACTAACACATAGATGCCCAAGATCTAAAAGAGTATGTTTTTATTGAAAATATTTTTTTTATTTTTGAGTGTTTTTTTATTTTTTTGATTTTTAGAATATTTGAAGAGGAAATACAATCCTATGATCCCATACAAATAATGATCATAGGTATCTCCCCACTCAAAACCTAGTGTAAGGAATTTATGGTACTACCAAGAAGCATGTATAGGTGTAATATTTATCACTCTAGTGCCTATGATGCTCTGTGTATGTATAATATGACTCTAAGGTTATGAAGTAAAAATAGATAGAATAGAGATTCATGGAACCCATCTATATGTGTTCTATGGTTTCTTTAGAATTACAATAGTAAAAACATGTTTAAGTGTTTGGGATGTCTGAATATGGTGTGTAATAAAAGATGAAGATTCTATGGAATCCACTATATGTATCTAATGTAATGGTCTCTTAAGTACTGGATACTTTGTAAAAGGGGTTATTTATTACTTACCATTTTATGGTGTGTTAACCTTAGTAGGTTTGATAGTTAGCTGCCTATGTATAAGGTTTTCTTGTTTAAGAGGATGCTCATATGGGATTCCAAAAACTATAATTACCTTATTGGTATGAATGTATTTAATACACCTATGCACTATCGAAGGTACCACTCTAAGAGTATAGATATGAGATATCCTTAATAACATATCAAAGATTCATGTGGAAGGTATAACTAAAAATGTAATAACCACATGTACATGATCAACCTGTAAAGATAATTCAATCTCACCAAGAACCTTATGGGATGTCCCATCAAATAATCTAATTGATCTAGTATAAGGATGAAAATCATGATGAGTATAACCTATATGCACAAGTAATTTCATGGTGAAAACATTTTTACTTGCACCATTATCAATTATAACACTATGTATAGGCCCATAATCAAGGAATGCTTGAATGAATAAACAATGAAGATCAAAGTCATCATCCTTAATCTTAGTATCATCAAAATTAATAGAAGTTATATGAACTATAGGAGGTATATGTCATGTATAAATCCCAATAATCCCATCTAATGGGTGTCCATAATGTGATGGAGGAAGATGTGTATTATATGTTATTTGTACTTTTGGTTCCTTCTAAGAATGGTCTTGTAAAGGACTATTAAATATCTTTTATTTTTGGTGTTCACTAGGTTGTGAACTTGATTCCTTGGGAGGATCATCAAATATAGTATTTTTGTCATCAATAAGGTCTTGGATCTTATGCTTCAAGGTAAAATATTTGTTTATATAATGTCTTGGTATCTAATGATAATCATAATAATCATTTACATCATATCCTTTGGGTAGAGGTTTATTCACATCAACCTATATAGGATGAGGGAGAGATATAGGATGTAATTGTACTAACCATGAGATTAATGAAGCTGGAGACTCAGTTAATTATGTAAATGATCTCCTTAGTGCATTAGATAAGACAAGTCGATTAGGCTACTGTGAAATTGTGTTAACCATGGTGGTTGTTTCCATTTTAGGCTCTAGAGGTTTTACCTTATAACTTGGATTGATTTTAAACTTGGTACTAGATGTAGATGCAGCTAGTGAGTTTGCTACATGAGCTTATTTAATGAAATAATCTTCATTTCATAGTCTCATACAATATGGCATAAGTCATCAAAATATTTGAGCTTCTTGAAAATAATCGACTTATGTCAAGGAGTAAGCAAACTTTGCTTGAATGTGTCTTACAACTCTTATCTTCCATAATATTAGTCATTTTAGCCAATGATGTCTTGTACCTAAAGACATATTCATTAATAGGTTCATTTGTTCCTTATTTAATTTTGACAATTTAAGCATAGGAAACATTTTCAAAAATATTAATCAAAAAGTGTGCCAAAAACTGATCTGCAAGAGGTTTGAAGGCTTTCATAGATTAGAGAGGTAAATCATAGAACCACCTCAAAGCATATTCCTTGAGGCTTATTATGAATAATTTGGTCAAAATATTATCATTAGAAGCATAGTCAAGGCAATTCGCATAAAAAGATCTAAGGTGTTGTTTAGGATCACATTTGTCATCATAAAATGTGAACTTAGGTGTAATAAAACTAGTTAGTAAAGGGTGCAAAGATATCTCAAGTGCAAGTGTATTATACAAATATTATAAATAAATTTATTTTATTCAACATAATATCACTTCTAGAGGTCAACATAGACTAGGAATGGTCGGCATAGCCCAGAATGGTTGACATAGACTAAAAACAATAAATTGTGTAATAGAAAAAATGTTTTTATTGTAAATTTGTGATCTATAAATATGAATTATAGAATATCACAAAGCAAGTTATTTTCATGTTTAAACTATGTTTTTTTGAGTGTGTAGATATGGTATCAGAGCCTTAGAATTCATGGGTTGTGCTTAAGTTGAGATTAGCTGCTGAGTTGAATTCATGTTGATGCATGTTCTAAAGATGTTATGAATGGGGCGAGAAATTTGAGAAAGGAATATTTCGAATGTGATGTGCTACTAATTAGATGATGTCAAAATTCCACCATGATGAGTGAAATAAGTCATTGAATAAAGCAGGTGTGGAGAGCCACTACTAAAGGTTTGAAAAGGTAGTAAATTATTTTATGTTGCATATTATTATGCACCACTTTTAAATTTTTCAAGTATGAAGAAAAAGGGATTTAATGTTGTTTTAAAAAAGTGTTAAGACAAAAAGTGATTAAAAAAAATTATCTTTTTCAAGGAATTAAACAAGATAAACTATGGGTAATATAACATTTTAAGGTGCAAGAATGAAGACTGATTAATACTTGATTCCCATTGATAAAAGTTGTGTGTGGAGTTTTTAAACAAGAAAGGTATTTTAAGAGGATTTTAAGATTCACATTGTTTTGAAGATAAAAAAATGATTTGAGACAAAATATTGTGGGTTGTAGACATTTCATTTGAGATTTTGTTTGTGGATTATAAAGTTGACACTGAATCTCTTTAGTTTTATTAAAATTGTGAAATTATGGCTTCTAATTCAAGTATTTTAATTTATGATTACAAATTACATATAAGGAATTATTATCTTTGAAATTATAAGGTGAGAAATATATTTCTTGTAAAAGATTTATGGGAGTATGTAGAAAAAGAAAAAGACATGCCTCTTAAAAATAGAGAGTACATTCAATATATCAGAAAGAACAATGAATCATTGGATATCATTGGAATGTATTTATATGATGAAATCATACCTCAAATTCAAGAAATTAAAATGCACATAAATCTTGGGAAACATTAAAGGAAATATTTGAAAAGCCTACAAAGACAAGGATTTGTATCTCAAGAAACAATTGCATAATTTAAAATGGGAAGTGATCAAGATGTCATGGAGCATCTCATTAAATTAAAGTAGATTAAAAATCAATTAGAATCTATGGGAGAAAAAGTTGAATAAATTTTGCTTGTTGACATAACTCTTAACAATTTTCCTACATAATATGAATATCTAACTACATCCCTAGAAGTTGCTAATAATATCGAGACTCTAACATTTGAAGAAGTAAGTGGTTTTTTTTTGCAGGAAGGGTAAAGAGTTAGATGAAAATTTTAGGAACCTAATTATACTGAGTAAGCCTACATTTCAAAAGGTAGATTTAGAAATAATAAAATACAAAATCGTGGTAAGATTACTACATAATCCAAGCAAAGGACAAACCAAGGAGATGATAAGAAGATAAAATAAAAGAATAAATTCAAGTTATATAATTATAGAAATATGGGTCATTTTCAATTGGGATGCAACAAAAAGAAAGGAGAAGGAATCTTCTTTCAGTAAGTCAAATCACAAATCAAAGTTACAAAGTTGAATTTTACAAAGACAATTATTTGATTAAGATATGTTGAATGGATATAAAGTGATTACATCAGGGACATTAGATGGAGGAGCATAGAAATTTAATTTAGGAAGTAAAATAATGTAATTTCTTGTTTCAAGTCATGATAATTCTAGTGGCTTATGGCATTTCAGGTTAGGGCATCTTAATTATCAAAGTTTGGGTTTACTATAAAAATTACACATGGTTAATGGACTTCCAAAAATATATTCAAATTCAATTGTGCGTGAAGATTGTTTGTATGGAAAATAACATAGGGATAAATTTGAGAAATAAGGAGTATTTAGGGCAAACGAGATGCTTCAATTGGTACATAGTGATGTTTTTCAATTTCCTACTTCTTTTATAGGATCAAAATATGTGTTAACCTTTATTGATGATTTTTCAAGAAAAAATTGGGTTTATTGTCTAAAGAAAAAAAGTGAGGTATTTGAGAAATTTAAGATATTCAAAGCCCTAGTTGAAAATGAAAGTGGGAGAAAAATCAAAATTCTTAGAATAGATAATAAAATAGAGTGTATCACAAAAGAGTTTCAAAAATTTTGTGATAATGCTAGTATTAAAAGGCGACTAACAGTGAGATACACACCTGAGCAAAATGGGGTTGAAAGTGAAAAAAAGAACTTTAACAAAAAAGGCTAGGTGTATGCTTAAGTCTAAAAAATTATCTAATTCTTTTTCGGCTAAAGCAATAGTTACTACAGCCTATATACTCAATAGGTTTCCCAAAAAATTTGTAAGAAACATGACACCTCGTGAAGAATGGTGTGGTAGTAAACCACCAGTCAAATATTTTAGAATATTTGGATGTGATGCTTATGCTCATGTGCTTGATGAATTAAGGAATGAACTTGATAATAAAAGTATGAAATGTGTCTTCATTGATTATAATGAACAATCTAAAGGCTACATGTTATATGATCATGAAAGTAAGAAAGTAATTATTAGTAGGGATGTTGTATTTGATGAAGATATGCATAAGGAATTTACACCTACTTTTGAATTAGTTCTATAAATTGAGGATATAGAGAAGGAAGAAACCAATGAAAATGCATAAATCTCCCCAAGGAAAATGAAAAGCCTTGAAGAAATTTATCAAAAGAGTAAGCAATTTTAGGATAAAGATCATAATCTTAACTATGCCTTGATGACTAAAATAGCCAAAGTAAGTGATCCTTGATCTTATGAAGAAGCATAAGGTAAAAAATAATGGGAAGAAGTAATGAAAGAAGAGTATAACTCATTGATGAAAAATAATACATGGGAATTGAATGAAATTCCTAAAGGTAAGAATATTATGGGTAGTAAATGGGTCTATAAGACCATGTTTAGATCGGATGGATGCATTGAAAAATTAAAAGTGCATCTTGTATCAAAGGGGTATTCTCAACAATATGGAATTGATTTTAGTGATTCATTTACTCATGTGTTGTAAAAATGAGTACAATAAGACTTTTTATTGCTTTGGTTGCTAACTTAAAATGGTAGGTTCATAAAATGGATGTAAAAAATGCATTCCTTAATGGTGATTTATAATATGAAATCAACATGGAACAACCATAGGGGTTTGAGAAAAAAGGTCAAGAACATCTTGTTTGCAAGTTAAATAAGTCTCTATATGGCTTGAAGTAGGAACCAAGGGCATGGTATGCCAAGATTAATGAATACTTCAAATAAGAAGGTTTTGTTAAAAATCCCTTTGACCCTAATCTTTATACAAGAAAGTGTGATGATGGATTTGTAATTGTGGTAATTTATGTGGATGACATAATAATCACAAGCAATTATGTCATGTTGATTGATGAAAGAAAAGATTAAAAAATGTGTTTGAGATGGTTGATCTTGGACTGCTTCATTATTATCTTGGTATACAAGTGTGGCATAAAAATGAAAGGATGATGCTCTCTCAATCCAAATATGCACATGATTTTTTGGTCAAATTCAAACTAGGAAAATACAAATCTGCCATTACACCAGTTGAAGTAGGGATGAAATTATCAAAAAATGATGATTCAAAAAATATAGATGGCACATTGTTCAAAAAGTTAGTGGGAAGTCTTATCTATTTGAATATAACTAGACCTAGCATTGCTTATGCAGTTAGTCTAGTTTAAAGGTTTATGTCATCTCATAAAATACCTCATTGGAATGCTACTAAAAAATATTAAAATATGTGAAAGGCACTATAGATTCTGGGATAGAATATGTGGCATGTGGTGTTGTGTCTTTGATAGGTTTTATAGATTCAGATTGGGTTGGATGTGTAGATGATCACAAGTCTATTAATAGTTTTATATTCAACATTGGATTAGGTGTTATTTCATGGCATAGCAAAAATCAATCAATGATTGCATTATCATCAACAGAGGCAAAGTATACATCAGCTTGTGTAGCTATTTGTGAAGCAATTTAGTTGAGGAGAATAGTTGGTGATTTATATTTTTAAGGAAATCAACCTTCAAAATTATCTTATGATAATAAAAGTGCAATCTAATTGGTAAAGAACATTGTCTATCATGCATGAACAAAACATGTGGAGATTCACCATCACTATATTAGAGAATTGATTCAAAATGATGTCATTCAACTTGTATAATACAACACTAAAGATGAAGTTGTAGATATTTTTACAAAAGAATTGAGTGAAAGAAAATTTGTAAAGTTTAGAGATAAATTAAGGGCCAAGGAAGTTATGTAAATGGGCACCTAGCCAACTATAAGACCCATAGAGGCAACTGGGACCAATATGTTATGTCTTCTAATCATAAGGGTGTCTTTTATTATTAAGGTCATATAAGTATAAATGTATGGGGGGTTGTTATTAATAAATTTATTCCAATCAACATACTAGCACTTTTAGAGGTTAGCACAGACTAGAATGGTCAGCATAGACCAACAATAGTGAATCACATACCAAAAAAAAATTATTGTAAATTTGACATCTATAAATATGAATGATAACATAACACAAAGCAATTTATTTTCATGTTTAAACTATGTTTTTTTTAGTCTACAGATAATAACACATCCTAGGAATCAATAGCATGAGGAGACTACAAAGCCTTTTGTTCAATGTTTGTAACCTTGTTCTCCAAGGTCTTTATTACTTGGAGTGTATGAACTGTATACCCATTTGGATATAGATTAACAAGTTGTGTAGTCAACAAAAGATATGTAATCATGGTTTGAACAGGAATAAAAATTGGTATTTGAGTTGAAACATTTGTTAGCCCCATGGTTGATGTATCAATAATAGTTTTAGGAAACAAATGTTGGAAGACAGGTTGTATAGGTAATGATCATTGATAGAGGGGTCTTTGGGGCAGCTCAACATCATGTTTCCACCTACCCATTTTTTCCACATCTAATATGAAGATGAAGAACTAATATTTTTTTATATGACGAGTGACAATCCATGACCCAAATCTGAATGTACCAGAATGAATACGATGTAAAACCTATAAGCATCTAGGTGGTCACACCCAGTTTCAACAGGTATGTCATACTGGATGCCTATGTCTATGTAATACAGTAGCATCAATACAACCATCCTAGGTCAATAAAAGTATCTAAAAATACGTAGGTCAAATTTACATAATCAAGTTACTATTCTAGAATCCAAATCCAGTCCACTTTCTACCTATTTCATATCTAGATTTGTATTAGCATCAAAACTAACTATCTTGTTTCATTATAATATATAGTATAAATGTATTTTATATTCTTAGAATCTTAGTATAATAAATTTAGTAATATGTTTATCTAACTTTTATAAATAGTTTTCCTAATTTAGAGATAGTCTACCATCCTTGTGTCGTATGCTATCTCTTCCCCCGTTAACCCTAGATTCCCCACATCTAGATTTTAGGATTGAATATTAGTAAAAGGGAAGCCTAACATTAGAAAACCATGTAATAGTATGTCATATATCACAGTCACATACCTCATGAAAATCATTATGTATTGAAATATAAAATATGTTATCTACTTATACTGAAATAAATAACATATAGAAAGATATAAACTAGTAGCATAAGAAAAATGTTTTTGAGGTCCTGAGTTTTTATTTTTTGAATTTTTGAAATATATGATTTTTTTTAATCTTTGAAATATTTGAAAAGTGTTATGCAAGGCTTAAAAAATAGTGGAAATGGAAGGGATTCAAAAAATCCTCAACAAGGTGTTGCAGTAAAGGATGGTAAAAAGGAATGTAAGCAATATATCCCCAATGTATGTGTAAAGGAGTCATGGCAATGTATCACAAATGATTGATATACATAAAGATGTACATGACCCAAATGGTAAATAGACTAAGTGTTCTCATGGATAATGTAGGAGTAGATAGATGTGATCATGTAAGTGCAAAGGAAGCCATATCATGATATATATCCCCTAGTAAGCAAGTGAATTTCCATAAAGAATGAGCATTACAAGCATTGTAAGATAGTTGTTTAGATTGTTTGAATTAGTTTTAAAATCAAGAGGAAAAGTATCCAAAGTGAAAATAAATCCAAAGGCTATAATAATACTCAGATAAGGGATAGAATAAGTAGCAATGAAGTAAAATCAAATAAGCTATGTATAAAATAAATGTATGAGTAGCTAACCAATTATATTAGTAATGGTATGTATGTATGCATAACCCATGGTGTGATATGAAAGGATGACTTCCTATGAAGAGGAAGTGCCGACTATAGATGCTTCTAAATCTTGATAAGAACCATATTTTGTAATATAACCATCTGAATAACTGCTCACATACCCATGTAAACATATACCCTCTTGTGTAATAGGAGAAGCTATAACTACTTATATTTATGGTGAAGCTATTTGAATAACCTATGGTGCATTATGAGATAAAAACCTCTTTTTATGTGTCACTTTATACTTAGTATAATGTACCATGCTATTTGAAACTACTTGATTATGCCCATCTGTAATTATATAATGATCATAAGTAGATGGAGAAATTAATTCTATAATATGCTCGTGTGTAACTAGATCATGTTCATAATAGGAGGGTAAATTGATTTTGTGATATGTGCCAACAAATTATTTTGTAGGAGAAGTAAATATCATTGGTTTCAAAGGATATTCATATTGGGTTCCTTGAATTTTAAACACTTGATTACCATGAATATATTTGAGATATTTGTGCACTATAGAAGTTAATAATATAATTTTTTATATCCAATGACATACTAATAGCATATCAAAGATCCATATGCTTGGTATAACTAATAATGGAGTGAGCACTATAAGCATTCCCACTTGTAAAGGTAGCACTATATACCCAAGAGTATCTTGTGTATGACCATCAAATGCTTTCAAAACTCTATAAGCATCTCATAAATTTTGTTCTATATAACCAAGAGAGTAGAGGAGTTTTACGGTGCATGCATTTTCACTTGATCTATTGTATGTCATAGTATTATGTATGATTTTTTTTTCAACACATGCTCACAGAAAGGGTTCTTGTATATCTAAATCATCGTCAACAACTTCACTATCATCAAATGGAATCATAAGACATGATGCATTTTTGCTTGTAACTATATTAGTGATGTTATCAAGTGGATGTCCATGTTTAGGAGGAGGATGAACACTATATGCATAATGTACTTTAGAATTATCCTTGTTATATTTTTCCTCATAATTTGGAAAAATATCTTTGCATATTTTGATCTTTGAATTGTCATTTTCTTTTAGCTTAGCCTCTTTAGTAGGTGTTTTAATATCAATAATATTCTCATCAATGAGATATTGATTATTTTCCTTAAGCTTGAAACATATATTTTTGGAATTTTTGATACATCAATGGTAGTCACAATACACATTGATATCAATGTTTTTAGATTGTGGATAAGAATTTTCTACTTCCATTGGTGGGGGAAGAAAAATTATATTGCATTCAAGTAGATTTTTCAACAATGCATGAGGAGGTGATGGTAGTCTTGAGAATTGCCTCCTTAGTGGTGCTTGTAATTAAAGATTTTGTGTTAGTTGTGAGATATCAATAACTATAATATTAGCTTCATTTCTACTCTTACTAGGTAATTCAAACAAACCTTTACCTAGTGGACATGATCAGAATGCTCATTGTGATTATCACTGATGTGATGGACATTCTACAAGTAAGTGTTTCAAGTTAAGGCACATGATAAAATATTATCAATGACAATACCATTATATTGAGCACACCCATAGAGTAATTTGAACCACAATCAAATGCGAATAATAAATTGAAAATCTTTAATGACCCATTTCCAAAGCATGAGGAAACAAAAACTAAGGATACTTCTAAAGTACATCATACAGACCATGCACATCCTCTTAATCAGACATATAGTCATCCATTAGATGAGATTATTCGCACACTTATGATTAAAAAAAAATTATGAATTATGATTATATTCAATGATAGAAAGATTGTTGATGATGACTTAGATTACATGCATTATTCATATAGGCTCACATTAATGAGCACCCCATACATAGTGTTATGGTTGATAACGGGTCAAAAAATGTTTGTAACATGACACTTCTCAAATTTCTTGGATAAACATGATAGGATGTAAAATATAATACAAGAGTGGTTAACAGGTTTAATGGACATATACAAGACACCTTTAGTCATATTATGATACCTCTTTGGGTAGTCCCCACCATAGTAGCTACTTTATTCCTAATTATACCAAGTAATTTGGGTATTTGACGTGTTGTTGGGATGCCACTAGATTCATAATTTCCATGTAGTACCTATATAGTGCATCAATTTATCAAGTATAGACATTACAAAAGAGTAGTTCTAATTTTAGGGATTTGAAATGAGTACCCTCTTTAGCCAGTGGTATCTCCTCCTCCACTCCCACCCCCACCGCAAATAAAAACTATCACTATTCATAACCACTTTTTAGAGGTATTTATTGAACCCATCCAGGATAAATCTTTACATTTATTTCAGAGAATAACATTTGATTCTCCTTGGCAACTAGTTTCACAACATTTATCACATCAAAAATCTATTCAAGATTCATAGAGGCCTTTATATATTATAGTATGTTCCAAGTTAGTCCCACAAACAAGATTGTCAATTCCATAATGAACACATGCACCTATGCATTCTCTTACTATAAAATGGATCCCACATTATCATACACATTTTAGAGTTTCCCATCATATACATGACTCTATGAGCAATGATGATGATGGCTACATTACAATACCTTATTCTTTTTTAGATTATGATACACCTACCCCTGTTACTTTTTATTTGTGAAAGATAACCCTCCCACCATATGATATAGTCATCCCCCATGAATATCCCATTGATGGGATAATTGGATATCACCTTTACATATTTAAATAAATTCAAAAATAAAAATAAAATAAATCAAGAAAAAAATATTAAATATTCAAAAAATAAAAATTCGGGACTTGAGCATGCCATGAATTGTTGGTTACACTATTTACATATGTTATTTATCACATGTTTTGTAGATATGGCATAATATATTTATACACATAGTTTTTTCACAAGGTATATAAGTATAATCTATGACATACAAATTATGCATGGAAACATAGATGATAGACCTTTCTTATACCTAACGTTCATGACAATGCTAGGGACATCTACTTCCACAAGTTACATTATCACAAGTTATATATTTTTATGACATTTTTACCATGTTGAGATAAATACATTGCTTACATATGTATTGATAGTTATTTTTTTATTACACAATGCTACATTGGATATGTATCTTTACTATGATGTGATATTGACATTTATGGATAGTATAGACTAGTTTTCACTTGTTCTATGATTCATCGATGTTGTTACTTTTACATGATAGGCAAGTTATTATTGTCTATTATGTGTAGCTCCTTTTCCCCTATTTTTTTCTTCTTATCCTTGTTTGTTGTGGTTATTTATTCCCCTTATTTACATGGATCCTTAGACTTATTTGTTACAATATTGTGTCTCTTATTTGCAGCACCTTGGCCTTATGTGTGGCATTATATGCTATTCTGTGACATTGTGTGTTGATCTGGTTGAGCTTGTATGATTTCTATGTTCTTGGATGTCATAATCAATATCACGCACCTCCCCTTTGTGTGTTGTGCCATGATTTAGTTTATGCACTTCCTTATTGTGTATAGTCTTATTTAGTTATAGTTACTAGTGTGTGCTTCATTAATACATTTATCTTGACATAACACTTATATGACCTTGTATTTCATACTTTGCATACATGACTTAATGTTATATATATTACTATGATAACACACTCTCCACATGTTGACATGCATTTACATGATATCATATTTATACATGACATGATATAATTTACTTCTCTTTTGAGACGAGTGACTTACAAGATCCATCCTTCACCTCAAAAGGAGGGTATATTAAAGCACTTTTTCATAGATATTAAACCTCCATGAGTATATTAAATTATAATATATAGATTTCAAAGTTCATATGTGATTCAGATATCAAATTGGGATGGTTCTTTGTAGTTTTAATATATATTTTGGGGAAATATGCAAGGTGCATGTACTCCATTACACATTCCATGAGTGACATATTTCATATTGATACATATTCAAATACATTTTGGGGTATGTGTACTCCATTTTATAGGACCAAAATAGTTGGGGATGATACTGGTTCATGCACATTTACACCATTTCATATTTTATTTGGGCATGATGTTGGTTCATGTACATTTACACATTTATGACTTTACAGTTATTTCTAAAGTATTTTCAAGTGTGGAGCAACCTTGAATCTATAATTTTATTTATAGAAATTGATTCATGTTTAAATGAGTAATTTGGTTGAGGTTTTGCATTGCTCAATGGTCCATAAATTACTTTGTGAGCCCATTATGTGGCTCTTTCCTTTCATATTGGGGATATAAGATCAACACTAGATTAGTTTCATGTGGGTTAGGGGCATTTGTCTTACAATACATGGCCCTAACCTTAGTTATTTTTAAGTTGTTGATTAATCACCTTTAATTTTTCCATATTCTTAAAGTGATTCAATGAGTAAGCACAATTATCCAATGCTTTGACAAGGAAAAATATCCAACAAGCTATAGGGTAGCACATTTTATTTACATACATATGCATTCCTTCCTTGCCCATTCACATTTCAAGTATAATTTAGATTTCAAATTTTATTTTAGATGGACATTGACTACTAAATTTTCATTACAATTTTTGCTTGGAGAAACTTGCACATTTGAAGCCTTATCCCAAAGACAAAGTGTGTTTTACACACTAAGGTATAAATTTATCCCTTTGCTCTAGTATTTTCATTGCCTTGTAATACTATCATAAAAAGGGAATATTTGTAGATACTAAAATCTAGTATTTGACACTTGGCAATGTCAATATCAACTTACATTAATCTTACATAGCTTGTGTGTCTCCAAACAATTCTTATTCGCCATTCCCACACACTTGTATGCTAGTTATGAGCCCGATCCATTGTAAGTTTCTATCAGTCACCTATGAGAACCTCTTAGTATATGCTAAATTAGTGAAATATCTTACTCAGATATTTTTAGATCACATTTTCTTTCATGTCTCCCAGGCAATAATGTCAAACTAAAGATAGTAATGTCATCAGAATTATCATGAGGTTGAGGTTACCTCCCTTTGCTCAAGCTTGCTCAATAATATGTGTTTCAACCACTATAGGTAAATTGAAAATATGTGCAAAAACATTTATCATATATACCTAATAACAATTCAACTTGAATATGTTTTTAATTATTTTCAGAACACATTATCATTTAAACACTTAAGGCAAGTCTTGTAACCGCACAATGACCCTTATTATTTAAGAAAAACTCTTTCATGTTATTGTTTTATTTATCTAACAGTTTTTGGATTCAAGTTTCTCATTGCAATGTTAAGATTTATATTTTTAAAAAAATAACTAAGTAGTTGGTAACACCAATATCATTCAAAGTTTAACCTTGATGATAATGTAGATGCCCCACTCTCCTACCACATTTAAATTGAAATTCAAAGTGAAATAAACTCTGGTAAGTGTTAATGCTTTGAACAACTAAGCTTGATCTCGAGGGTAGACCATTGTGCTACTCTTAGGACCTAGTCCCATGGAGGGAGCAAACTAAAATACTTTTGTAAGTGTTGCAGAGTAAAAATAAGAATTTGTTGTAGTAGAACAATCCCATGCAATTCTTTATTTTTCTCAACAAAGATAAAATAGGAGTTTTTTTTGTAGTAGAATGGTCCCATGAAGTTAAAAAAAATAATGATAGTAGTACAATAATTAGGAATTTACTTCATCGTTATTAAAAAAAATAGTTGTAACATGAAGATGAAAAGGCTTGCAAGCATTCTACTTAAACATAATCATTGAAAGCTTCAAATTGCATTGTTCTTGTTTCATTCTATCATAAGCACTGATTGAGAAATAGAGAAAAAACTTATAGAAACCATCGTATGGCCTATAATCCCAAAGGCAATTTGGCCTATGTTAGGATAGGTCTCAAGGCCTAGAGCACTTTCCAAATGTAAATATACAATATGGGAAAGAATTACTATAGTGAAACCTCATATGTTACACTAGGTGGTGCCAAGTGTCATGGGGCCATCTCTCTAGAGATGACTGCTTGTGTGGCACTACTTGTCCTACCTCAAATCCCTTGTTACGATGGGACTCTACAAGAAATATTAACTATGCCTTCAGTGTTTACCTGCACAAGTACACCCACAAACATAGTGGACAACAACTTGTATAATAAAGAATTAGCAGTGAAAGAAAAACACACACTTGCAAAGATCAGGAAATCGACTCAAACACACATGAACATTCACACAATGCAAGAAAACTAGGAGTAACATGTATCTTATTAACTCTTCAAGATAATATGGTCCAAATCACAATAAACGAGCCAACTAGCAAACATACACAACAACCACCGAGTCAAGATCAGTCAATAATGCTTGAAACCACTTGAATTATTACAATGAATAATTCCCTCCCTAGGTCTGATTACTCTCTACCGAGGACAACCTAGCCCCTACTTCATGAAATCTGAGACCAACAGAACTACTCACAAACACCTGCATAATGTTTGCACAGACACATGCCCATAGTCCACATAAACTTGAGACTGACACAGACTGCTTCACAATGATTCACTTTTCACCACTTTGACAGTTCAAACTTGCATTCACTCAAATCACTATGTAAAGAAAGCTCACCATTCACTTGATCAACGCAGACCAACTCACGAATGTAGATAGGGATGTTGAAGTAACACATACCTCATAGACTCCCCCACTTAAAAATTACTGATGTCCTTAGCACCAACATGACTCTATTGGCATGGACCCATGAAGTAATATTCTATTCAGAATCAACCCAGAGCCAAAATATTAACACATCCCTTTTTTAGACCCAATCCAAGCCAAGAGGCCAACACAACCCCTTTCTAGGCTCTATCCAGAAGCCAGAGTCTAGAGACCACCATGCCCCCTTTTTAGACCCAAAGCTAAGAGATAAACACATCCCCTTTTCAAGCTCCTTTCAGAGTCAAGAGACCATCACAACCCCTTTTTAGACCCAAAGCTAAGAGATAAACACATCCCCTGTTCAAGCTCCCTTCAAAGTCAAGAGACCAACACCTCCCCTTTTCAAACCCAAAGCCAAGAGATAAATGCATCCCCTTTTTAGGCTCCATCTAGAGTCAAGAGATTAACACGTCTCCTTTTCAAACCCAAAGCCAAGAGACAAACACTTCCCCTATTCAGGCTCCTTCTAGAGTTAAGAGACCAAGGCCAAACTCCATGACCTTAACTTTGAGGGTTTCTCCCTGCTCCTAGCTTTCTAAAAAATTACCATTCCAACACCACTAGAAATTCCCTCCACTTCAAATTGCCAAGTAACCCATTGTCTTTGTTGTTCCCAAAATCTATCACTCATTTTTGGGACAACATATGAACTATTTTGGTCCTGTAGACCAAAATTCTCTCTTCCCTTCTCAAAAATTGTTTTGAGTATTCAAATTCTTCATTATTCAAGCTTGTTCAGCTAAGGGACTAGCAGGTTCAACAAGTTCAATGACTTCAACAAGCAAGCTCTCTCAAAGAAACAAGTTCCCAACACTTAGACAATTTCAAGATTGGTTTAATGCCGAGGTTAAACCAAAAGGTCCATTGGCAAGCTTCAAACAAAGGATTGAACCATTGAACCATTGAACCATTAAACCATTAAACCCCACTTTCAAAGGTTCAAAGGTTCAACAACATTGGCAGACTTAAAGAGTTAAGCACTTCAGCAGGTTCAAAGTTCAACCGCTTCGACAAGTTCAATGGCTTCGAAAGACATAGAAGAAAAGAAAGCTTTGAAAATTAAAGAATGAACCATTGAACTGTTGAACCTTGAACCAAAATGGTTCAACGGGTTCAATGGTTCAACGAGTTCAATGAAATCAAAAGACTTAAATGAAAGAAGGCTTCAAACAAAAGATTGAACTATTGAACCATTGAACCATAAGTCGGTTCAATCAAAAGGTTCAAAGGAGTCCCCCAAATCCCAAAGGGTAAGTGCCCTTGCGGAGGGCAATGAACCAAAGGGCAAGTGCCCTTGTAGAGGGCAGTGAACAAAAGGGAACAAAAAGATGTCCTTTGGGAAGATTTTTTGTAGCAAAATTTTACAAGGGAAATCCTTCAAATAAAATGTCTGAAGGAATTCTTTCGGACATGTTGTCTAAAGGAATGATCAAAGGCTCGACGGGAAGCGAATAAGGCAAAGGAAAGAATTCCTTCAGATAAAATGTCTAAAGGAATTCCTTTAGACATTTTATCTGAAGGAATTCCTTTAGACATTTTATCTGAAGGAATTCCTTTAGACATTTTATCTGAAGGATTTGAAGAAGAAGGCCACCCAAAAGACCCCGAAGGGTAGGTACCCTTGCGGGGGGCTCTCGATGACCAAGAAATGGACCTTTCTCAAGGCTTGAAGGGACACCTTCCCTTTAGGGGGTTCCAAATATATAAAGTTGAAGGAATGATCAAAGGCCCACATGCCTGTTTCTATGGACTCTGTAGGCCTATTTCTATGGACTTCGTAGGCTTGATTCTACGGACTCTATAGGCTGGTTTCTATGGACTCTGCAGGCTTGATTCTATGGACTTTGTAGGCTGGTTTCTATAGACTCTGCAGGCATGTTTCTACGGACTCTGCAAGCTAGTTTCTATGGACTCTGCAGGCTAGTTTCTACAAACTATATAGGCCTATTTCTACAGACTCTGCATGATTTAAAGAAGGCCACCTGAAGGACCTTGAAGGGTAGGTACCCTTGCGAGGGGCTCTCAGCGACCAGGAAATGGACCTTTCTCAAGCCCTGAAGGGACACCTTCCCTTCATGGGGTTCCAAAGATACAAAGATAAAGGAATTTCAAAGCTTTGAAAGACTTAGAGAAAATAAAGGCTTTTAAGAAAGAGGATGAACTTTTGAACCTTGAACCAAAATGGTTCAAAGGTTCAACAGGTTCAACGATTCAATGAAAGCTCTGAGAAAAGGTAAGAAGTAGAAGATTCTAGAGACTAGTTCAAAGCAAATGAACCAAGGAAATGAATGAACCAAAGTGAAGGAACCAAGGCGCTAAGAAGGCCACCTGAACCATTGAACCAATGAACTTTCAAAGCTTCAAAAGTTCATGGTTCTAAATGGTTCAATCAACCAGCGACCAATGACATCCCCACGGACGTCAAATTTAGGGTAATGAAATATTTGTTGATTTTCAAATGTGGCAAAGAACCTGAAAACAAACTCATCGAATAGCTAAAGAGGGAGCCGAAAGAGCCAGCAAAAGGGAAAAGATAGCCTGAGAGCTCAAATTACAACAGAAAAGAGGGAAAGACCAAAAATATCTGTGTAGGATTTATTTTTAGTAGGTGAAACAGTCCACCAAATAGACATCTGAGCTCGTAAGCATTAAAAGGTGCAGCCTATTTTTCTCCCTTAGAATAAAAGCCAGGGGACAGTCATGTACATATTTGGAGAAAGACTAGACAACCCATGTAGAAGAGAAGATATTTGAGATGAATTGACATGCCACAGTTAAGGTAGATGCCCTATTCCAGCATGGTCTCTTTGACTGAACTGAAAATACATTCAAGGCATTGAATGTAGCATGTGTTGTGCCATGAAAGAAAGTGCCAAGTCTTCATTGGCTACTATATATTATACTCTCTTATTTTATGCAAAGGAGATATTTTTGGATATAGAAGTGAAACTCTGCCAAAATTGAGAGGCGATTACTGAGACTTTGAGCTCAATTTGTTAATCATATTTCTTTGCTTGAATGAGCAAGCAGGTTACTTTCAAACTTTGTGTTGTAATAGCTTGTGTCATTTAGGAGATTGTTCTTATGTCTATTTTCTGAATGTGTTCTTATCCATTTTAATGAAATAAGTAGAACTAGTGGAATTAATCAGGAAGGTGTCCTAAAACCAACTGTGAGAAGACTTTGTGCTACCACAATTATCTCTAGTGTGTTTGTTTTTCTATTTCTGTGTAAAGGATCTTAGGATGACTTTGTGCCCCCATTATCCTTCATATTTCACTCTTTGGTAGTTGAGGGGGAGGCTTTGTGCTACACCTCATTTTGTTGGTTACTGCGCCCTTGCTACATTTACTTATCAGTTACCTATCAGAAAGAACTCCCATTGTTTGTTGTAGACTACTTGTGAAAGAAGAGAAGTGCCTTCAGTGTTTTCACCAAGATTTCTCCTTTGTCTTTGAACATCATCTCTGAAAGAAGAGAGATTGATGGTGTTGTCCTACCCCTGAGTGCTATTTTCTGCATATATATGGTATCTAGCCCCTCATATTTTATAGGGAACCTCTCCTTGATGAAAGGAGAGATTTGTCCCCTTCTGATGTGGTAAACCTGCACATTTAGCTAACCAATCTCCTTATGCTATGGTTGAAATCACCTATTTTGCTCATCAGTTAGCTGGTGACAAAATATTCACCCAACAATTTTTTGACGACTCCTCTGGGGATGAATGAGCAATTTCAGTTCTTTTCCTTATCTATTTTCTCCGCTAGAGACATCCATTTTACACAATTTGAAGCCTCAAGATTCAAATTGAAGAATCACTTGTGTCTTATCCATTATCATTATATCCTTATCCATTTCCATTAGATACTCTGAGTTGTAAAACCAAAGATGCTAGAGATCGAGCATTTCATTTCAAAAGTCAATTCTCTGCCAGCTCCATGCCAACAATTTTTTGGTGACTCTGTTAGGGATCAATGAGCATTTCCAGTCCTTTTCCAGTCTATTCAAATTAAAGCATTTCATATCACTATGGAACGACGTGAAGTAGGAAAGAACACTCCCAGCTTCACGCCAACAAATTTTTGGCGACTCCACTGGGGAAGAGCATGTAGTTTGAAGCCTCAAGCTTCAAGCTGAAGTAGGGCCAATTCTTTTCCATTTTTATTCTATAATCTAGCAACTCCATGCTATACAAGAATCTAGAGATCCCAAGGTGTTGTTGACCCTATTTTTGAGTTGGTGTAGTAGGGCAATTTTGATTTGTTTCCTCCACAACTTCAAGTTCAACGAACTAGGAGTCTTCCTCCTACCAATATCAGGTCACCAATACAAGGCAAAGCTTCTTTTTCTACTATTAGTAGAGCTTTGCCTATACATACTCCACCCATATTTATTATTCTTCCCTTTCCATAATCAAATGATGGTGGTTCAAGGCCCCTAAGGTAACTCTTTTGGCCCACTCAATTTAACTCCACCTCTACATGAGCTACTATGCATCTCAAGGAAGAATTTCCTTAAATTATTTGGTGATGGGAGAGTTCATCCTAATGAACATATTGTAGCCTTCGGCATAACCTGTGGCATGATAGGTGTGAAGTATGAGGACATGGTAGTTAGGTTATTTGTGGAGACATTACAAGGTACTGCTGCAGACTGGTTTTATCATCTGCAAGCACAAATTGTGACTGACTAGAACACCCTCAAAGCTAAGTTTGAAGCAAGGTTCAAGCCTACAGAAGATGCACATGCCTTGTTGGCCTAGCTCACACAAATGAATAAAGAGCCTCATGAACCTATGAGAGACTTCATTGCTAAGTTTGACGAGCTGAGGAACTGAATTCCTACAATTGCTCAGCCAACACCTGAGAACCTTAAATGTTTTTTCATCAATTCTCAGCTACCTGAAGTGAGTTTTATGCTGAGACGTGCTAGCCACATGGACCTTTCTACTGCTCAATATTTGGCCACTGAGGTGGAATATGACCTTATCTTGGTAGAAAAGATAAGGAGAGATCCTAATAGAGGTAAATCTTCTTTATCTTTTGAATACTCACCTATAGGCACCACTGATCCAATGGTGCAGAAGCTGACAAATGAGTTGTTAGCTCTTAGAAAGAAAATGGTGCAAGGGATGTCTTTTGCTCCTTTGTACTAAGATATACCAAGGAAAACATTCTCCAATCAATCATACCAAGGCAATGCTGCCAAGAATCAAGGGCATCTAAATCATCTTCCTCCCACACAGGGGAAATTGGCCATTAAAGCACCTCCAACCAATTCAGTAGTTGGATATCTTGAAGTAGAATCTGATTTTTCTTTCTAGCCTAAGTTAAACTCTGAAGATGACACTAATCTCTTCATAGAAAACCAAGAAGAATCAGCTGGCGACTCCAACATTGGTTTTTTGAATTACCAAGATGAACCCAGAAGTGAAGGTAAAGCAGTTGATGGATCATATGTTGAATTCACCCGGTCCAAGAACTAGTTAGCCCAACAAGCTGATAAATAAAAAATAAAGGAGTGACCTCAACCTATAATTTCAATTGCCAAACAAGGAGCTTCTCTACCTTTCCAGCCAAAGGACCTGGTGATTGCTAAAAAAGTGAGCACCCCAAACATTTTTGCACCTTCACCTTCAATTTCACAAAGCAGTCCTTCCCCCCCAAAAAACTAAAAAGATGAACTACCTTTCCTCGTTCCTAATTCATTTCAGATGTTTGACATAGTCGAACATATCAAGAAGAATAAAATTCAAATGTTCAAATTTGAATTCCTACAATCTAACCCTGAGCAGTTAGATAAGTTGGTTCAATGTGTAAGGAATAAAACCATCCCTGTAAGACCTGCTACTCCAAAGGTGACTCCCACATCCACCTAAAATAACCTTGTCATTGCCCCTCCTACTGCTCTCAGAAGGATTGAACCATTTTACGTCTCCCTGCTAATAAACGGTCATCAGCTGAATAATTGCATCATAGATTCAGGTGCGTCTGACAATGTCATGCCTACCAAAGTGGCAAAATCTCTTGGTCTCACACTGACCAAGACATTTGGGAGATGTTTCTCCATGGAGAACAAATAAGTGTCACTACTGGGATAAATCAAGGATGTCCAATTTGCATTTGCGGCATTCCCAGATAAGAGAATTAAGATGACAGTCCTAGTGGCCGACGTCCCAGCCTCCTACGGCATCCTTCTTGGGTGAAATTTTTGCAAGGATGTTGGTGGCGAGTTGAGCATGGACCTATCTAAAGCAAGGATCCCAATCAAAGACGTCATGCAGAGATTGCTCTTTGAGAAGGAAGCAAAATATGTGGTCACTCAAACATCAGTGCCTGAAGCTCAAATCCTATTTGAGTCTTCAGGCATGGGTAATTATTTCTTATCCATGGAGGAAGTTCATGAGGTGTCTGAGAAGCTCCTAAAGGTGACAATATAGAAATTGGTTCAGATAAAACAGTCGAAGATAGGATAGAATGCAGTAGAAGTGCAGAAGAATCCTCCACTCCAAACAAAGAGAAATCTAAGGAAAAATCAATTTTTGATGATGTATGGATACTAGAATTTCATGGTAGTTATTCCTCTACCAATTCAAGAGCTGGGATTGTGTTGATATCTCCTCAAGAAGATATTTTTCCTTCTTCATACAAGTTACAGCTCAGCAACACCAACAACATTGTTGATTATGAATCTTTGTTCTCTGGTTGAAGGCAGCTCAAGACAGAGGTGTTAAAATCTTTCATGCTAAAGGAGATGCTGAACTGATGGTTTGTCAGGTGAGGAACCTGTGTCAAACTAAGAACAAAATATTGCACCATTACCGCAATCTGGTATGGGATTGTATTGAAAGTTTTGATGCTTTCAATATATTTGCAGTGCTCAGAGAGCTTCATAGTCATACAAGTTCATTGGCTATCTCTACAACCCTCTTGGTTCCTCACAAAGACTTTGAAGCACAGAAGTACACTATCGAGCTGATCTTTTGACCAAGTGTGCCTGACAATGCCAATCATTGGTAGGTGTTTGATGTTGACAATCAAATCATATGCTGGATTAAACTAGAAGAATAGTGAAATATGGCAATGGACCATATTGTTGCACGTCAAAATCAGGTAAAGAAACTCTTCTACAAGAGAACAAGGATTCATGATTTTTAGACTAGAAATCAAGTCTTGTTGTGCAGTAAGAGGAGAGAACCCAAAGGAATGCACAAAAAATTTGATTCTTGGTGTAGAGGTCCATTCACTAATCATCGCTTCTAGGGAGAAAATGGTTTCTTATTGAAGTATCAAGATGGCATGCCCTTTTCTCTACCTCACAATGGGCAGCATCTGAAGCACTTCAATTCTTGAAGTATCAGATAAGATCATTTGTACATATGTATATTTGTATAGTCTTTAGTTTTATTTTGTGCTTTTCATTTTCATTTTTGGTGCCATTCTTTTTTGGTTAGCATGACTTTGTAGCCCAATGGCATACTTAAAGGCACTGGAGATTCTGGTTTCTACTACTCTCAGTTGTTTAAAAATTTCAACTAAAGAAAGTTCCCCAACTGGAGCCAACTGTTGTTCCCAAAATCTATCACTCATTTTTGGGACATATGAACTATTTTGGTCCTGTAGGCCAAAATTCTCTCTTCCCTTCTCAAAAATTGTTCTGAGTATTCAAATTCTTCATTATTCAAGCTTGTTCAGCTAAGGGACTAGCAAGTTCAACAAGTTCAACGACTTCAACAAGCAAGCTCTCTCAAAGAAATAAGTTCCCAACACTTAGGCAATTTCAAGATTGGTTCAACGCCGAGGTTCAACCAAAAGGTCCATCGACAAGCTTCAAACAAAGGATTGGACCATTGAACCATTGAACCCCACTTTCAAAGGTTCAAAGGTTCAATGATGTCGGTGGACTTAAAGAGTTAAGCACTTTGGTAGGTTCAAATTCCAACCACTTCAGCAAGTTCAATGGCTTTGAAAGACTTAAAAGAAAAGAAAGCTTTGAAAAGTAAATAATGAACTATTGAACCGTTGAACATTGAACCGAAATGGTTCAACGAGTTCAATGAGATCAAAAGACTTAAACGAAAGAAGGCTTCAAACAAAAGATTGAACCGTTGAACCATAAGTCGGTTCAATCGAAAGGTTCAAAGGAGTCCCACAAAGTCCAAAGGGCAAGTGCCCTTGCGGAGGGTAGTGAACCAAAGGGCAAGTGCCCTTGTAGAGGGTAGTGAACAAAAGGGAACAAAAAGATATCCTTCGAGAAGATTTTTTGCAGTGAAATTTTACAATGAAAATCCTTCGAACAAAATGTTTGAAGGAATTCCTTCAGACATTTTGTTTGAAGGAATTCCTTCAGACATTTTGTTTGAAGGAATGATCAAAGGCTTGACGGGAAGCGACTAAGGCAAAAGAAAGAATTCCTTCAAACAAAATGTCTGAAGGAATTCCTTTAGATATTTTATCCAAAGGATTTGAAGAAGAACGCCGCTCAAAGGACCTCGAAGGGCAGGTACCCTTGCAGGGGGCTCTCGGCGACCAAGAAATGGACCTTTCTCAAGGCTCGAAGGGACACCTTCCCTTCAGGGGGTTCCAAAGATACAAAGCTGAAGGAATGATCAAAGGCCCGTAGGCCTATTTCTATGGACTCTATAGGCCTATTTCTATGGACTCCGTAGGCTTAATTCTACGGACTCTATAGGCTGGTTTCTACGGACTCTGTAGGCTTGATTCTATGGACTTTGTAGGCTGGTTTCTATTGACGCTGTAGGCCTGTTTCTACAGACTCTGTAGGCTAGTTTCTATAGACTCTGCAAGCTGGTTTCTACAGACTCTGTAGGCCTATTTCTATGGACTCTGCATGATTTGAATAAGAAGGCCACCTGAAGGACCCCAAAGGACAAGTACCCTTGTAGGGGGCTCTCAGTGATTAGGAAATGGACCTTCCTCAAGCCCTGAAGGGACATCTTCCCTTCGGGGGGTTCCAAAGATACAAATCCAAAGGAATTTCAAAGCTTCAAAAGACTTAGAGAAAACAAAGGCTTCTAAGAAAGAGGATGAACCATTGAACCTTGAACCAAAATGGTTCAACAGGTTCAACGGTTCAATGAAAGCTCTAAGCAAAGGAAAGAAGCAGAAGATTCCATAGACCAGTTCAAAGTGAATGAACCAGGGAAACTAATGAACCAAAGAAGTAATGGAACTAAGGAGTCGAGAAGGCTACTCGAATCATTGAACCAGTGAACCAATGAACTTTCAAAGCTTCAAAAGTTCATGGTTCAAAATGGTTCAAGCAACCAGCGACCAATGACATCCCTGCGAACGTCAAATTCAGGGTACTGAAATATCTATTGATTTTCAAATGTGGTGAGGACCTTGAAAACAAACTCAGCGACCAGTTGAAGAGGGAGCCGAAAGAGCCAACAGAAAGGGAAAAGATAGCCTAAGAGCTCAAATTGCAACAAGAATGAGGGAAAGACCAAAAATATCTGCGTAGGAGTTATTTCCAATAGGTGGAACAGTCCACCAAATAGACATCTGAGCTCGTAAGCATTAAAAGGTGCGGCCTATTTTTCTCCATTGGAATAAAAGTGAGGGGACAGTCATGTACATATTTGGAGAAAGACCAGACAACCCATGTAGAAGAGAAGATATTTGAGATGAATTGACACCCCACAATTAAGCAGACACCTTGTTCTAGCATGGCCTCTTTGATTGAACTGAAAATGCATTGAATGCAACATGGGCCGTGCCATGAAAGAAAGTGCCAAGTCTTCCTTGGCTGCTATATATTTTAATCTCTTATTTTATGCAAAGGAGATCTTTTTGGATATAAAAGCGAAACTCTGCCAAAATTGAGAGGTGATTACTGAGACTTTGAGCTCAATTTGTTAATCATATTTCTTTGCTTGAATGAGAAAGTAGGTTACTTTCAGACTATGTGTTGTAATAACTTGTGTCATTTAGGAGATTGTTCTTATGTCTATTTCCTAAATGTGTTCTTGTCCATTTTAATGAAATAAGCAGAACTAGTGGAAGTAATCAGGAAGGTGTCCTTAAGCCAACTGTGGAAAGACTTTGTGCTATCACAATTATCTTTAGTGTGTTTTTTTTCTATTTCTGTGTAAAGGATCTTGGGATGACTTTGTGCCCCCATTATCCTTCGTATTTCACTCTTTGGTAGTTGAGGGGGAGACTTTTTGCTACACCTCATTCTATTGGTTACTGCGCCCTTGTTACATTTACTTATCAATTACCTATCAGAAAGAACTGTTGTTTGTTGTAGACTACTTCTGAAAGAAAAGAAGTGCCTTCAGTGTTTTCACCAAGATTTCTCCTTTGTCTGTGAACATCATCTCTGAAAGAAGAGAGATTAATGGTGTTGTCCTACCCCTAAGTGTTATTTTTTGCATATATATATAGTATCTAGCCCCTCATATTTTATAGGGAACCTCCCCTTGATGAGAGGAGAGATTTGTCCCCTTCTGATGTGGTAAACCTGCACATTTGGCCAACCAATCTCCTTATGTTGTGGTTGAAATCACCTATTTTACTCATCAATTAGCTGGTGACAAAATATTCACCCAACAGTCTTCACCTCAACAAATGGTTCCAACTGTCGCTCTGATTTAACCCATCACATACACAGAAGGGCGTTTAGGCAGGAACCATCACTGGTTCAGCTTCATCAGTGACTAAGGTATTCGACTGGTTACAAACTGAGAACACCCTGAATCTCTTGCAATTTTAGCACATAGACAAGCTTGCCTACCAAGCCACACCAAACTGATGTAGCTTCACAATATCACCCTGATCTTGCCAACCCCCAAACATGGGGTGGAGGAAAACGGTTCTTGATGACCCACCGCTTTAAGACTCTGCAAACCCAACAAAGGCTAAGTGACCCCATCGAACTTTCCCCAAAAATAGTATTGAAACTCCAAAACAAGAGCATAATAGGCAAAGATAAATCTTCAGATCAAACACCCCAGGCCCAACAATAGAAATGGAGCCCTTACCCAAGAACTCTCCTCTAGAACCAACACGATGCACTTGATCAATTATCTTCTCTAAGACACAACAAGATGATGTTTCCTTGAGCATACTCCATGGCTGTGAAGAATCCACCTCATATCAATGAGAAAAAGGAACCTGTTGCTCCCCTTCAACATCTCAACTGCCACCAAGCAATACAAGATACACTAACTCCTCGCCAATTCTTACACTCTTCTGCATACTCAACCCAACACCCCTTTCATCTTCCTAATCCCACTCCTCTGCACAATCTTTACCACGCACAATTGTAACGGATCCGACACAAAGAAATCCAAGATGGGGGAACATTGTCACCTTACCCATCTAGGGTAAACCCTGTCTCAACACAAAATGGATGGCTTGTAACTACTCTAAGCCTACTTGAACCTCTGAGGGTCTAGAGGCCAAGTTTACAAGGCTAACTGGTTGACTTCCAATTGTAGGACACCTGAGTCCATGAGAAGTAATAGATTTTCAAACACAAATCACCCCCACTACAATAATCAACCCCAACAAGTTACAACAACCACCTCTAAACCCAAGCCTTACCTAGCATTGAGCTCCCCTGAGCACACACATAGTCTACTCACACAGTTCATCTAGCTCCTCCATCTAAACTGCAAATACCCCCTACCACTTCAGGGAATCCTGATTGTAGTGATTCCCACCACACATCCAACACTTCAAATGGAACTACTTCCCGCTTGACTCTCCAACTAGTGACTTCTTCTTGCCACCCATAAAAGTGCTCTAAGACTTTCGAGATCCCTCTAACAACTCCAGAGTAGCCTTCCTCCCCTGGTCACCCACTGGCTTCCCTGGAGACTTACTCAACCCCTTACCAACGCCTCCACCCATGGATGTGCAAGGGCCTAAGGTGTTTCTGGATGAAAACCCATCTCTAAAATCCAAGAGACGATCTGCTATAGCAATTGCTTTGCTAACATCAGACACTTCATGGTGACAAAGCTCCACCTGAGCCCATGACTGAAGACCATGAGTAAACTGAAACAACTTATCCACCTCTGACATGTCGGTGGCCTCTAACAAAAGGCTTTGGAAAGAATTGAAATACTCTCTCATCTCCCCCACTTGCTTCAACTGACTCAACTTGGTCCTAACTAACCATGTTGCATTCCTAAGTCGAAACTGAGCCCTAAGGGCTTCCTTTAGATCCTCCCAAGAGTCCAACCTCCATGTAGAACTCCTTAATGCAATGTCATTAGCCAAGGTTCTATACCAAACCTTTGCCATACTCGTGAGGTACCTTGCTTCAGTGCGCACCTCTTGTGTGCCTGATAGACCCCCTAACCCTGCCAGATACTCCTCCATGTCCCAAAAGAAACACTCTAAAATATGGTCATCTCACTCACCATCATAACACTCTGGTTCCTTCAACTTGGGGAGCTTCAAGACTAAAGAAGAACTAGACCCTGATGCTTTCGCCAAGCGCAATACCGCTAATCGGTACAAAGCCACTTCATCTTGTAACTTCATCTAGAACACCAAGCTCTTCTCCAACCTTCCAGTAAGTTCCATGATCCTCTGTCCCATGGTAGTCACCTTCTCCTCAAGCTCGTTGAATCTCGTACCCACACGGTCCCCCATTAATTGGAACTGGGCACCAACTCACTCAACAAGGCCTTCATCCACTACAACAACTTTCAAGTTACTATCGTGGCAACTGCCACCACCTTCACCTTTGCCCCAACCCTACTCTCGACTCTTGTTGGCCGCTTTCTTGAGTAACATCTTGGATATATCTCCTACCATACTGACTCAGACACACTAGACACAACACTAGACTGACTCAACAGGGGAAGGCACAAGACTGTTTAACTTAGGCAAACACAATCCTACAAAACACAAATTGTGTGTTCTGATACCAACTGTCACGGGGCCAGTTATCCAGCGCTGACCACCCGTGTGACACCGCTTGTCCTACCCCAAATCCCTCATTGTGACGGGACTCTACAAGAACTATAGACTACGCCTTCAGTGTTTCCTTGTACAAGTACACCCACAAACACAATGGACAACAACTTGTATAAAAAAGGATTAGCAATGGAAGAAAAACACACACTTGCAAAGATCAAGAAATCGACTCAAACACACATGAGCATTCACACAATGCAAGAAAACTGGGAGTAATGTGTATTTTATTAACTCTTCAGGACAATCCGGTCCAAAGTATAATAAACGGGCCAACTAGCCAACATACACAACAACCACCGAGTCGGGCTCAACCGATAATACTCAGAACCACTCAAATGATTACAATGAACAATTCCCTCCCCAGGTCTAATTACTCTCTGCCTAGGACAACCCAGCCCCTGCTTCACAAAATATGAGACCAACAGAACTGCTCACAAACACCCACACGACGCTTGCATGGACACGTGCCCACAGTGCACATAAACTTGGGACTAACACAAAGTGCTTCACAATGATTCACTTTTCACCACTTTGACAGTTTAGACTTGCATTCACTCAAATCACTGTGCAAAGAAAGTTCACCATTTGCTTGATCAACATAGACCAACTCGTGAATGTAGATAGGGATGTTGAAGCAACACATCCCTCATACCAAACATGTCACAGGGAAGACGGACAAAATAATGATTGTACCCAAACACATGTCAAACAGAGAGAATCATATCTTATAGCTAAATTTTTTTAAGTTTTATCATGCATTTTCATTGGTGAAACCCCAAAAACGAGCAAAAATTGTGTGAAACCTGCAAAAACAATGGAACTACATGTTGAAAAATCATGGCATATGGTTACGTTGAAAAGCGATAGCTACACAGCACACAAAAGACCCCTGTATAACAGAACAATAAAGCAAACACAAACAGTGCACCCAATCCTAGCCATCCTCCACCTCTGATAGCAGGGATTTACAGAGTTGCACGATTCATCTGTACATCTTGTTTATGTCGTTACTTTCCTTCCAATATATGGCAACTTTCTCCCGCCGCATTCACCACCAAATTTTGGAGGGAAGGCACTGTTAGTTTGGCCAACTCTAGCTTGCCACAGGTCAGTAAAAAAGCTTTGTGGGCATGGAGATGCAGTTGCCCTCCACCGTTATTTGGGGCATAAACAAATCATCCCGAAACAATCGTTGCTCCTCATTTTAAGGGGGATAATTAATTTTCTGCAATTACAAAACTGGAAGCCAACAAAGAACCCCTGTTTCGAAAATCCGACGCAGTTAAAGTCTTCATGGGACCAACATCTTACTCTTGTGGGTTCTAATAGTATTTTTTGGGGTCATTGGTACGGAGGCCCAAGTGCATTCATTAAAAATTAATAACGACTGGATATCAAACACATCCGGTAACATCCAAAGGATTCTACACTACGGTGCGAGTAGCATTCTCAAATGCTATACTATCTATAAGGGATGGACGACTTCGACATCCCCCAACGATATTCATAGCTATCAAAAGCGAATATCGGTTTGCCTTCTCTGCCTAAGCGTTTAAGATTTGAATGAATGCAAGTCTGCTAGCCAGAGCGTGGAAAAGCGAAGTTACGGTTGCCTTCGGTTGCCTCGGTGTTCACGGAAGTGTGGACGAGCCCTCATGAAGAGTGGGCAGTGGGCAGTGGGCGTCTACCTGTGCAAGTTAGCCAGGTGTGTCACAGACAGTTCAGGTGGTTTAGGTTTCGTGAAGCAAAGACAGTTGTCTTGGGCTGAGAGTAGCCAAACCCGGGAGGGGATTGTTTGTAGTAAGCTATCTGAGTAGTCGCCGAGCATTATCGGTTGTGCCCGACTCGGTAGTCAGTGTAAAAGGCTTGTAAGCCTGTATTGTACTTTGGACCGGATTGTCCTGAAGAGAGTATCAATAAAGTTGCACGTTCCTCCCAGTTTGTTATTGCACTGTGTGATTGCTATTGTGTTGAGTAATCCTGTTCTCTGCAATTGTGTTATTGAGCTTCCGCATTATTATATCTGTTGTATACAAAAGCATACCCTTGTTGCGTGTGTGTGTTTTGTGCAGGCGAACACTGAAGGCGTAGTCCGTAGTTTCAAGAATCCTGTCGCGCAGAGGGATTCAGGTTGGAGCAAGCGGTGCCGCACGGTGGACCAGTCTAGTTAGGCTGGCCCCATGACAGTTGGTATCAGAGCACAAGTTTGTGTCATAGGATTGTGTTTGCCTAAGCTGTGTTAGGTCTTGTCGGTTCGTTCCGTCCACTGTTCCACTGTCGAGTCAGTCTTGTGAGTCTGAGTTTGTATGGTAGGAGAACCCTCTGATTTACCCCCGAAACCTACTGTTAGAGGTCGGGATAAAAGCAAAGGTGAAGGTGGTGAGCGACACAAGAGCCGGAATCGGTCTGAAATGGATAAGAGCTTTATGGAGCAAGTGACTGCCCAGTTCCAAGATTGGGACGCATCTGTGGGCACGAGATTCACTGAGCTCGAAGAGAAAGTTGAATCCCAAGAACAGACGATAAGGTCATTTGACCAAAGATTTGAGGATCAGGCGGTCCAGATTCAAATCTTGATGGAAAGGTTGGAGGAGAGTGGTGCTACTCAGGCTAAGTTACAGGATGAGGTAATGTTGTGTCGTGGGATGATATTGAGCCTCTCGAGAGCACCCAGTTCCAGCGCTTTCAAAACTCCCCAAGTTGAAGGAACCCGATTGCTACGACGGTGCGCGAGACGACCGTGTATTGGAGAATTTCTTCTGGGACATGGAGGAGTATCTGGCAGGTTTAGGGGGACTGTCAGACGCACAGGAAGTGCGTGCTGCGGCAAGGTATCTTACGGGTACTACAAAGGTTTGGTATAGAACCTTGGCGAATGACATCGCGTCAGGTGGGTCCACGAAGAGGTTGGACACCTGGGTCGAACTGAAGAAGGCCCTTGGGGATCAGTTCAGGGCAGGAAACGCGGCATGGTTGGCGAGGATTAAGTTGAACCAGTTGAAACAGACGGGGAAGATAAGGGAGTACATCAAGTCTTTCCAGAGCCTAATGTTGGAGATAAAGGATATGTCCGAAGCAGATAGGTTGTTTCAGTTCACGAATGGTCCTCAGCCATGGGCTAAGGTAGAGCTCCGTCACCATGTAGTGTCAGAAGTCAGTGAAGCAATTGCCATAGCTGATAGACTCTTTGATTTTAGAGAAGAGTCTCCATCCAAGCGCGCCCAGAGTTCTAACACGTCTAAGGGTAGGGGTGTTGAGAAGAACTCGAGTAAGTTTTTCGGGAAGCCAGGAGGTGGTAACCAGGGAGGGAAAGCTACTCCGCAAGCGTCCGTGGGATCTCAGAGGTCCAGTAACACATCCAAGAGTGACGGGAAGAAGTCACATGGTGGAGAATCGGGTGGAAAGTCTCGGTTGAAGTGTTGGACATGTAGTGGGGATCACTACAATAGAGATTGCCCTGAACGGCCGAGGGTTGCAGCGGTTCAGACAGCACAGCAGTCTGCTGAACAAGGTGAGCAAGCAATGTGTATGCTCAAGGGTCTCAATGCTTTGGAAAAGCTAGGATCTGTAACTTCGAGTGGGGATAGTAATCTGCATGGATTGAATTTTGTGGAAGTGGGAATCATGGGAAAGATTGTCACGGCGCTACTGGATACTGGCGCAACCCACAATTATATTGCAATCAGAAAGTCTAAAGAGCTTGGCCTCCAGTCCTCCGGAGGTACAGGAAGATTCAAGGCAGTTAATTCCCCCGTTCAATCAACTCTCGGGTCTGCAAGGGGTGTAGACATCAAAGTCGGGGAGTGGTTGGGAAAGTTGGATATGTCCATTGTGCATATGGATGATTTCGACTTAGTACTGGGACAAGAGTTTATTCGAAAGAGTAAAGCGGCAATCTTTCCACATCTGGAAACTGTAATGTTGTTAGATCCAGGGCAGACGTGCATGGTGAAAACAGTTCAGAGGAGACAGTCAGGAAAGTCGCAGGTGTGTACGGTAATGAGTATGCGGAAGGCTGCAAGAAACAAGGTGGAACCCATGTTCTTGGCAGCGCTTGTTGGTGGTTGGGATGATGAAGAGGGCCAGCAGGCGCCTATTCTAGCAGAGGTGAAGAAGGTTATTCACGAGTACCAGGATCGCATGCCGGCCGCGTTGCCACCTTATTTGCCACAGAGAAGAGCCATTGACCATCGTATTGAGTTGGTTCCAGGTGGTAGCACCCCAGCGCGGGCGCCGTATCGTTTGTCTGGACCGAAAATGGTTGAGCTAAAAAAGCAATTGGAGGAGTTACTGACTGCAGGGTATCTTCGTCCGTCACGTTCCCCGTATGGAGCGCCAGTACTGTTTCAGAGGAAAACGGATGGGTCGCTTAGGCTATGTGTGGATTACAGAGCCTTGAACAAGCTTACCATCAAGAATCGGTATCCTCTGCCTCTAATCGAGGATTGCTTCAATCGCCTATCGGGGGCGATGGTCTTCACAAAGTTAGATCTGAGGTCAGGGTACTATCAGGTCCGGATTGCTCCTGGAGATGAAGAAAAGACGACAATTGTTACGAGATACGGGTCGTTCGATTTTCTTGTGATGCCTTTTGGGTTGTGCAACGCGCCAGCGACGTTTTGCACTCTCATGAATAATGTGTTCAGGTCCCTTTTGGACAAGTGTGTGGTCGTCTACCTTGACGATATCTTGGTATTTTCCAAGAACCAGGAAGAACACAAGGCGCATCTGGCAGAAGTGTTTAAGCTGCTGAGAGAGCATGACTTGTATGTGAAGAAAGAAAAGTGTTCCTTTGCTCAGGAAGAAGTGCACTTCCTTGGGCACGTGATTGGTAAAGGCAAGATCAGGCCGGACCCTAGGAAACTTGAAGCGATCAAGGATTGGGAGCCACCCAGAGATGTACATGGAGTGCGTCAGTTTTTGGGGTTGGCGAATTACTACAGAAGGTTTGTCAGTCGGTATTCGAAGATTGCGAGTCCGTTGACCGAGTTATTGAAGAAGGAAGTGAAGTGGGTGTGGTCCGATAAATGTCAGGTGGCATTTGAGCTTTTGAAGCAGAAGCTGACTACCGAGCCTATTCTGTCCTTGGTGGACTTCAGTAAACCTTTTGAGGTGCATACGGATGCATCTGATTATGCCATTGGTGGGGTGTTGATTCAAGACAAACATCCGGTTGCGTTTGAGTCGCGTAAGTTGAAGGATGCCGAGCCGAGGTATCCCGTTCATGAGAAAGAGATGACAGCTGTGGTAGATTGTTTGAGAAGGTGGAGGCACTACTTGTTGGGTGCGCACTTCATCGTGAAAACGGACAATGTGTCGAATTCATTCTTTCTTACTCAAAGCAAGTTAACACCAAAGCAGGCAAGATGGCATGACTTTCTGGCTGAATTCGATATGGAAATTGTGCACACGGCGGGCAAGGAGAATGTGGTCGCGGATGCACTCAGCAGAAAGCAGCAGTTGGCGGTCATTGCAACAGCATCAGCTAGTCCAGTTTTTACTCATGGAGAGAGTAAGGTAGAACTGACAGGGGAGTTGATGGAGAAGATCCGTGAAGGGTTGGTTCAGGATCCTCAAGCTGCGGCATTGGTTGAGACCGTGGAGGGACAGACTTAGTTGGGCAGAAAGAACAGGGTCAGCATTTCAGATGGGATGTTGTGGTTCGCCGAGAGTCGAGTTTATGTTCCGAAATGGGGTAGTTTGCGCAAAGATTTGATAAAGGAATGTCACGATTCTTTGTGGGCAGGCCATCCTGGGCAGAAACGAACAATGGCACTTTTGGAAAGGGGCTTCTTCTGGCCGAAGATGAGTTTGGATGTTGACGAATTCGTTCGTTCCTGCTTAATCTGCCAGCAAGATAAGCCTGAGCGTCGGTTGCTGAGAGGGCTTCTCCAACCGTTGCCTGTTCTCGTAAGGCCATGGGCAAGCGTGAGTATGGACTTTATCACCGGCTTACCCAGTGTGGGCGGAATTTCTAGCATCATGGTTGTGGTGGACAGATTTTCCAAGTATGCTACTTTTATCGCGTGCAAGCAGCCCTGTGGAGCAGAAGAGTCCGCAGAGTATTTCTTCATATACGTGGTAAAGTATTGGGGCATACCGTTGAGCATCGTCTCGGATAGAGATGCTCGTTTTACAAGCAACTTCTGGCAGGAGTTGTTCAGGTTGGTGGGAACAAAGCTTTTGTTGTCCACCCGATACCATTCGGAAACTGATGGCCAGACAGAGAGGATCAATGCAGAGTTGGAAAGTTACTTGCGCCACTTTGTGCGAAGTGACCAGACTAATTGGCCATATCTGTTGGACATAGCGTAGTTTTCCTACAATAGCCAGAAGAGTGAGTCGAGCAAGTACTCACCGTTTGAACTCACGACGGGGCAACAGCGTTTGTTGCCTCACACGGTGATTGCTGGATACTTTGGAAGGTGTCCGTCGGCCACGGAGTACTTGAAGGATTGGCAAGAGCGAGTTGACCTTGCAAGATTGCATCTGCTGAAAGCGGGAGACCGTATGAAGAAGTACGCAGATCGATTTAGGGAAGCTGCTGATTTACCAGTGGGCAGTAAGGTTATGCTGAGGATGGAGCCAGAAGTGTTCAAAGCTCGTCCCGGAACAGCAAAATCCTTAGTTCGCCGGTATGATGGTCCCTATGAGATAGTGGCCAAGATAGGCAAGGTTGCCTATAAACTTTTGTTACCTCGACACATGAAAGTGCATCCAGTTTTTCATGTAAGTCAGTTGAAACCTTTTGTTGCGGATGAAGCTGAGCCAGATCGGAGTCAGCCTAGTCGTCCTCCTGCAAACGTGATGGACAAACCGGATCGGCAGTTGGAAAGCATTTTGGAGGTGAAGACCGTTGGCTTTGGTAACAGAATGAGAAGGGACTTCCTTGTGCGTTGGGCAAGCGGTGTCGCAACAAGCTGGGAAAGGGAAGAGACCCTTTGGAACTACAAGGCAAAGGTCAGAGCGTTCCTAGCTAGGAACAAGGGCCTTGGTCCCTTGACTCAAGCATGAGTCTGAAGAGGGGAGCCCTCCGAGTCATAAAGGTGGAGTTCTTGGCGCCGAGGACGGCACCATCTTTAAGTGGGGGAGATTATAAGGGATGGAGGACTTCGACATCCCCCAACGACATTCATAGCTATCAAAAGCGAATATCGGTTTGCCTTCTCTGCCTAAGCGTTTAAGATTTGAATGAATGCAAGTCTGCTAGCCAGAGCGTGGAAAAGCGAAGTTACGGTTGCCTTCGGTTGCCTCGGTGTTCACGGAAGTGTGGACGAGCCCTCGTGAAGAGTGGGCAGTGGGCAGTGGGCGTCTACCTGTGCAAGTTAGCCAGGTGTGTCACAGACAGTTCAGGGGGTTTAGGTTTCGTGAAGCAAAGACAGTTGTCTTGGGCTGAGAGTAGCCAAACCCGGGAGGGGATTGTTTGTAGTAAGCTATCTGAGTAGTCGCCGAACATTATCGGTTGTGCCCGACTCGGTAGTCAGTGTAAAAGGCTTGTAAGCCTGTATTGTACTTTGGACCAAATTGCCCTGAAGAGAGTATCAATAAAGTTGCACGTTCCTCCCAGTTTGTTATTGCACTGTGTGATTGCTATTGTGTTGAGTAATCCTGTTCTCTGCAATTGTGTTATTGAGCTTCCGCATTATTATATCTGTTGTATACAAAAGCATACCCTTGTTGCGTGTGTGTGTTTTGTGCAGGGGAACACTGAAGGCGTAGTCCGTAGTTTCAAGAACCCTGTCGCGTAGAGGGATTCGGGTTGGAGCAAGCGGTGCCGCACGGTGGAGCCAGTCTAGTTAGGCTGGCCCCGTGACACTATCGATGGGCCATAGGTACACGAGGTTTTCCAACGAACGGAAGCGAAGAATGCATCCTGTATATTCGTGGCAAGTTGACAAATGTAAAAGAGAAATACGCCGACCTGGTAGACCATTTTATTCCGTTTAAGTTGGGCAATTCTGTGTCAGAGGCTCGATTGTTAATTTCTCCCTGGATGGGTCCCGTGGAAGACAGCCTTCAATGCATCGTGCCTGCCAAGAAAAAACAATTTAGATTCTTTAGACAGATGTCCTCCGTATTTGTGCACCTTTAAGGATATGAGGGGCTCGGGTCAAATCCGTGTGAACACCATGTAACGGATGAAGTTTTGGAAGTTACTTCAGCCACTTCCTCGAGATTTCCAAATGTTAACGTTAGGAGTAGCATTTTTGAATTGAAGTGTGTTGTATGTAGTTTAGGTCTCCGTAGTCAATCAGCGTTTTTCCCCCTTGTCAGTCCAGTCATGGCCAAAGTCCGCACCGTCGTTCGTTTGCGCGGTCATTTTTGATGTTACCGCACGGGAATTAGAATCTGACGCGGCGGCGGAAATCCTTTGGCAAGTCCAACAGACACGGCCTCGGAAAATCCCGCCAATGAGAGCAAAATTAGTTTCAACTCTCGCAATTGAAGCGCTGACAACTACAGCCACCATCACCGACATGATTTTAAATGCCCAATGCCCCTTTCCCAGCCTGTATACGATGGCGGTGAGATAAGACAGTTCATTGAAAGCCTGCGCACATGGTGCTGAAAAGCGCGTTCCGAGCGCGCTCACTACTCGTTTGTAGCCTTGGAAGCAGTAAGTACCATTGCCTTAGCGCGTTCAGTCATTGCCCAATGTCTCAAGAAAAATTGTCAAATCCTTGTTACTGACACGTTTTTAATAAATCAAACATCAAAGTTTTAAGAAAAATGGTCAAATTCTTGTTACTGACACGTTTTTAATAAATCAAACAATGACATGTTACAATAAAATCACAAGGACCACAATTTTTGTTTGAAATTATGTGCGCACTCAAAAGGCAAAAGGCTTGCTGATGTAAGATTTGGTTGTGCTCCAACAGTGTGAGTATATATCCATGTGCACAGGGTATGAGTTATAGCGAGGCTCACTAAGAGTTCAAATTTGACCATCGTTTACATGTTTTTCATCTTTTTAATTGTCAAAGGTTTTTTTTTTTGGATGAATCATTGCTTTACGCGGTAATTTTTAGCTAAGAGCCAAGAATAGATAGATAGAAATTTTAATAACGTCTACAAGACCAAAAACAATCTATGGGACTCCCAAACCAAAAATCGAAACCCAAAGAAGTGAAGAAACCATGAGTAAAGGAGAGCTTTTATGACTTTAGTTCCCCCTCTGCCATTGTTCTGCCTTTGAAGGTTCACTCTCCTACTGTAGATCTTGATCAAGAATTCCTTGTTTCTATCAATGTTCTCACCCTCAAATATAGTAAGTATAGAAACTATCTGTAGGCTACCCACATATTTAACTCGGATGTCATCGTATGCGGAGCATTCCATAAGATAATGCCATTCTGTCTCAACCATACCTAAAGTGCACATAGGACATATCTCTCTTCCCACTTTTCTTTTAGGACCTTCCACCTACCTGTCTTACATCAAAGTTGATGTGACCCTGTTCTCAAATGTCTTATGAGCATCTTCATTCTCCATTTAATTTTTGACCCTATGTAGGTTTTTTGGTCATGCTCATAATTGGGGTTGAACTTCGTCATGTAGTACTACTTTTTCCTCCCTATCTGCTTTGTCCACATGTTTATTTTAAAATTCTCCCTGACATATCTCTTTATCTCTTGATTGGTCTCCGGGCACCCGTGAATATTAATGTCCCACTTATCCATCCAAACCTTGTTTTGTTTCATCCATGTCCTCTTTCATTTGTTCAACTCTTCTTTTATTACTACTTTTGGCCACCTATCCTCCTTCATGCCCTCTACTTTTTTTATGTACCCTAGGAGACACATCATAACTGCAGCTTTTATTGGGCAACTATATGTTCCTGCTAGAATTATCTCGTATAGAACTGGCACTTTAAACTTAAAGGTACTTGTAATTAGACAAATCTAAATTCTCTCAAATTGCCTCCACTTTAACCTTGACATACCACTGGCCCAAACCTCGCACCCATATAGTACCACTGGAACTACTAGTAGTCCAAACAAGACCCTCGTGGTCTTCCAATCCCACAAATCAACATCTTTGCCCCTGTTTTGAAGAGAGTACAACTCTCTCCATCCTCCTTGAATTCTTTTCATTATGCATGTGTCCCAACTAAGCTTGTTGGTGAAATCCAACCCTAAATATTTGTATTTTGAAACTAACTTCAGTGGACTCCCCTCAAACATGAAGCTTGCATGTATTTTTTCTTTTCGACATGAGAAGATCAAAATCTTAGTTTTGCTAGTATTGACTTGCATCCCAACCTCTTTACAAAAGAGCTCAAAATATTTCAAATGCCCCCTTAAACTTTGGGCTATAGTTGCGATCAAAATAAGATCATTAGCATATAGAAGGAGTTTGATCACTTAACTCACTATGTGGACTCCACCACCCCCTAGTTTGTCTATCCATTCTTCCAACTTGTCAATATAGACGCTGAATAGGGTTGGAGATAAAGGACATCCTTGTTTAACCCCTATGTCACTACTGAAACTTTATGATAAACCTATATGTAATATGATCTTAGCTCTAACCTACTCGTATAGCCAATGCACTACTACCTTGTAATCTTTTAGAACTCCAAGTTCCTCTATCTGGCCCCATAACTTATCTCTAGGGACTATGTCAAAGGTTTTCCTAAAATCCACAAAGCAACATAACGCTTCTTCATCTTTGTCTTCCCATACTTTTTCAATTAAATGTCTTAGAGTGATACAATGATCTATAGTTGAATGCTTTGGCCTAAAGCCCGCTTGTCCTTTTGCTCTCTTCCCCAGTTTTTTAGCGCATTCACTGATTTAATGTTCAACCATGCTTCCAAATAATTTTTCCATGAGAAGATTAACCATAATAGTTTTTTAGTTAGATGAGTTATTGAGCTCTCCACTTTTGAAGAGAGGTATGACTAGGCTAGTGGTCCGTTCCATGGGGAAACCATCCCGAGTAATGTTGTTTAAGATGTCCCTTATGTGAGGTGTCAAGATATCTATCCCCCATTTTAAATGCTTGGCTTGTAGACCATCTACATCCTGTGCTTTATTTTTTTCCACCTTGTTGATTCCTTTTGTTACCTCCTTTGTGGTAAACAACTTCCCCTGCATGTTGATTACTGGGGGTTGTGCTTGTCTTCTCCACATTCATATAATAGCCTCTCATACTCTAGTCATTCCACTGGTGTAATATTGTTGTTTGTTTGCTTTTTACTTGTTTGGAACTCTTTCCAAAACATCTAGGGTCACGTTTTCCAAGCCAAATCAGCTCTTCTTGCCTTGTTTTCATGTATTCCTCCTTTGTTTTTACCAATTGCATGTATGCTTTTTTGTCAACTTTCTTCCCTATTTTCTTGAGATTCTTCTTTGTTGCCTTACATTCTTCGTCAAATCAAATATTTGTCGAGAAACTGACTTTTCTCATTTTCTTGGGCTTAGATCTTTTGCACTTGTTTAATGTCTCTTGGATTGCACCCATTAACTTGCAGTTGTCGATGTGACTCTTGTGAGGGCCATATTATCACCTTTCTACCTCTTGTAGGCTAACTTTCAGAGTTGTTCTAAAAATTTATTGGTTATCTTGTGTCATGCTTATGTTTCTCTTGCCTTGTTTTTCTTTTTGATTGTCTTGGATTTGCTCATGTTGATTTTTGGGCCCTGTCATGCTGATTTTTAAGTATATTGGCTTATGATCAGACTTAAGGTCAATCAATGATTCCTCAATTTTCATCTCGAAAATATTTTGTGTCAACTCATGAGAGAAAATGATGTAATCTACCACACTTTGCCCAATATAAGTTTTGCAAGTATGTCACCCTGATATTGGCCATGCCTTCATGCCATTGCATCTAAGAAGATTATGTATACTGCATAACCTTAATAGTTCTTCCCCAAAGTATGTTACATTCTTTTGCCCATCTTCTGACTTCTTTTTCCACATGTTTCTCTCCTCTTCCACTAACCATAAAGGGTTGTTATTTGTGTCTTCATTATCCCTTAATATACTAGCTTGTTTGTTTGTTGTCCTGGTATTGAAATCTCCCCTTAAGATTACCTCTCCCATTTGACTATAAACTGAAATGTCTCTCCCTAAAGTTGCATATGCTTCTTCACAATTCATCTTTAGTTTCTTATATAGTTTTGACTATTGTGGTGCAAAGTAACATGTTATTATGTTGATTGTGCTTCCATTTTCAGTGATTTGAATCCATATATATTGTTTATTCGGGTATTTTTTTGCTATTTTTATAACTCTATCTTGACTTTATTTTATGAGTATCATCATCCCTCCATGTCCTCTCCTTTTTTATGTTATTTCATTCCACATTGATGCTTTTGTGTATCCTATAAACTCTGGTGTTTTATACCCATCATGCTCATGTGTCTCTACTAAAGAAATTACGTCTTTTATTTCTGCCATGGGCCCTAAACTGGGACCTCTCTTCCAAGGGTAACCTCTGCAATTCCAACTTGCTGTCATTAAGTACTCCTGGTGGGCCTTGTCTCCCTATTAGTCATGTGGTACATGAATTTCAATGCATGCCTTATCATTTCTTAGCCATGCCCATTTGCTTTTTGATCTAAATGTTTTTATTTTTTCCCACTCTCTCCTTTGCTCTTCTTGTTGCAACTATGTCAAATCTTCATCTAAATAAAATATTGATCCCTTCATTAGTCATCTATTTCTTAAAATTTGTATTTTATCAGCATTGTCTTTTAGTATAATTTGAATATATCTCTCTCTTCCTCCTTCCCTTACTTTTCCTATCCTGTTAGCTTGGTGTATTTGTCCTTTATAAAGCAGTTTATCCTCAAGGAATCCTCTAGCTAGGTTGTTGGTGTCTTCATTTTCCCCATAGTCTCTTCTTTAATAATTATTTTGTTTGACCTATTACTTCTCTCCCTTTCCTCCATCAATTGTAGTTTTATTTGCGCTTGTATTATTTCCCTTTGCTTTTCTGATGGTTCTTTGTCTACTCTCGCCCATGTCTTGGCTTCTCCAAGTTGATTTCCCATGTCATTTTCCTTTGATTCTACATTTGATATCCCCATTTTTAGCTCTTTGATATGTTCTATGCTCGTCTCTTGTATGGTCTTTGTTCTACCTTGCCTTGTGAATGTTTATGACGTATTTTTTTTATCATGTGTAGCTCTTGTTACCTGATTTCCATCACTTTTTGTAGGTTATTCATTTTCTCTCTAAGCACCTCATTTTCTCTTTCTAGACTTTGTTTCACTTGTACCATTTCTGCAAACTTGGCCTCTTGTATTCGTTCTTTTTTTTTGAGGTCCTCAACCTTCTATTTGATGCTCAAAAGTTCCCTTACATACAACTCTATTGACCAAAACAGTGGTGTTGATGTGGGGCTATATATTTCCTCTTTGCCTACGATTTTCCCTCTAATAGCTTTTGTTGTTGATGTTATTCTAGTATTAGCCTCTACTGATGGTTTTTTACTATGTTGTGCAAGTGCTTCTTTGTTCAAGGTCTAGGTTTTCTCCTCTTCCCCTATCAGTCCCTTTGTGGGATATAATTTTGCTTCCAATCCCATGTTTATTCTTGGTAAAATAACGAGTTTGTTGTTCTTTTCTTCTTTCTTTACCATTTTTTGTTTTGTATTTATCTTCTTTACCACCACTGTTTTCGCTGATAGTCATCATCTCATTATTCCCCAGTATTGCTTTGCATTAACAAAAATTGGTTGCTCCTCTGCCCTTGGTGCTTCTTTGCAAGTCTGAGTTGGTATCTCGTTGTGTGAAATATTTATAAATTTTGGGCATGGGTATCCCTGTTTTTTAAGAAATCTCACCTTGTCCCCAATGTGTTAGGCAACATAAGTTACCACCATCTACCCTAGTGGTTGTGGTGTTATTTGTTCCACTAAAATATTGCTCTCATTTTTAGAGTTTTTCCCTATACACCCTTTCTGTTCTTCTTCCATTGTGTTGAGCCTCGTGTCTTGTGTCATATGCTTGTCGTTTCTACTAGTGTTTTATTGTTTGCGCTTTTCCATATTAACTGAATTATATACCCTTCTTCATGAATGAATAAGTTTACCTTTTAGTTGTACTACCCCAGTTTTGTAAAGTTTATACCCTAAATGGTATTTGCTACTTAGATCTGATGGTTAAAATGATGCACAATCAATCTCTATTTTAAAACTCTTCATGAACCTAATCAGGTCTACAAACCCTGATAGGTAATGGTTTCTAGCTAATAAGAGACTCTGCATTAAGGTTTATAGTTTTTGATAGCGAGGGGTAAGGAAATAGGGAAAAGAGATAGATAATATATAAAGATTTTAGAGGTTTTATGGACTTCGTACCTGTGCCTTGTTGTGTATCATTCGGTTGCTGTTATTGGTTCCTGCCCTTGCTTTCAAACCTTTGCCACTACCTGCCACTGCTTGTAGTCTGCGTTCCACCTACGTTGCCTCTTTGTCTGCATTGTCTTTCTATCTGTGGTCTACGTTCGGTCTACGATCTACATTTGGTCTGTTTGCGTTGCCTCTCGGTCTGTGGTCTACGTTTAGTCTGCTTACGTTGCCTCTCAGTCTGCGTTGAGAGAGTGTGAAGAGATATTTTTATTTTTGGATATAATGTGTCCTGGATATAAGATAGACAGTCAATCAAATTATCCCACCTACTTGACAGAAGACGGTGAGACAATTGCAATCCAATCACTTGCAAGGGGTATGAGGACTCCACTGATAGTTATATTCAACCCCTGGACATTCTGCAATGGCCCTGGATCAAATAAGGATTGAAGTTTGGACAACTCAGTAACTCTCTCCTTGCAAACAGATTTTTCTTCATAAACCCATGCCCATTCTTTCCCTTGTACCAAAATTTACCACTGCCCTCATTTCTAATGCTTTCAGAACTCACTACTGTTAAAGTCTCTTGGGGCACGATCCCAACCTCATCCCTTTTCAGGTGTCAAGGTTTACTAGTAGCAAAAATTGATTCCTAGTGGGCTCTTTGTGAGCCAAGCAACTTCCCCATTTGAACCAACAACCATTTTTAAAAATTTTACACGTTCATCTCAAACAACTTCCAAATATCAAATATCATTGTCATTTTTTATATACAACTATATAATGTATAATTATATATGAGATTAAATGAAAGATTCTTTTTATTTTTATCAATAATGTAATAGAACACGAATGGAAATACTAATACATTGTCGTTATCGTAAAAACTTTTCACGGCAAAATGTGGCTGTCAAATTTAACATGAGTGTGGAAGGATGTTTTGAGTCTGAATTATATTTTTATTCTATTGAGGTACTACTTTTATAGTCCATGAAATTTCTGTTGAAGGTCTTTTTTTGGTAAAATTTTATGAAAAAAATTTAATCAATTTTTTCATAAAGTTTATTTTATATTCTTTTATTTGATGATGGTTTATAGAATGTGATCCCTTTCAAAATTGTCACGTGAAAAATAAAGTCAATATGGATTATAATAAATATATAAATTATGTTTAATGTTTCATTTTTTAACATAAACTATACTAAAATTTAAAGGAAAATATTGAATAAATAAATCATCGTCAAAAAAATTAATGATACATAAAATTGATAGTCAAATCTAATCCCTAAATATAGATAAATGATGATGATAATTAAATTTTGAACATCATTTAGACCACATTTATCTATACCAAAATATATAAATAAATAACATTTTTCTTTGTTAATGCCAACATTTACAATTTATGTGTGACTGCTTCAATTAGAAGCATTGGGTAATTGTCTTGCAAAAACACACTCCGAAAAAATGGAGGCATTCCATTCAAATTATTTTATATTGTTCATATCTTTATATTGCAATCATTCCAAATATATTTATGGACTATATATTTGCTATTGGAACACATCACTAGTGTTAATATTAATTAAAAAAATACTAATATACAAGATGGTTATAATAATATGATGGGCAATAGAAATTCACAACTCACTCTATGTTGATAAAAATAAACTGATTTAAATCAGCAAAGATGTAGATCAAAGTATGACATCAAAAAACCAAAGTAATTTAAAAAATAACAATACAAAATGGAGTGTGATCTAAAATATTGATTTAAATTTTCTTACACGGTTTTAACAATAAATATTCATTCTAACAACAATACAAACTGCAAATAACTAGGTATATGTTGTAGCCTCATAAAGAGGAGGTGATAAATCATTCTTGGAAGGCTACACACATCAAGAAGAAGACTTAGTAGAAGAAGGATTAGGTGTTGCCCAACTATCTTGAATAGGATTTGGGGGAACCAAATAAACACTTATGCCCCAACGAGGGGGTCACTGAACAACCCTACCAACCAAATCATTTCCTTGCATAAGAGAGCTCCCCCAAGACAGGTCAATAATAAACTTTCCATGAGGTGGTGAGAGACTCCACCCCTCGATGAGGAGTAGAGAAAAAACTACGATTGTGGGAGCGGATTCATCAATGACGAGGTGCTAAAGGTGGAGATCCGAATATTAGATGGTCTTGAGGGACACAACTCATAATACAAAAATCACTCTCCTAAAAACGAGCTTAAACAACATGCACAAACTATGTACATATTAGCGTCACTACCTTAGAGCCACCACCGATCAAAAGTCTTAAGTGGTCTGTTAAAACTGTTACCATCGCCCCTCTCCGTGAACTGACATGACATGGCATGGTTTTTAGATTAAACAAAATAAACCATTTCGTGGGATGAATGGGCTGATGACATGGCATGATTCCAATCACAGCTTGCCCAACCAAGCATTTGAATTTCAAAAATCCTGCTCAAACTTATCCGTTTTAATCTGATTTGCATGTAGAGTTGAATTACAAAGTTGCAGCCTCCAAATAACGTTATCGTTTCAATCACTGTGGGCGTTCTTCCAACAAAACTCATCGGCTTCAAACGTGGTTTGCCTGTAAGTATAAGCGTGTAGATTTAAATATGAATTTTATGCTCAATCATGAAGTAGACAATGACGATTTGAAATATGTATATGTAGCTATAGATTATAATAAATAAATAATTTTTTCTATGTTTTCATCTAATGAACGTTATTAGCATTTGAAGGGCATTGTTGAGTAAATAACTCATCAATTATCAAATTTAATACATAATTATAAGTGTTCACTTTTGTAATGGGTTACTAACTGTTTCAATTTATGGTATTAAATATTTTATTTTAAAAATATTATTCTTTTCAAATATTTATATATTATTTTAAAAAATAACTTTTTGATTTACAAGGTAACATAATGAAAATATTGTGTATTTATCTAGAAAATTCAATTAAAGGTAAAATTTTTACTTCAAAATTAATTGTTTTACATATTAAAGTTATAACTATAATTAGAAGTTGGATGTATATAAAATGGAATTTAAAATATGTTTTTAATTATATTTTTTTGTATATATTTAAAAATGACTAATATAAATTTATTAGTCATTAAATTATGTTGATTTTAGTGTAATTGTCTATTTTTTTATAATTGATAGAAATTAGGCATTATTTGCACATTTGTCCGGTTTCCTCCTTGTCCCTCTCTTGTTTTGGCCCCTTATTGTCTCCTACTCCTTTGTTATAAATTTCAGTCACATTATTTAAGGCACCAATGATGCACTTGGGCCCACCTTTGAGTCCTTTCCACTCAGTGCACTCGTATTTTGGGCCTTGTTTTTTTTACCTCTTTGTTGTTGGGTATTAGTTTGTATGTCATTAGAGTCTTAATTTGAGTTCAATTTGTTTATAAATACAAAGGGATTGTAGTTAATTTACACCAAGAAAATTATCAAAAGAGCACAACAATTATTGTTAGTTGTAGACACCTAATTATAGTATGGGGTAATTATTAGCTATACAATTACTTTATTTATGGTACTTGTGTGATTTTCAAAATTCCCAGTTCACATTAAGATATTATTGGTGTGTTTTCCTTGTGTTTTTGGTTTTCTCTTATTCTTTTCCCCCTCATTCCTTTCTCTCTCTTCTCATTGTGTTATGGGCCTTTTGTTTGGGACAAATTATTCTACAATTCTAGGATCCAGAGTTGCATAGTGTAATGTTTTAGGGTGGGCCCTTGTGACCCTTGTTTTGGGTCTCTCATGCCTTGTGTCCTTGATTATTTGGCCTTTTTCCACTCATTGTGTGTACGCTAGCGCACCAGTAAGGTCTTAATATCAATTTTTTAAGTCTATAGATATAGATGCATCAATGCATATATTGTACATGGAAAGATAATGATTTCATATCCAATTGATAACCTGGAATAACCACACATTTATTGAAGCAATATATTGTAGACACTAAAATTGGATATCTAACATATTCATCTCATACATCAGTAAATATCAATCAAAGGTTGTACCCTTCAGTCCTAGACCTTCCCACTATCAAAGGACTCGTGTACATGATCTCTTTATGCCTAAATACTTATCTCTTAGTTTGATCCTGTCTATTCTAATGACCAAACTTTCTATACTGTGCAAAATTATTAGAATCTGATATATCTCCTTCACTACCAATTTTGGACCTTTCCCTAGATTTTAGAGTAACAAAGTAGACAAACATGATCACCAAACCACATTTAACTTATGAGCAAATTACTGGAAGCATTACTTGAAATTTATAGAAGGGTGTACTTACATTCTAAAAATAGTGCATTGGGAAAACAATGTATATTTGCTTTTATTTTTTGGGTTTTATTTGCTTTATCATTTGGACCTATTTCCCACCATTTTTAAAAAATATTGTCTTGAGATTTGTAATAAGTTCAAACATAATTATCTCTGCGATTGAAGAAATCGAGTGATTAGTTCAATCACAGATTTAATTAAGACCTAAAGAGCTTGAAATCACGTTTTGTTGTTGCAATTAGGTTCAGAGGGCTATATTTGACCAATCAAGCCCCATGAACCTAATTGCGACAATGAAATTTATATGGAACTCTTTTGACCCTAATTGACTCTATAATCAAACTGATCACTTGATTCATTTAATTATAGACAAAATCGTGATGTATTAATCCCCATAAACTTAATTACAATAACAATATATGAATTACGATTTAATTAACATTGACTAATTCTATAATTAAATCAAAATATATCCTTATGTAAATTAATCAAATAATTAGTTGAATCACAAAATCAATAAAGACTACATGAGCCCCATATAAACAAATAAATTCAAAAGAATTGATTATCCCAACCAATTTCTATGAACCTATTTACTATTACACAATATACAATTCACATTATCCAATTACAATCACTTGGCCATTACTTCAACTAGTTCTTCGAGATTTCCAAATGTTAACGTTAGGAACAGCATTTTTGAATTGAAGTGTGTTGCAAGTAAATCAGCGGTTTTTCCCTTGTCAGTCCAGTCATGGCCAAAGTCCGCCCCGTCGTTCGTTTGCGTGGGTCATTTTTGACGTTACCGCACTGGAATTAGATTATGACGCGGCGGGGAGATCCTGTTGCAAGTCCAACAGACGCGGCCTCGGAAAATCCCGCCATTGAGAACGAAAAATCTCGCAATTGAAGCGCTGACAACCACAGCCGCCATGATTTTAAATACCCGATGCCCCATGCCCACCCTGTATGCTACGACGGTGAGATCAGGCACGGTTCAGCGGGGCCCCCTGAGAGTTCAAATTTGACCGTCATTTACATGTTTTTCATCTTTTTAGCCATCAAAAGTTTTTCGAAATTTTAAACCCCCATCTCAAACAACTTCCAAATATAAAATATGGCTCTCACTTTTTTATATACAGCTATACGATGTATGATTGTATACGAGATTAAAATGAAGGATTCTTTTTATTTTTATCAATAGCGAAGGGAAATACTAATACATTGCCGTTACCGGAAAATTGTTTCACTGCAAAATGTGGCTGTCAAATTTAACAAGTGCGGGACACACAAGTGGCGTTGTTACACAAAATAGAAGGATGTTTTAAGTCCGAATTATATGGTCATAGTTTATAAAGTATATGTTAAAGGTTTTTGGTAAAATTGTGTGAAAAAATTTTAATCGATTTTTTTCAATCATGTTTATTTTATATATTTTTATTTCATGATGGTTTATGGAATGTGATATGATATAACACATTGATTTAAATTGTTTATATAATTTTATTAAAATTTTTCAATATTCACTGTTATTTCCTTTTCAAAATTATCACGTGGAAAATAAAGTCAACACTTTATTATTTAGGGATTGATTAAATTTAGAACAATTAAAATTTGATAGTTGTATGTTGTATTAAAAGTTTTTCCTTTTAAAATACAATCAATTTTTAAGTAAACTGTAAAATGATATTAAAAAAAATTATAATAAATATATAAATTATTTTTAATGTTTTGTTTCTTTACTATAAACTATACTAAAATTTAAAGGAAAATATTAAATAAATAAATAATCATCAAAAAAATTTAATGACACATAAAGTCGACAATCAAATTTAATCCCTAAATCTGATATAGACAAATGATGACTATAATTAAATTTTAACATCATTTAGACTACATTTGTCTATATCAATATAAATAAATAATTGTGTTTTTTTTTTTCAATAGTTTTTTTCTGTTGATGCCAACATTTACAATTTGTAGGTGGCCGCCTCATTTAGAACCATTGGGTAATTGTTTTACAAAAACACACTCCAAAAAAATGTAGACATATCACTCAAATTATTTTATATTGTTCATATATTTATATTGTAGTCATTCCAAATATATTTATGGACTATGTATTTACTATTAGAATGCATCACTAGTATTAATATTAATTAAAAAAATATTAATATACAAGATGGTTGCAAACATATTGTTGGGGGTAACCAATGAGATGTGGATGAGATGGTTAAGTGTCTTGATTATTTCAAGCACCACTCAGGTTCAAATCTCAATTTAGTATCGAAGGTCGAATGTGGCCATTCGTTAAGTATTCATGGACCGATTTTAACCGATTGTGGGTATTCTTGGGCTGGTTGTGGTCGATCGTTGGTATTCTTGGGCTAGTTTTGGCCATTCATTGGTATTCTCTTGGAGATCTAGGCCTCCACTTGTGTCCCATACCAGTTGGAGCTTCGGTTGAAAGCCATTGGGACAAGGACCCCTCAACCCTGAGCACTAATAATAATAATAATAATAATAATAATAATAATAATAATAATAATAATAATAATAATAATATGGTGGGTGGTAGAAATTCACAACCCACTTTATGTTGATGAAAATAAACTAGTTCAAATCAGCGAAAAGGTAGGTCAAGGCACGACATCGAAAAACCAAGGCAATTTAAAACAATAACAATACAAAATGGAGTGTGATCCAAAATATTGATTTAAATTTTCTTACATGATTTTAACCATAAATCTTCATTCTAACAACAATATAAACTACAAATAACTAGGCACAGGTTGTAGCCTCATAAGGAGGAGGTGACAAATCATCCTTGGGAGGCTGTGTATGCTAAGAAGAAGGCTTAGTAAAAGGAGGATCAGGTGCCACCTAATGGTCCTCAATAAGATTTGGGGGAGCCAAATAAAAAGTTATGCCCCAACCAAGAGGTCACTGAACAACACTACTAACTATATCACTTCCATGCATAAGGGAGCTCCATCAGATGGGCCAATAATAGGTTTTCCCCTACCAAGTTACATGCCTTGATTTTGCATATAGTGGTTTGGACATGAATTTTCCCAGCATTTACCTTGAGTTGCCTGTGTTTTCCTCTTTCATAAGACCTATGACTGAGTTATTCTTATTTTTCACCTTTTATTGTGATTTTTCATGATTAATATGTTTTTTATATGTCATTAAAATCCTCCTTTTAATGTTTTCACCCTTCACTGGTTACCATCGATGAGGAGTAGAGAAACAACTACGATTGTGTGAGTAGCTTTACTAATGACAAGGCGCTAAAGGAGGAAATCCTTGCATTGGATGGTCTTAGGGGACATGACTCGTAATACAAGGAGCACTCCCCTAGTGGTTGAGCAACTCTTGCATGTGTTGGAATTCAAGAGTGACCTTATCGACTTGAGCTTATATCTACATAAAAGCCTAAGAGATAACAATCACCTTGTCATTAACAGAAAATAGACAAGATATTTATTATTAAAATGCATCAATTCACCAACAGGGTTTTGTTGTAAAAATTCTAGAAGGGGCCTTTTGCAAATAAGTGAAAGAATAAGATAACTCCTTTTGCACTTAACATTTAATCACTCAACTGCACTGATATCAATTCACATAAGGCACAGGCCCTATGTTCTCACTCGAAGTGCAACTGAGAAGGAATCAGGGCCCGCATTAGGCTAGTTGTGCCATGGCGCAAGACTTCAAAGAAGGGGAGCTCAAACATTACCACATTAACTTGGTTGAGGGGAAAACCCATAGGCACATACCTATTTTGAGGTAAGTCAAGTGTCATATAAACTATGAGTGGGTCACAAGACCAATTTGATTCAAGTTATTTTACATACTTAACATATGCATATTAAACATGGGTTGGGTTCATAGGCACAGATCTATACTCATTTTGCATGTGCAATGATGATGACATCATGAAAATATAGAGACTCTATTAAAGTGTGAAACCATCAAAATACATGAAATTCATATTTCATAAGTAACCAAGATGCGACATAACACAAACACTTACATCCCATAACAATACTACAAAACATGCGAACCAAGATAAACATAAGTGTATTTCATATTAACACCATAACTAGCAATTCAAAGTCCAAAATAAGAATTTAAATTCAAAATCATACTACTAACAACCCAAAGGCTAACAGATGAGCTTGGGCACATATAATTGAAGCCAGAGTGGCCTCCATTCTATATCTAAGCCTTAATGGCCATTAGAACAAACTCTACATAGCATACTTCCAAAATCATTTCGCTAGAGCTTCACTGCAATTCTCTCCCTCTTCTTCAGTCTCTAGCTCAAACTCTTTATATAAGCCTTCAGGAGAATCTTTTTTAGGGTAGAAGCTGCATGTTGAGTGTTGAGCTATAGTTTCATCATCATAACTATCAGCTCCATGACCTTGTGATTCCCATGCTTCACTTACCACCTTTCTTTAGATCTTCTCTGATACCATTTGATAGGACCTAAGTTCTCCAAAGCTCTGACACAACTTGTCAGATTTAAGAGCACACATGATTACCATTGTATAAGTAACTTAAACATGCGGAAATAACCAGAAGAACAAATAACTATCAATGAGAAATAGCACAGAATATGAGAGGCAACACATAATTGTATTCAACTCAGTTAGAAGGAAATTACAACAAAGAGATCACACTCTTTCTTCCACTTCGTGGGCTTACAGTAATCTTCCCTCAAGAGTAATCTTCTCTCAGTAGGTCACAACACACAGCTAACACAAGCTGTTGTTCACCTCATTGTACTCCCAGTACAACCGAGTACGAACCGGTACTCCAAGTAGATCTCACCATGATCTTGATCCTTGATGTATTGCTGTCACCTTGGATCTTGCTCCCCCATCGATCTCCTTTTGACCATCACATACACACACCCCTGCAGACCAACCTGATCTTACTTATCACATGTAGATCTCCACCATTATCTTGAAACACCCTGCATATCAAACCTGATCTTACATACATGAAGAATCCTACTTGATTCTACCATGGGAAGAACTCTCCTAGTTATACGCTTAATAATACATCCCATGAGTCTATTATATAGATCTCATGCATACAATGATTAGACTTGCGGCTCAAGACTTGAACTATTCTTTAACATGCAAACAACCCATTCACTTAACTGACTGTTCGTCAACAGCAGTTCTGGAACTGCACAAGCGACCGACATCGGTCCCTGTCTGACTGGAGGTGATCAACATCGGTCAACTGCTATCGAGGTCAGTTTCCTTCTGCACTGTCCACTGATCGACGTCGATGATCCTGCTGATGCCGACGACTGCATACTCAGCATCCTCCATGTTTGCAACAAGGTGAAGCTTTTAGCTCCACACCCTAACAAGAACAAACTCTACATAGCATACTTCCAAAATCATTTCGCTAGAGCTTCACTGCAATTCTCTCCCTCTTCTTCATTCTCTAGCTCAAACTCTTTATATAAGCCTTCAGGAGAATCTTTTTTAGGGTAGAAGCTGCATGTTGAGTGTTGAGCTATAGTTTCATCATCATAACTATCAGCGCCATGACCTTGTGATTCCCATGCTTCACTTACCACCTTTCTTTAGATCTTCATCGACATCTTGATTATCCGTGAGATGGTTAGCTGTCAGTTAGCTATTGCATGTTTTACATTACTTTCTCTAGTTGGTTATCAAAACTATTAGGCTAACCACTTGCCAAAATATCTAGATGCATCAAGGTGGATATCGGGTTGGTGAAAAAAATCCATCAAACTAGAATTAGGGGCCTAATATTACCTCATACAAAAACCTTAACCACCCTCAAACTAAGCCATCAAACTTTTAGGAGCGTAAAACTTAGGTGCATTATCTTAGAGTTTTGCGTTAAAGTCCTTAAAGCCCTTTATGGATAGCTTGATCTCACTTACAACACTATCAATTTGGTTGAAGCAATAACAAGTGCAAGTGTATCTATTTTATCCAACTTCTTTTGGAAGGATTCTAGTTTGGTCTACACCTTTGCCACACTTGTATCCAAAATCTCCCCTTACTCACAAGCCTTAGTCTACAGGGCATAAAATAGTTGTTCGAGGGTTTTCTCCTAATCTTTGATCTAATTGCTCAATGTGTTTATGCTGCCAATGATCTATGACCTTTCTACCTTGCTTGTGGAGTACACCTTAGCCATCGGTTGCTCCTTCTCATCTCTTTGCTTGCCTCAAGCACACATATATTACCGAGGCTTGGTTTTAAAAGTTCAATAAGATTGCATCTTTTTTTTTACACCTTCCTTCAACTTGGTGAAAAGATCCTCCACTTCTTGGATCTTGTTTGATAGTTCTTTCTTTAGCGTGATGTTGGGGTCTTCCTCTTTTTCTTCTTGCATTGGCTCAAGATGGAGTCTTGGGAGCATCTATTCCACCAATACACAAATTTTATTGACCTATGATAGGTTTGAGGTGTTGATGTCGACAAGAAGAGAATACTCAACCTCATCCACACACTCACATAGCTATTTTAATTTAAACTTGTTGGCATGTGCTTACTCCTTTGTTTCCTTGAGGAGTTTCTTTAGTTTCCTCACATTGTCATCATTTATGACATTTTAACACATTACTTCCATGGCCATTCTTATTAGCACAATCCTAGATTGGACTAGGTTCATGTCCCATGGTTCTACAAGGAGAGAATCCTGCCCTTCTTTAGTGTCCTCTAGGCTCAAAGTTGTAGCCTTTGGCACCTTGAATTGGGGCTCATCCATGTAATAGTCTAATGCAAAATAAAGTTTCTTTCACGTCCTTGTTGTGGCAACTTATGGGGGCATAGATTTGTATAAGTATAATCTTCATCCCCCTAATCCTTTTGTATCATTTCTCTGATGTTGAGCTCTTTATTGTTCTTTTAGATGATGGCCTTCTCCTTCTTGTGCACTTATTCCTCTTCACTGGCACCACTGCTCTCTTCAGCATGCTCCTTCGAGGAGTCATTTGTCAGGTCCTTGGGGGTTTCTTCATCAGACTTCTCCCTTTTGTTTGATCCTTCCTCCTAGGACTTCTCAATGTTTACTTCAAGGGTTATACCTTCGATGCTAGGGTCTCCTTGTTGTTGTTAATGTTCCTCAACTACCTTTGTTTATTTCTCTAAGGCACCAACATCGCCTCCTTTTGGTTTAAACGCCCTTTCATTGATTTGGTGTGCCTTAGTAGCTTCCTTTATTTGTCTGGTAGGGCCACTTGGCACTTGTTTGACCATCTATTTTTGTTTTTTGCTCGAGGGTACTTATAGGGCTCTCTTCTCCAACTTGGCCTTCCCTGATCAATTTTTCACTTTTCTTCAATTGCCAAACCCTGATTTACATCTTTCTCATTGAGTCCCATCTTCTTCTAGGCCATTCTTTTCCCCTCGATAGATTGAGGGTCCACTAGGGAAGGCTTATCTTTGGACATCAACATTTTTTTCTTTGGTGGGCTCTTTAGCAAGGCTTTGCCAAAGGTAAAGCTTGTAATTTTCTCAGTTACTCTTAGTGTTGCAGGCTTGTCATTTTCTCAGTTACTCTTAGTGTTGAAGCCATGTTACTTTGCAAGGCCTCTTGAATGTTTTTAGTGTCGATATCCTCTTCACCTTCCTCTATTTGAAGGATATAAGTCCATGCCCTATCTTTTTCAGTCTCTTATTTTATTATAAGCACTAGGGTTGCTTCTATTTCCATATTCACAAGGGTATTGGTAGGGAATGCCACATGTCCCTTATTATTTATTGGATGTTTGCTAGAAGAAGCACCCCATTGCTTGAATGTTATGCGCTTCTTTGGGGTAGGTGGCATGATTTGTTCCTCAGAGGTTATCTTCAACTATATGCACTCCATAATTTATTCTGATTTTTCACCCCACTTCCTTTAGAGTGACTTTTCCTAAACTTTTAGCACATCCTTTCCTTCATCACTGACTAGGAGGGGGTGATCATAATTTTTACCAAGGTCTCCACCCTCCTTGTCTGGCTTCATCTCATACTATAAGTTAAAAATTCTCCCATTGATTATAACCCTATGGATGGGATGGATGTTAGGACTATTGCTATCATCCTCCTCTTCCTTGGTTGCCTTAGTTCTAGGGTGCACAAATTGGTGCCTCATCATCTTTATGTCACAATCCATAGCCTTGGCCTAGATATTAATTTATTACACATTTGGGATCCTCTTAAGTTCCACCATGAATTATTTGGCCAAAAATGCATAAGACAATCAAAGCCAACTTGAAAGATTTCCATCTGTGAGCACTAAGTGAACCACACAGAAGTGTTTCATTATGGTGAAGGTCATCATTCTCACAAGATATTGAGGGAGTTCTTGTGGGATGTGCCATTCCTTTTCAAATGCCTCTACATACTTGGCAAACCACCTTTGCACTCTAGTTTTGTAATTCTACAAAAAATTGGAGGGGTAGATGTAGGCTTGGTACTTCATCGTTGGGGACTCATGATTTGGTGTAAATACCCATAGGTGGTCATCATCACCATTTGGCACACTTATCTCCTCCATCACCATTAGTATAAGCATGTATCCCCATCAGAACATCTTGCATACTCGATGGCATTCTTGTGCATTCTTTATGATCTCTTATGCGATACATTTGGAGATGTTGAATTTTTTTCACTGCATCATGTGGTGGGAAATAAAAAGGAAGGTTTTGCTTATGTTTGACCATCGGTTACTAGGGTAAATTTTGACACTTATAAGGTGTATTATCTCCCTTGTCCTTGGATCCTGAATGTCCTTTATGGGGAATGCGAATCCTAACTTGTAATAGCCCAAAAGCTTTACGATCATATCTACTTTTACATCATCATCCATCATCTCCCTTATATCCAAACCTGCACAAGGTAGTCCTATGATTCTACTTATATGTCTTACATAAATCCTCATGCACCATCCAATAAAATAGAACTAGTCGCCATACACCCGTAAGAAAAGAAAATATACTAGGTCTTCTAGCTTTTTGAAGCTTTGTAGCTCAAAGAGTTATGTTGCACATGTGGTTTGTAACTTATCTCTGATGGAGACATCAAAGGGCATGGCACTTGTCTTTGTCTTTTTTCCTATATCCACCATCTAATCTTTGTTTAGTTCATGTACATTATTGCCCATTCTATGGTTGTAGTCTTTCAACTTACACACATAGATGAAGGATACCCATTTTTCCCCCACCTTGACTTATGGTGGGTACTCCATTTCTTGGTAGGAAAGATTTGTGCTTGCATTTGGATCAATCTTCATGACACTAACTACCTCTAACATTTACAACTTAGATTTTGTAGCGGTTTCTTCTCTCACTACTTTTGCTTTCGTCACATCCTTGTGCATTTCTAGCACTTTTGAGCTCAATATTTTCTTCCCCATCCTGAACCTACTACTATTAAAGCATGGCCGATTGATCCTTCTGAAGCTTGTAATGGTGTTGGGTTTGTTTCATAGCCACATGAAATATGATTGTGCATTTAGATTTTGAGCTTCCTACCCCTTCAATGGTGGATTGGTTATCCTACTAAAACCTCTACTTTCTTATTTCTCTTTCCAATTTTGTCTATTTGCCTCCTCTTCACCTTAGGATGAAATGCAATCTATTGTTCACTCTTTTGCTTACACTTAGGAAGGTTGTGGGGAACTCTTTTTATCTCTGGTAGTATTTTCTCCTTCTGATAGCTTCAGCTTCTTACTCTGATCTCTTGAAAATGACAAGTAAACTACCCACTTCTACCAAATTCGGTCTTATATGTTGTTCTCATCTACCAAATTGATGGTTGGCATCATTAAGATCCTCAAAATTCACTAAAATTTATGAAATCCACTAAAATTCACTGCCATCTACTCATTAATGTAGATCCTTATTTTTCCATTATCATTTTGTAGCATTTACTCTGCTAACAATTTCTTTGGGGAAGTGACAAGCAATTCAAATGGTCACTTCCTACCAACTATTGGGTGGGTGCCAGCTATCAAAATGGTCACTTCCTTATGCTTTGTTCATCTTGGTGCAAACCTCACCTTCCTTCTAGTTACCTTGGTGCAACACTTAACATGTGCATGATTCAACCTCTCAAGTTCCCTCTCTTCTCTAGTGTTATGTTTCCTTTCAAGTGTGCCTCAGTATCTTGGTTGATTTATCTATGCTTTATTGTCTCTCATTTTAGCCTCTCCTACCCTATACAAATCTTTGCATTGGTCCTCTAACACCTCACTATCTCCTCTTGGTCCCTTACACATGAACACCTTCATGTGCATTTTACTTCATTAGTTTGTACTTATAATTCAATAAGCTTGGCCAACTTGACAGGCACCCATAAACTTAAGTGTCTGGCCATAGGTACTTATAAAGTGACCTGACTCAATTCACCTGACTGGATTTATGTGAGTACAAGAACCAAGAATGTTCTATTACGATCCTGAAAGCACAATGCTTATTCAAACACCATAAAAGAAATAAAACATTAAGCTAAGATTTGGCTCATGCTAATTTTATTATGGCCACAATACAAAGCATCCAAATTTTGACTAGAAATATGGCATTAAAAGGCAAAAATGCTAGTCTAATGATGGTATAATTTCAATCTGTTGTCATTGAAATTCTTGGGGAGCATTTCACCAGTCAATGTGCATAATTTTCATGCACCAATCTCTAAGATGTTGTGGATTACATAAGTTCCCATCAACTACATCTATAGTTTGCCTAGGTGCCTTAGGTACTTAGAATCATATAAAAGGACCAATGTATTTTATATAAACACCTTGCCCTTGATATGATTATCATTACATGTCTTTTAGTGTGCCTTCTCTATCTATTGGCTCCATCGTACTTGGGCACGTGTCTCATCTAGCCTATCCAAATATTTCATGCATGAACTTAATGATTCATGGTCATCTAATCGACCAATAAATGTAATGCATAATAAGGGCATGAGGAACTCCATAGGTAAAATGGCCTATGTGCCAAACACTAGTTGAAATGGTGTAGCCTTGTTCAGGCACTTGTATGTCGTGTGATAGGCCCATAACACAACTGACACATGGTCATCCCAATCATTGTGACCAACATCATAAATTTTTTTTAGGCATGTCCCTAGTATTTTATTGAATTTTTTCATGGTGTCATTAGCTTGGGGGTGGGAGGGTGTTATTTTATGGTGCACCACCATATATTCAAACAATAGGATCTAAACTATTCCATTAATGAAATGTGTGCCACAATCGCTAGTCAAGCTGAATGGGCAGCCATACCTACTAATAATGTTTTCCTAAATGAATCTTGTTGCCATTATAGTTCTATAATATCTAGTTGGCATTGCTTCTGCCTACTTAGTAAAATAATATGTGGTAGCTAAAATATACTTTATGCATGTTCACCTCACGATGGAAGTGATAGGCCCAACAAAATCAATGGCCCATTTTTCAAATGGCACCTATGCAAGGATAAGGATGAGGGGCATCTCATCCCAGTGGTTTGGTTTGTCTGTTCACTAGTAGACGTCACACTTTTTCATGTATTCTTTTGCATCATTAAACATAGTCGACCACTATAAGCTTGATTATAGAGCTTTTTACGTAGTGGCAACATAATGGCCTCTCATAATTCCCTCATGCACTTCTTATAGTATCAGGTCCCATTCTTGCCCTATGACACATCGATGCATGCTATCATTATGGCCCAATTTGTATAGTTCCTTGTTAATGAGTTGAAATGGGGTAGCACGAATCATGAATTGTTTCTTTTCTTTAGTTGTCATGCCCTGAGGCACAAATTTGGAGGTAAAAAATGAGGGGATCTCTGCTAAGTCTTATAATTTGCATTAGATCCTTTAGAGTTGCATGTTGGGCATATAATCTTTAATTAGTGATGTTGTATCTCTAGAGTTGATGTCATACAGATGGTCTAGGCTCGAGTTTTGCTTTCTAGACTTGACTACAATAGAAAATTAAAATTATTAGAACAATATGATCTATTGACAAATGCACCTATGAAAAATGGGCTTATTCACCAGGTAATTAAGCACCTCATGATCAATAAAGAATATAAATGGGGTTGTCAACAAATATTGCCTAATTTTTTTTAGGGCATAAAAGATAGCGAGTGCCTCACGCTTAGTCATGGTGTAATTTTGTTATACTTTGGTCAGTTTCCTACTTGTAAAATAAATAAGAGGATCCATTTTCCCTTCTCTTGGTTGAGTTAGAATGGCACTGATTATAGTACCAGAGGCATTGATGTGGACATGGAAGGGAGTCACCTAGTCAGGAAATTGTAATATTGACGCACTTACCAGCTTTATCTTTAGGGTCTCAAAAGCATCCTCCTACACCACACCCCAATAAAATGGACCATATTTTTGTAATAGTTCCTCTAACGGCACTACAATCCTAGCATAATTACTTATAAACTTCATGTAATATCTGTGATGTCCAAGAAAGGTGCAGATGTCTTTCTAGGTTGATGGTGTTTGAAGCTGAAGGATGATTGTAATTTTTTATAGATCAATGATAAAACCATCCTTTCAGATGATGTGCTTGAACAATGTGCTAAATGACATCACAAAAATACACTTCTTGAGATTCAAAGAGATTTGTAACTATCGACACCTTTCAAACATTAGGCGTAAATTATTATAGTGATCTTTTATCAATCCATACACTGTCTAATCATCTAAATACACTTGGAGGAACTTGTGAATCTCTTTGAATGTGGTGATCACCACCCATGATAAAACTATTGGCGCATTCTTCAGCCCAAAGGGCATAACGTTATACGGGAAACTTTACCACTCGATCATAAAGGTGTTTATTGGCTTATCTTCCTCCTTAATCTGGACTTGATGTAACCTAAAAATCCATCAATAAACACGTATATTTCATAACCTACAATGCCATCCAATACTTCATCGATGAACAGAGTAGCGAAGGGGTCGGTCATGCAAGTGACATTCAACATCCTATAATCAACACAAATTGAAATGTGCCCATCCTTTTTGATGTTGATGACCCATTTAGACTCCTACACTGGGTAGATAAATCTTGTAGTTAGCATGCCATCGATCTCAGTTTTGACCTTGACATGAAGATTTGGGTTCATTCTGTAGGGTTGCTTCTTGATTGGTCTAGCACCGTCAACTAGTTTGATGCTCATCTTCCTGAGGGATGGGTGGATGCCTTTCATATTTTTATAGTTTTTCAAGAATAGATCTTGGATTTTTTTCAATAGATCAATAATATGTGCCAATTTCATGTTATACCAATAGGTACCCAAATCAAAAAATTCTATTCACCATTCTCACACACTTGTATGCTAGTTATGAGCTCGATCCATTGTAAGTTTCTATCAATCACCTACATGAACCTCTCAATTTATTCTAAATTAGTGATATATCCTACTCAAACAATTTTAGATCACATTTGCTTTCATGTCTCCTAGGCAGTAATGTCAGACTCAGACAATAACATCATCAGAACTATCATGAGGTTGAGGTTACCATCTTTCACTCAAATCTTACTCAACAATATGCATTTGAACCACTATAGGTAATTAAAAATATGTGCTATTTTTTTGTCATTTATAACTAATAAAAATTAAACTTTAATATGTTTTCAATTAATTTCAACACACATTATCATTTAAACACTTAAGGCAAGTGTTGTAATTGCACAATGACCCTTATTGTTTAGAGAAAAACTCTTTCATGTTATTGTTTTATTTATCTAACAGGGTCATAGTGTTTTTGGATTTAAGTTTCTCAGTGCAATGTTAAGAATTATATTTGAAAAAGTTTAACTAATTAGTTGGTAATACCAATATCATTGAGAATTATTTTATAATAAAATTTGATGTTGTAGATACCCAATAATGACCAGTAAACATTTATTAGTCATTAAATGCACAATTTTTGTGTGAGTGTTCTTATTGATTATTGCTCCAAATAAAGACATATTAGCATATTTTTTGACTTTGAATGGTCCCTCTCCTACTTCTTAGATCCCCTCTCACTATCACCTTCTCTCTCATATCTCTTCCTTTCCCTGCCTTTTTCATTTTTTGATAGTTTAATATGAGTTTGGGTGCTAATAAAATCGTTATTTGAATTCAATTTATATATAAATAGACAAGCATTATAGTTCATCTATACAAAAAATCTAAGAAGCATATTGATCATTCATTATATAGAAGTTATTAAGCATTCACATGAATTATAGAGAGATCTTTAAAAATCATTAGATTATTAATTATTGAAGCAAAAAGTATATACTAGATAAATGAATGGAAGGAAGAAAGTCTCACACACATACTTCTATGGTTTGGTATATCTGTAGATGCTTTCAATTATAATGAGCATTTTTGGACTTTGCATATGGTGGTCGGGTATCCCCTTGTCTCTAAAACCCTCAAAGCATTAGTGACCATTGTTAAGGTAAGTAAGCAAGATGTTTTTTTAAATTTAACTTGGTAGAATAATTACTAATCAACTTACCATTTGGCGTACTCATAAGACCTTTCGAAAGGACCATTGTTTTTTTTTGAGAGTTTAAAAGAAATTGGTAGTGAGCACGAGACGATTTCAAACTTACCAACTTAAAAGAAAACCATATTTCAGATCGCTACTATAATCTCGACGCCCCACTCCCCCACCACATTTAAATTGAAAATCAACCTGAAATCACTCTGATCACATATTAATGCTTTGAACAATTGAACTCGGTCTCGAGGGCAGACCATTGGGCTACTCTTACTCTCATGGGTTCTTACTCTTGCGGGTTCTAATGGTATTTTATTGGGTCATTGGTTCGGAGGGCCAAGTGCATTGATTAAAAAATAATAACGATTGGATATTAAACACACCCGGTAACATCCAAAGGATTCCACACTATGGTGCGAGTTGCGTTCGTAAATACTAAACCATCGATGGGCCATTGGTACACGAGGTTTTACAACGAAGTATGCATGCTGTATATTCGTGGCAAGTTGACAAATGTAAAAGAGAAATACGCCGACCATTTTATTCCGTTTAAGTTGGGCCATTCTGTGTCATAATTTCTCTCTGGATGGGTCCGGTGGTAGCCGGCCTTCAATGCATCGTGCCCGTCAAGAGAAAACAATTGTGACTCTTGACAGATGTCCTCCGTATTTGTGCACCTTTGAGGGTACGAGGGGCTCGGGTCAAATCCGTGTGAACACCATGAAACGGATAAAGTTTTGGAAGTTGCTTCAGCCACTTCTTCGAGATTTCCATATGTTAACGTTAGGAATAGCATATTTGAATTGAAGTGTGTTGTATAATGTCAGGACTCCGTATTCAATCAGCGTTTTTCCCCCTTTGTCAGTCCAGTCATGGCCAAAGTCCGCCCCGTCGTTCGTTTGCGCGGTCATTTTTGTTACCGCACGGGAATTAGAATATGACGGGGCGGCGGAAATGCTTTGGGAAGTCCAAAAGACACGGCCTCGGAAAATCCCGCCAATGAGAGCAAAATTAGTTTCGAGCGCTGACAACTACAGCCACCATGATTTGCTCAATGTCCCTTTCCCAGCCTGTCTACGACGGCGGTGAGATCAGACACGGTTCATTGAGCTATAGCGGGGCCCACTGAGAGTTCAAATTTGACCGTTATTTACGTGTTTTTCATCTTTTTAGCCGTTAAATGTTTTTAAAAAATTTAAACCCCCATCTCAAACAACTTCCAAATATAAAATATGGCTGTCATTTTTTATATACAGCTATATCATGTATACAATATATGGCTATCATTTTTTATATACAGCTATATCATGTATGATTGTATACGAGATTAAATGAAAGATTCTTTTTATTTTTATCAATAATGCAATAGAACACGAAGGGAAATACTAGTACATTACTGTTATCGTAAAATTGTTTCACGGCAAAATGTCGTTGTCAAATTCAACATGAGTGCGGGATACACACGTGGCGTGGTTAATACAACATAGAAAGATATTTTATGTTCAAATTTTATTGTTTCATGTTGAAGGAATTGGTAAAAAATTTAATCAAAATTTCTCTTATTTTATATTATGTTTTCTTATCATGATGATGGTTCATGGAAGAGGATATAACACATTTATTTAAATTGTTTACATAGCTTTAATAAAAATCTTTAATATCTACTTTTATTCCCCTTTCAATTTTGTCATGTGAAAAACAATGTCAATACACTATTATTTATAGATTGATTACATCTAGAACAGTTAAAATTGATAGTCGTACGACCATATTAAAGATTTTTTTCCTCTAAAATACAATCAATTTTTAGGTAAATTACATAAATGACATAAAAAAAGATTATAATAAATATATAAATTATTTTTATGTTTTTTTCTTTTACTATAAACTATACTAGAATTTAAAGGAAAATATTGAATAAATAAATAATCACCATCAAAAAATTTAATGATACAGAAGGTTAATAGTTAAGTTTAATCCCTAAATCTGGTATAGAATAATTAAATTTTAACATCATTTACATCACATTTATCTATATCAAAATAGATAAATAAATAATTTATTTGTTCCAATCATTTTTCTTTGTTGATACCAACATTTACAATTTATGGGTGGTCACTTCATTTAGAAGCATTGGGTAATTGTCTTGCAAAAACACACTCCAAAAAAATATAGACATTTCATTCAAATTATTTTATATTGTTCATATCTTTATATTGTAATCATTCTAGATATATTTATGGATTATATTTTTATTATTGGAACACATCACTAGTATTAATATTAATTTAAAAAATACTAATATACAAGATGGTTATAATAATAATATGGTGGGTATTATAAATTCACAACCCATTCTATGTTGATAGAAAAAAATGGTTCAAATCAGCAAAAAGGTAGGTCAAGGAACGATATCAAGAAACCAAGGCAACTTAAAACAATAATACAAAATAAAATGTGATTTGAAATATTGATTTAAATTTTATTACATGATTTTAACCATACATAATCATTCTAACAACAATAAAAACTTCAAATAACTAGGCACGAGTTGTAGCCTCATAAGGAGGAGGTGACGAATCATCCTTGGGAGGTTGTGCATGCCAAGAAGAAGGTTTAGTAGAAGAAGGATCAGGGGACACCCAACCATCTTGAATAAGATTTGGAGGAGCCAAATAAACAGTTATGTCCAACTAAGAGGTCACTAAACAACACTACCAATCAAATCACTTCCTTGCATAAGGGAGCTCCACCAAGATGAGCCAACAACAAACTTCCTATGAGGTGGTGACAAACTCCACCCATCGATGAGGAGGAGGAGTAGAGAAGAAACTACAATTATGTGAGCAGCTTCGTTAATGACGAGGTGCTAAAGGAAGATATTCGTGTGTTGGATGGTCTTGGGGGACACGAATCATAATACAAGGAGAACTCCCCCAATGGTTGAACAACTCTTGCATGTGTTGGAATTCAAAAGTGACCTTCTTTACTTGAACTTGTATCTTCATAAAAGCCTAAGAGATAACAATCACCTTGTCATTAACATAAAAGAGACAAAATACTTATTTATTATTAAAATGTATCAGTTCAACAACAGGTTTTACACTATTTTTTATTAAACAATTAAAATATTTATTTGATAAGTATTAAAATAGATAAATTTATTCATATTTTAATATATAATATTTAGGCATAAATTTGAATGTAAAGTCAAATTGACTGAAATTTATTGAAAGAGACAAAATACTTATTCATTTATTAAAATGTATTGGTTCATCAATAGGTTTTACATTTTTTTGAATTAAAAAATTCATTTAATATGTATAAAAAATGATAAATATATTCATATTTTAATATATAATATTTAAGCATAAATTTGAATGTCAAGTTGAAGTGACTGAAATTTATTAACAATTGACATATGCTAAAAATAGTAAGTACAACCAATAATAAGAAACTTCTATAGTTTTTGTTGACTATAATTGATGTTTGATAGTGGAAATTAGGATAAGACAGGACTATGATAGCTCATATTCAGAAGTAGAGTTTATAGATTTTTATGGACAAGTTCACGCTCGCTAGACAACAATGCCAACCAACTGTGTCAAACACATATTTTGGTTTAATGTGAGAGCTTAACATGCCTGAAATTTGATTCACTCCTTTTTTAATCCCGTTAGGCTAGAACCCTTTGTGGCACATAGTCATTTTTACAAACTCAACCATGCTCCCAACAAAGTTCAACCAAATATAGAACATTTTATGCATTTAGATTCTCTTTAAGCTTTGGAAAGATAGAAATTATATTGTGTTTAATAAAGAGTATTTATGAGAGTTTTCTTCTTGTTGCAAAAAAAATTAGTACTATATTTAATGCCACGTTGCATATCTAAGTCTAAGCTAAAAAAATGGATCTAGAGGTATAACACTTTTGCACCCTCATTAGCCATTTAGGGAATGTCTCTTAAACTATTAGTGGAGTTCCTCATGACTCTTCTATAAAATACTCTCTAGATAGAGACTAAGGGTGAAGGAAATGAGGAAGTGGATGACAAACATCACACAATTACTCTGTATTTTCCACTTCTCCACCTCAATGCATGTTCTCGCCTTTTGGTGGGCATGGAACATGGTCTTCACCTCAATTTGGTGGATATGGACCTATGGGCTTCAGGGCTAGTGGTTGGGATGGGTATAGCAAAATGCCTTGTCTTACTTTGACTATTTCACTTCTTTGATGTTAAGGAAAGGAAGAGACTAAAGAAAAAATACAAAGTAAAAGCATTGTATTTGTGATTCCATACCTAATAATACGCACCCCCTTGGTGGAAGTTGGGAAAACAATACTAATAGCTTACTGCTTCCTTCTCCTACCTCAGCGATGCTGGCAATCTCAATTGCCTACAAATGTTTCATGAGATAATGTTATTTATGATTCTTTTTGTACTTGTCACATATATCTTTGATATTATGTAATTTTTTGGATTTAGTTTTTTAATTTAGATTTTGGTACTTTATATTTGAATTTAATGAACCCAATTTAATTTTTATATACTTTTTATTTAAGATATGTTTTCATATCACTCTCTCTCTCTCACACACACATATATATTCAACAAATAAAAAGGGAGAACAAAGTCTCTTATAACTTCAATAAACATAGCTTTCAATATAAAATTGGGATATAAATACCTCTCTTAAATAAAAGGGAGGAGGGAGGAAAGATTATGTAGATTAATTCTAATAACCCAATGAAGGAGCCATTTGTACCACTTTAAATCTAAAACTTAGAAACATTTTCATTATCTTCAGATTGGAAGGAGAGAATTAAGTGTGAGACAGGAGGAGGGCATTTTTAGAAAGGGGTCTAGAAAAAATAAATGCATCATATGATAATATTGGATTTAAAAAATAAAGGTTCGCTATAAAAATCTTTGGCAAGGTAAATTTATGTCCATTTTATTTTAAAAAGGTGAGGTTGGAGTTTTTTAAATAAAAATTATTAGTTAAATAATGATAACATTTAAATTATTATTTATATTTATTTTTAAAAAATATTTATTTATATTATATTTATATAAATTATTTTTTAAAAATATAAATTATTTTAAATCGTATTTTTTAATTAATTGAATGAGGAATTTTACAAATTTTCATCTATCAATGAATATAATAGGGAAACTTTATCCAATATACCAATAAATTAATTATTTTAACAATTACAATATATTAACAAATAGATTTTGGATGTTTCTAACTTCATTTGATAGATTAATAAATCAACCATTTTACTATTATAATATATTAATAAATACATTTTATATTTTAAATTATAAATTTTATTATAAAATTTAAATTTAAATTATTATTTTTATATCATATTACTTTTAAATTAATAATTTATTTATAAAAATATTTAATACTATTTTATTTATTAATTATAATAAATCAATTTAATATAATTTAATATTATATATAGATAAAAATAAATCTACACTAAATTTATATGTTAGAGAAGAATTTTATCTCACTAAAATATCATTACTGATAACTGGATCCCATAAAAGGAGGACTAACACTTCTATTTGGTTGAAATAATTTTTTTGGTTCTTATAAAATTTAAAATCTTTCCTAAGAGGCTCCCACTCCTTTTTATGAGGTATTCAATTTTAATAACTCTTGGAATTTAAAATAATTCCCGTGTAACTATTTTAATTTTGAAAAAAAAAAATTGCACCTGCTCTTAGCAAAAGAGAAAAAGTAGTTTATAATAACTTTTAAAATTTGAGAGACGAAAATTTGAGACTGACTTAAAAAGAGATCAGGTTACTTGTAGCCTGAATTTATTAAGAGCATTGTTTTTTTTAAATATGATTTAAAAATAGAATTTATTTAAATTAATATTTTTGACATAAAAATTTGATGTTTGTTTCATAAATTTGTATTTTGAAATAGAGTTTTCATGGGAACTTATTCAAAATAAAATTAATATTGTGATTTATTGAAATAAATTATGAATGTGTAAAATTTAAGGTGCTGATTATTCTTAAAGTTTTTACATTAATTATTATAGATGTTTTATAGTGGTCTTTTGTCTAAATGCTACAGTCAATATATAAACTGGTGTAAGAATAACAGTCCAAAGTTTAAAAAGATCGTTTTAATGTTTTAGAACTCTTTTATTAAAGATAGTTTCAAAATAAAAATTCTTAGGATTTGATTTCAGTAATAAGTTTAATAGGATGGAGAGCACTATACTCTGTACAAAACAAAAATTACTAAGATTTTATTTGGAATATTAATAGTTCTAGTGGGATTTTACATAAAACAAAAACTACTAAAATTTTATTTGAAATATTAATAATTCTAATGAGACTTTACAAATGTAAAGTTTAGACTTATAATAGTATATTTAAAGTGGAGATAAATTAAAAGAAATCTGAAACATTTTATTGCAAGTATTTTAGAAAATAAAGCATTAATTCAATAAGAGAAGAATCTTAACAAAAACATAGTTTTTTCTAAGTAAAAATAATAACTATGATAAGTCTTGAAAGTACATAAAGAAAATTAAGGGGTATGAAGGAAGATAACTGACTAAAAGTAGTAATAAAAGAAGTCGGGTGGATGGAAGATCCTAAAAAATAGTGGAAAGATTTTTTTTTTTTAATGCATGCATATGGTTGAGACAAATAATATTATGTTATAGAGTGCTTGGCATATAATGACATGAGATAAAATATTTAGACAGCTTATAAGTGAGATCTATGTTTACCATATTTTAAAGAAAAAGTATTGAAAAAAAGCAAATGCCATTCTGATTAAAATTTACAGTAAGAGTAATGTTAACAATGACAGGGTTTGAAACTAGGGTCCAATTACACGAATTGTTCAAATCTTCTCTTTTTCAACTCTTTTTCAAAGAGATTATTCACTCCTTTGATTATACAGTTTGTTCTTAAAGTCTCATAGACTGTTTTGATCTTGTGAAATTTATTAAATCCCTATCAATTTATGTGTCTGATAAAAAATCTGGTATGACGTCCAGATTTAATTTAAAATTGTGAATCGATCTGTAAAATCAAAGTGGAAATAATGTTTTACTTCATATTTAAGAAATGATAAAAGAAAATAATTGAACCCGTACAACATTGTCGGGGGTGTTATATTTACATATTCCTTGGTTTATTATTAGTCCCAAGGCTTCTGAAACTAGATGCAAATAACTGATTACATAGAAATGTTTTCTATAAGGCGACAAAGAGCAATTGTCATTCTTCGTCTTCATCCCGAGGCGGGGGAAAATTGAGATCGAGAAGTGGCAATCTTACCGCAGGAGGGGCCTCCGCCCCGGCCTTTGCCTCCGCCTCCGTTTTCCTTTCCGCATCTACAACTACTGACGACGAATCACAATCGCTCTGGACGTTTCTCTTCTTGGTTTTCTCTTTCCTCTTAACAAAAGTCTCTCTACTCTCAGAGAAGGCGAGATCCCTATCGCCATGGCCAAGCAAGAAAAACTGCTTATTGACAGGAGCGATGGATGCATTTAATGCAGAAACGAAAGCGGTAGGCTTCACTGTAGAGCAGGCAAAGAAATCTAAGGTGCTATTTTGGCTTGTGCTCTGGGTGGGGGAGGAAGGGAAATGAGAGAAATTAATTTTGGCCTTGTGACCCTTGAAGGAAATAGCAGCAGCGTCGTAGGCCATGGCGGCTTCCTCGGCGGTATCGAAAGTGCCGAGCCAGACTCTGAGTTTTTTGACAGGGTCTCTGATTTCTGCGGCGTATCGACCCCAGGGCCGCCTCCTCACACCCATGTAATGAACTTCCAACCCATTCTTCCGGGGCGCCATATTCAATCAAACACAAGACGCCCTTCAAAAATTGTATTACAGGCGTCGAGGAGGGAAAGTCTTGTGACAATAGGAGTATTTATTGCACAGAAAAGGAAAACGTCAGCAAAACGAGTGGAGAGAGTTCCAACTTCCAGGTGTGCGTCGCCGGTTGCGCCGACAGCTTTTACTTTTGTCAAGAAAAGCAACCGGCGCTTCCGGTGCTTTGACTCCCTCTGCCGCGATTTTGAAGGCGTCTCGGCTGCCTATTTCTTCGCCGTGCTGCTCGAAGCGCTGCCCCCTTACCACTCTATCTATCTATCTATCTATCTATTTATCTACTCTCCCCAACCCTTAACCCACGCTTTCTTTGATCGCTTTGATGGGTTTTTTTAATTCCCCCTCCCGCCGCATTTTTACACGCCTCCATTTTTTAATGAGAATGTTTTAAAGTGATTTTAACTGCCTTTATATCCAATAATTATGATTTCAATTCACATGTCTTTTTATGTTTTCTAATTGTAATTTTTTTTATTTATTATAAGATTTATTTATTTATTTATTTATTTATTTGGGTGTAATAGTATTCCAATTTTTTTAAAGTATTATAATATTATATTTTATACATAATTAATAGAAAATGTTTTTCTTTGAAAAGAATAAAAAATAGTATTATAATATTAAAATTTAGCTTGTACAAGTGTAATTATGAATTCAATTTAAAAATTCCATCTATGATTATTGAGCTCGCCTAAAATTGTTAAGGAAAATAAGGTATATTATTAAATAATTTTTTTTAACAAAAAAATAATAATTATATTTTTAGAGTGAATTGCTTCTCGATAAAAATAATCGAGCTTTTTTTAGATTAATCGATAAACAATAATCTTGCATCAATTGAGAATTGAATATCGGTCGATGAATAAAAGACCAACTTTACCAGTGCACAATCACACAATGCAATGGTCCCAGTATTCTAGATGGGTGAGTCAACTTCTAAAGAGGACAGATGACCAAGTTGCGCATATGGTTGAAGGTAAGGAAATACAATTTTTTGGGTGTGAATTCAGCTTACACGCACAAGCGATGAAGAACATGGAAATGTAGAGTGGTGTGCAAGAAGATTTTCACAATGGTGCATCCAAGAGTTTAACCTTCAAGAGGTACTAAGGGAGGAAGGTAAATGGGAAAAGTGTTGAGGAGCGCGTTGTTGAAGGTAAAAATTTTCATGTCAATGAATCAACCCTTTCACATATTGCGAAGGTCAACATGGAATTGTACCAGTTTCATCACCAGGGACCTATGACTGAGAATCAATCTTAAGGTGTGAAAAGGTAACTTTTAAGTTTTAGGGATTAATATGTTTGATGATAAACCTAATTAAGGCTTATAACAATTTCACAAAGTCAATAAAAAATGCAAAGACTATTATCGACCATGTGTATAAAAAAGATGTTTATAAACAAGCTTTGATCAAATATGTTAATCATTCATTAAATGAACTATTTAATTAATCTTGAATCAAATTTGCAACTGTTACCAATCCTATCCAATAAAGTTAAACTTGTGGACAAGGTAATCTCTTGAAGGAAAGAATATTTTGATCCATTGTAATATTGCTTTAAAAACTCTTCAATCATCACATAGATGAAAGAAAGCAAAAAAAACAATTGAAATCGAAAAAACACCAAGAAGAGCGAACTAAGATTACAAGTAGTTAAAGGATACATATTAAAGATTAGAGAAAATAATTAAACAAAAAGAAACAAATACAACACTAAGTTAGAAAAAGTCATATACTAAACTCATAAAGAAAATTTCTAAAGGGAAAACTAATGATTTGAAAGAAAACAACAAACTAAACAAAAATCTAATTAACAAAAATAACAAGTGACATCAAATTTGTAGAGAAAATGAAGATTTTATTGAGAAACCAAAAGAGTGTTTCATTAATAATTAAAATATCTACGAAAATTATTAGTGCAGACTTTTTCTCACTTTTTTTTTACCGATACGATTGTTAGTCATCTTGTTTAAGATTGTTAAGATTATTAGGGAAAATACACTTAATGTATTTTATAATTGTGAGTTGAGTTTTTAATTTATGGTAACCTAAGATCTCACTATATAATATACTTCCTTTATATTTTTTTGGCTAATAAGCTAATGAATCAGTTAATGAAGCTCACTTTTGCTTTACATCTTGCTCTTACCTAATCTTAGGGTTTCATGTAATTTGTGATGTTTAGAGATCTTAGAGTGATCCAACATGGTATCAGAGCTTTGATCTGATGACCATTTTGCCATTTCTAAATTTTTTGATGAGATCTTTTCTACATGCATTTCTGGGAGTTTTCTTGATTTTCTAGTTTTCATAGGTTTTATGGGATTTCATGAAAATTAATGCAAACTATATATCTAGAGTCTCTTATCACAAAATAGATAGTGCTATCATATTCATAAGGTGCCAAAACACTAGAATCAACTGTAAACATGATCTAGATTCATGTTAGCCATTTTCGACCAATTTTGGTGGGTTTCGAGACATTTTTGGTGGTTTCACGTATTTTTGTACAACATGATTATCAAATTAGGTATAAAATTATAGGTTTTTATAATTCTCAAATGGGTCTTTGCTACTTTTTGGAGGTGTCATACCAAATCTACATATTTTCAAGTTTTTTAGTTTTTGACAGAGTTTGTGACCCTCACAGTTAGATTTGACAGCTAATGGAAAAACAAGGTCCAATAGACATCCTTTAGTGGAATTATAGTCATAAACAAAATTTTCCACCCCTCTGAACACCTAAGCAAATTTTTGACAGTCATTAGACTTTTGGCATTAGGAAAATAAGGTGTGTTAGACATTTGACTCGACGGGCAAAATGACCCCTTCATGCATTTTTATAGGTAAAAACTAAGGTAAAGACTAGGAGGGTAGCAAAAATTTGAGTCTTTGTGCAGAGGTTCGACAAAACCTAACACCTATTCAAGCAAGTCTGGATCCTGACAATGTGCTCGACATACCTTTGAATTTTGATAATATGCTCAACACACCATAGGATCTCGATGAGTGCACAAACACACCACATAATCTAATGCTTGCCAGAATAGTCAATAGATTTCAATGATTTCCTGAATACCCCTTGAAATTTGACACCCCTACATGTAGATCATTAAAAACATCCAACAGACTCTAACCACTATAAAAACACTCAACAGGTTTCAACCACCCCTTTGCACACTATGACATCTAGGAGACCATCTAATTTAACCAAGTGAAAGTGTTACTATTCATTTGAAATAACACCCACAAAAATTCTTAACACCTAGTCATATGGAAAATAAGCCCTTGATCACTTCCAACCCAAAAGTGCTACTATATATACATAATATTTTCAAACTTTATCAATTACTACTGCTTTCTCTCTTGCAAGAACCCTTCGAGTCTAAATCTCTATGAGTGCATGTCTTAAAAGGTGCACCAAAAAAGGTGTGGGTAGACTATTGGTGTTTTGTAGTATTATTGTCCCTATACCACTACTTATTATCTATACAACCATATCCTAAAACACTTACCTAAGCTTTGCCTTTTCTTTTGCACCATTGTCTAGTCATTTTATGCCTTCATTTGCCCCTCTTTAATCCTAAAAATCTTTCTAATGGTTTACATTACATTTTCGGCTCCATCGACCCTATACTGTAAATGATAAAACTCTTTTAGGGTCTAGGTTGGCACCTCGCTGACCTAGACTAATACCTTATTTGTTTTTATCAATAATGATAAAGATTTGATTGGGCTGACCTTATCGACTAAAATTTCAAAAAGATTTAAGGTTAGATTCATCTATATATACACACTCATTTCACCATTTATTTAGGAAGAGAACAAGAAGACTATTATATTTCATATATGTTTATCCACCTTTCTACTTGAGGAGCATAACTTAAGGTTTCAATACTTTCTTTGGAGATATGGATCTTGTCTTATAGATAGGTTATGTAGCCTAGAGATGACCTATCTTTGTTAACCTTACATATCAAAATAACCTCTTTCAAAACACCTTTGCCAAGGGAGAGATTGAGGCTCAACAAGTTCATATTCAAAGGTAAGTATTCCTAACTTTTTCCTTGCTTTGTAAGAATAGATAGATTTGCATTTGTACTTCTCTCCCATGCATTATGATTTATTTTACATTGATGTGAGTGTAGATCTTATATGCATGTTTAATTTTTTATGTTTGCTACCCCCAATTTTTGCCACAAGCTTTGGTGAGCACTAGATTAGACTTTACTTTACTTTGCATTTACTTTGTGAATATGAAAACATAAGACCTAGCTAGGGTCATTGCATAGTTTTACTTGAGGAGGCTTTGGAACCCTTCCTAGTTATTTTATTATGGTAAGAGATCCCTTAGTTAGTTCTAGTGGATCCATCTTGGTCATGACCCCAAATGTCTAATGTATCAATAATCAAAAGTGTAAGTAGGATTTATCTTCTCTGAGCTAAGATTTTTTAATAGATCAGTTACATTTCCATTTACATACATTTTGGTGAATTTGACATGAATCAAACCCATGTAGGTTTTCTTTCATGCCATTATTTTATAATCATATTATATTTTTATATATTTACAGTACTGTATCAAACTAGTTGGTATAGTTCTAACATTCTATGTGTAGGTTTAACACATAATCGCTCCAAAATGACTCTGTTTTGTCTGTGTAGGTCTTCACCAAATATAGGTTACTAGATCAAACAGATCGACACAATATTCTTCTTCATCTCTAGAGTTGCATACATAGTTGAACTAGTTGACTCTATATACTATTTTTTTCTATCAGCATATAGGTCTGTAAACATAGTCAAACCAGTCAAATCTATTTGCCAAATCTTCTTTAGCATATAGGGTTTTACAAACTTAGTTGAACCAATCGACTCAATTAGCAAAATTTTGAAAATAATATTTGAACACCACAACATAAAAATTTTCAATCTAAAACATCTTCAAGCCTATCAAGGTTCATTTATGTCTCTCTTTGTCATTTTAGTTCTTATTTCATTACTATTTTTCATAAGTTTGCAATCTATAAAACTGTATCTCTATAACAAATTGGGTTGACCTGTTCGACACGATTTTGTAGTCTATCTTCCATCTAGAAGACATAGTCAACCTATTTGATTATATTATTATAGATCTTAATTTTATAGAATAACAACAACCCAATCAGTTCTATTCTGCACTATTTGCATATAGTGTCACTTGAACTGACTCTATACTCTTTTTAATCAAGGAATCAAGTTATATTTACTAGTAATTAATTCACCTTTCTTTTTTAGTTGTTTGTATGGTTAGATTAACTTACATAGAATATATAGGTGGTTTTTTAAATTACTATTTTAGTCACACTATTTTTATATTTTGCACACACTACAAAATTATTTTACGCTAAAAAAACATTAAACATTTGTCTTCCCAAGGTCTACCTACTTAGATTTCATCACCAAAGGGAAAACCGACTTGGTTTTCTATCCAAGTATATATATGTGGTTAATGATATATATTGGAAAAGTACCCAACACCCTTATCATTATGAGATTTGAAGTAAGGGGGTAGGTCCCAATACCAAACAAGTACCATCGCCAATACAAATCCTTTTCAGCCCAAACATCTTGAAACTAACCTTAGATTGCTTTATAGTTTTTTATTTTAGCTAAATTCTCTATCACATTAAAATTAAAATTTATTATAAATCAATTACACTTTGGATGACCGACTAGTTAGCATTTACTTTTTAATTTTTGCTTGTTCTTTGATCATTGTATGTTGTATTGTAAAACTTGTATTGACCAACATTGGTGCAAGGTTTGTGTTGTGTGTTCTAATTAGATCAACCACATTGATCCAATTATTTGTGTTCTTACTTTAATTTTGATTCAAAATTATCTTGCAAATTTTTTCTCTATTTCAAAACACTATCATTTTGGTTGATAAAGTCTCTTATAGATTGTTTGACCTTCCTGTCTATAATACATAGTCAACCTTTCTAACTATGGGTCCTTATCTTCTTATTTAGTTCCCTGTTTAGTAGTATATAATCAACCTGTTTGACTATATATCCTTATCTTCCTATTTAATTTTATGTTCAATAGTACATAGTCAACCTATCCAACTATTTATCCTTATCTTCTTGTTCAGTTCCTTATTCAGTAGTACACAATTGACCTGCATGACTATGTATCCTTATCTCCCTATTCCATTCTCTTGTTTACAGAACATAGCTGACCAATTTGGCTCTGTATCATGTTTTTTGATTTTTTCTTTGCATCACCTCTTTAGTGTCCTTTTCTCATTATGAACTTGTTTGAGGACAACACAAAGTTGAATCCAATAGACATGATGAGCTTTACCAATCCCAATAGGTTACCTTAAAAATAGCTTGTGAATTCCACTTTAGATGAAAGTAATTTACATGTGGCCACTCACACTAAAAATTGTGAGACTCTTCCTCATTCATCATGAATTCATAATCCTTTTTTCTCCTTAGAAGATCATTTGGAATTAGAGTACACAGCTAAAATGAACTTCTTAATTAACGAGTTTCCTCAACATAGATGAAAAGATCCTTAAAATATTTATAATCTCATGATAAGTGGTCAAGTATAAGAGCCTCATTCACCCACCCCTACATTCACTCATGGATTTGGAGGTGACACATTATTTGCTTCTCAAACTCTCCCTTCTGTTTTGACTCCTTCTCATACTATGACCTCTTATTTTTTGATCTCTTCAACCTCCATGGCAAGTATATCTACTAATATAATAGGGTCAACAACTATGGACTTTTTCCAAGGCCCTTCCTCCTCAATCAAGCCATTACCGCATCATTTGCCACCAACACTAATCATGCTACAAGTGTTTCTTTTGCTTCTAATGCTAGTCCTTCCACTAGTGCTACATTTTATACCAATGCTTCTCATTCCACTAGTGTCATGCATGTCACTTCTCATAGTGCAACCCAAGCCACTAATACCAAAGTTTATGCTTCATATGCTACACAAACTAGTCATAATACCGTTCAAACCCATCAAATCTTATTACAAACTCTTAATCAAATGAATGCTTTTCAAATGAATAATGATAATCAAATGAAAAATAATCTCATTAAACTTGAAAATAAACCCCAATAGGTTCCAAAAGGAGCATAAAATCAAAATTCCCCCATCCCCCTTAGGAATTCCCATGGTAACTATTGACAAGTTTGACCTCACAGGTCAAATTGTCACCCCTGCAATTCAAAAATTTGATTATCATGATTGTTTTTCCTATTGGTTAGTATGTTGGTCTTGAAATGTACTTAGTGTGATTACTTGAATTCTTTATTATTAAATTTTAAGGTTGATTGGATAGGTTTGAGGTTTTGTTCATCATGGCCTTGTGTTTATCTAGTCTCTTCTTGGTCTTTTCAAGCCATTTTCAGTGGTGAAAAGAGTATAGAGTGTCTTTTTATATCTCATATCATGTTTAAATATAATTTCATGCCTTAAATATGATCAATCAGGTTGATGACTTTCTAGACTAACTTTATGACTCATTTGTATGCATTTTTGATCATTTTATGACTTTTAGAGAAGGTTTTGTGAGGTAATGATAGTATATTATCATAAATAATATTAATTTAATATTTTTTTAATCTATTAAAACATTTTTATTCCTTATGAATGCTTTTAAAAACATTTCAATTAGGTCTCCTAAGTAATTATGGCATTTTTAGTATTAAAATAGGCCATTTTAAGGCATCTGTACAAGTTTTCAAAGGGTTGTTGGTTGAAAAGTATATTAAGGAAATAATTTAGTCCTATAAATGCCAAATATATTTTTTTAAGGAAGTTTTAGGTGCTAAAATGAAGAAAACTTACTTATCTCCCATATTGACCTCTTTGGCAGCTCAATGAAGGCCAATAGTTTTTGCTTGGTACGACTAACATAGAGACAATTAAGCCATAATATATTTGGAAATTATAGGTAACATAATTGTATTAAATGTTTTGGTATTGGTTTTTAGGTTTATTACCCCATATTTATGAACAATCACTAAGACTACAAGGGGGTCTAAATGGCTTATTCATATAGATAGGGTCCATGTTTTCCTTCATTTATTTTATTTAATATTTTATGGGGAAGAATGGTTATGATGAGGATATTTTAGGGTAAAATATGACCTATTAAATGTGTGGATGCATTGGGTAAATCATTATAATAGGGTACATATGGCACAAAACTAGTTTCCTATGGTGTCCTTGTGAACGGTCTATTTGATCAGTTTTGAAGCATGATTTGAGTTGTAAATAAAGTGTAATAATATTAATGGATTTAAAGATAATTATTGAGTCATTTAATACCTCATTAATACAATAAAAATATCATATATCTCCATCTTGAGTACAATCTCCTTTGAGATGATTTTGGTGAGATAATCTATTTAACAAGGTATAATTGTAGTTAATGAGTTTTTAGTACTTGAAAAGTATCTCAACGAGGTCAGAATAATATTATAAATAATAGTTCCTAGATAGGTCTATTTCAGTCATTTCAATGAGGTTCAAGATACCATACTCTCTTAAGGTACAAAAGACCACTTAGAGGTCTAGTAGCATAGCTTTATCTCCAGACCTTGGTGAGCAAGTTAAGAGGAATATCATGAAAAGTGACATGAATAAAGGATTAAAAAAGGTTTGGAGCTTTTTTTAAGCACATTGTATTGTTTTGTTTCACTCTTTATAAGTCTTGAAATGGCTAATGACACTCATAAGGATCAAAAGACCCAAAAAGGCCTATTATGCCTAAATGTACTAGTCAAGCCTATATGCTATGATCATGGAGACTGATAATAAATAGGTAGGCATAATGAGAAAAATAATTTGATATCCTTTACTCATAAAAGAGGATCAAGTGATAATTACATGGAGATATTAGGTGAACATACTCATGGAAGGCTTAATAGGTGAAATGATGATAAGTGTCATAGAGATAAATTAGTACCTACAATAGTCATGATGGAGCAGGGGTCAAAAGAAGTATTGATTTATTTTAGAAGTTGAACGCAAGGTTAATATAACATAAATTGGTCTCATATAAACCAAATCAAGATAATAGGGAAACTATGGAAGGATTCAATCATAGAGAGCTAAAGCTGATGAAGAAATAACATTGCAAATTCTTTTATTAGAAAAAGTTAAAGTATTTTTTCATTTTTTAAGGTAATGGATTATTTCTTGTTTTCATTTATATTTGAAACTCCTTATGGTAAGTTGATGATTATTTAAGATATTTTTGAACATTAAGGGTTAATTAGGGTCTTAATATCACTTTTATCTCTTGAGACCAATCTCACATCCCTCAGTCCATACATAGGGAGAAATCACCACCTACAACAATCACCCATAAAGATACTTCAAAAGGTGTCATGTTGAACATGGAGGTAAGAAAATAGTGGAAGGGTCTAAGATAGGATGAATGAAACACTTCAAAGGAAAGTAGGATTATCATATGTTTAGTCAAGTTCCCTAATTTACATACTTCAACATGATGATCTCAGTCTATACAATAGGGTCCACATACTCTCTTGATGATTGAGTTTTCAAAAAAGTCAAGGTTTTGGTCTTAAAGTGAGAGAGAACAATGAAGAATATCAAAATGGATAGTTATGTAACTTTAATTCCAAGGTAGAGTCATCACCAATTCACTCCATATCTCCACTTCACCCACTATCCGATTCAAAACTTTAAAGACACCTACAACCATCCTCTTTTGGCTCAAACAATGAGGTGAAGGTGAGGTTAGATCCCGATGTAGTTGGTAGGTTTATGGATTATTTATGAAGGATATCAAAGAATCAAGGATGTATTAATGAAAACTTTTCATTAAAATATTATGATGAATACTTCTTGAATAACCACTTATAACAAGGTCTAAGTAGGCCTAAACAGTCAGGGTTATGAAAGTAAGGCAAGGTAAGTAAAGGAATAAGAGCCTAAACGCTTCTACATTCTACATGATACTATGGGAAGATCAGGAGAACCTTATCAAGGGGTCAATGACATCTCAAAGTTAAATGACCCTATATTGGGCATCTCACATCATGAAATATCACATGATCACTTACATCCATCTTATTTTGACTCAAGTAGTGATATGAAGAGAAGGTTAGAGATATAAGGAGAATGATGAGGGACATATTCTATGGAGATTAATAACACATTCCCAAAGAATATAAGACATCCAAAAGGCTTATATCACCTACATGGAAGATCTCATCTCTCTCTCAGTCCAAGTATCACCTACAACTAGACCTAGCAAAGCATGAAACAGAGTTGGTTTAATATGAATTAACAAAGGGAGGTACATAAGAATGAGTAATATATAAGGGGTAAAGGATTGAGAGGGAAGTATTATTGAAACATTATAAAATTCCTCACTCTTTCTCTCATTCAACCTTTTTCATTCTAGGCCTAGACACCTAAAATAAGCACCTACAACCAAGAGGCCTAAATGGCCACACACACAAGTCAGTCTAAGCATAGATGAAGAATGATAGTTTGAAGGTGCCAATAATGGTGACAATGTGGTATGTAACACTCAAATAGGGATGTGTATACCTAATCAGGGCTCTCATCACTTCCATTTTATATAAGCAAACTAATGCAACCTCAAATCTTCACATATAGCTAGTCTGACCACCTTCAAGACTAATTGAGCATCAATGCCTAAGAGATTAAATGATATTTTTAGGACTAATACAAGTTGTCATGGGGACAAAGGGATTGAATAGTGCTCACCTTTATCCATTCTATTTATGTATTGGATTTGCTTTCCCAATTTTCCTTCTTTCATATACAAAATTTCTATAGTATGTGCCTAATTTTTGTATTATCCTAAATAAATTACCTCTATTCACTATATCATTATTTTCTCCCTCCTATACAATTTTTTTAAATTAAAAATTAAAAGAGGGTTTTGAAAGGCACCCCACCTTTCTACAATAAATAAAAAAGTTCAGTAATAAAATTCCAAACGGTACACCTCTGACAATAGAAAACTAAACTTGCCACTCAAAAATTGTAAACAAATGGCAGATGAACAACAAACAACAAACCATACTAGAAGCTATGGACCTCAAATATTTTCCCTCTATGGAAATGGAGAGTTATGTTCAATATATCTAGGCCCTTCTTAACAAGACCTTTCTTTTTTCACTTGCAATAGCCAATTCTCTACCCTCTCTTAAATATGGATGGATGAGAATGATGATTTCAGTTGAGCTAATGGATTGAGAGATCATTGATGGTGCATGAGCCACTGAACCTAGTTTTGGTGTTGAAAATGAATGTGTGTTCTCTTTCATTCCTAGGATTCTTTTCTTCAATGACATTCCCCAACTTAGATTTGCTCTCATTTGATATTCTAGTAATTTGGTCTTATTTAGGTGTTTCAACATATGAGTCCGAGTCAGATTCCTTAATCTCATCATCACCCAAGACTCTAACAAGTCTAAGTACTTCATCTAAGTCCATCTCAAAATCATGTCTTATGATCTTTCATACATTAAAATATATTTAATGCTTTCACAATCCATTTCATTAATAAGATTTCCTTTTGGGAATAACTATGTAAAATATTTTACCCTTGATGTTTTAGATCACCTCCCATGATCCTTACTTAGGATAAAGATATGATGAGGAACAACAAACCTAACCACCTTAAATAGGGTAAAGGGTAATCACTTGAGGTAAAAATAGAAGTAACCATTATGAGCTCGTACCCCAAGTGCTAGTAAGAAACACACTTTCTATCCTAAACCTCTCAACGGTAAAAAAGATAAATACAAGGATAAATAAAATTTAAATTTATTGGAAACATAAAAATAAAAATTATTTTTTGTTGGAAACATAATAAATATATAAATTTTAATCAGTTCTTTAAAATTTTAGTAAATTTAAAAAATTTTAATGGAAAAATTAAATTAAAAATAAATTTAAATTATTAAATGGAAATTATAAAATAAAATAAATTAAATGGAAGACCAATTAATAAAGTTAGATTATTAAATGAATAAATAATTATAAGGTTAAAAGAGGCAAACAAAGAATAGGAAAAAACCTAAGTGGAAGGGGGAGGTAGGGTAGGGGGTTTAGAGGAAAAACCAAGGGTTTAGGAACCAACCAAGGGATTATAACGAGCTAAAGAAAAACTATTTTTATTTTTATGTTTCTAATAAATTTAAATTTAAATTATCCTTGTCTTTATCTTTTGACCATTGAGAGGCTTAGGATAGGAAGTGTGTTTCTTACTGGCACTTGGGGTACGAGCTCATAATGGTTACATCTATTTTTACCTCAAGTGATTACCCTTTACCTTATTTAAGGTGGTTAGGTTTGTTGTTCATCATCATATCTTTCTCCTGAAGAAAGATCACAAGAGGCGATCCAAAACATTGAGGCTAAAATATTTTACACAGTTATTCCCAAAAACAAATCTTTCATATATTTCTAAAATCCTTGATGACTCATGGATTAGGTGTGAATGCAACTTACGTGCACAAGTGATGAAGAATAGGGAAATATAAAGTGGTGTGCAAGAATATTTTCACAACACTTCATCCAAGAGTTCAACCTTCAAGAGGTACTAAGGTAGGAAGGTAAATGAGAGAAGTTCACTATTGAAGGTGAAAATTTTCATGTCAATGAATCAACCCTTTAACATATTGTAAAGGTCAACATGGAATTATACTAGTTTCATCATTAGGGACCTATGAATGAGAATCAATCTTAAGGCATGAAAAGGTAACTTTTAAGTTTTAAGGATTAATATGTTTGATGATAAATCTAAATAAGGCTTATAACAATTTCATAAAGTCAATAAAAAACTCAAAGACTATTATCGGCAATGTGTATAAAAAAAATGTTTATAAACAAGATCTGATCAGATATGTTAATCACTCATTCAATGTACTATTTAATTAATCTTGAATAAGATTTGAAACTATTACCAATCCTATCTAATAAAGTAGACCCTATGGACAAGGTAATATCTTGAAGGAAAGAATCTTTTGATCCATTGTGATATTGCTTTAACAACTCTTCAATCATCACATAGATGACAGAAAGAAAAAAAACAAATGAAATATAAAGAACACCAAAAAGAGTGAACTAAGATTACAAGAAGTTAAAGGATACTTATTAAAGATTAGAAAGATTATAGAAAACAATTAAACAAAAAGAAACAAATACAACACTAAGTTAGAAAAAGTCATTTACTAAACTAATCAAGAAAACTGCTAAAGGGAAAACTAATGATCTAAAAGAAAACAACAAACTAAAAAAAAATAATAATTAACAATAATAACAAGTGACATTAAATTTGTAGAGAAAATGAATATTTTATTTATAAACTAAAAGAGTGTTTCATTACTAATTAAAATATCTAAGAAAATTATTAGTGTAGACTTTTTCTCACTTTTGGTTTTACCAATATGGTTGTTAGTCATCTTATTTAGGGTTATTAAGGTTATTAGGGAAAATACACTTAATATATTTTCTAATTGTGAGTTGAGTTTTGAATTTATGGTAACCTAAGATATCACTATATAATATACTTCTTTTGTATTTTTTGGCTAATAAGACAATGAATTAATTAATGAAGCTCAATTTTGCTTTACATCTTGCTCTCACCTAATCCTAGGGTTTCGTATAATTTGTGATGTTTAGATATATTAGAGTAAACCAACATGGTATCAGAGATATGATCTGATGACCATTTTAACATTTATAAAATCTTCGATTAGATCTTTCCTACATGCATTCCTAGTAGTTTTCTTGATTTTTTAGTTTTCATAAGTTTTATGAGATTTCATGAAAATTAATGCAAATTATATATCCAGTCTTTTATTATAGATTAAATAGTGCTATCAAATTCATAAGGTGCCAAAACACTAGAATCAATTGTAAACATGACCTAGATTAATGTTAGCCATTTTCAGCCATTTTTGAAAGTTTTAAGACTTTTTCGGTGGTTTCACATATTTTTCATATAACATGATTATCAAATTAGGTATTGAATTGTAGTTTTTTATAATTCTCAAATGGGTCTTTGCTAATTTTTAGAGGTTCCATACCAAATCTACACATTTTTTAGGTTTTTTAGTTTTTGACACTCACAAGTAGATTTGACAGCTAACAGAAAAACAAGGCCCAACAAACATCCTTCAATGGAATTATAGCCATTAGCAAAATTTTCCACCCCCATGAACACCTAAGCAAATTTTTGATAGTCATCAAACTTTTGGCAATGGGAAAATAAGGTGTGTAAGACATTTGACTTGGTGGGAATAAGGACCCCTTCATGCATTTTCATAAGTAGAGGCTAAGGTAAAAACTAGGAGGGAAACAAGCATTTGAGTCTTTATGCATAGGTTTGGGTTAGAAAAACTTGACACCTACTCAAGTAGGTTCTAGATCCTAAAAATGTGCTTGGTATACTTTTAAATTTTGACAATATTCTTAGCACATCATATGATCCTGATGAGTGCACAAAAACACACCATAGACTCTTAACACTTTCTAGAATAGTCGATAGATTTCAATGCTTTCCCAAATACCCCTCGAACTCTAACAACTCTACATATAAATCATGCAAGTTTTGACCAGTGTAAAAACACCCAACAAACTCTGACCAATGCAAAAACACTCAATAGGTTTTGACCACCCCTTTGCACACTATGGCGTCCAAGAGACCATCAAATTTAACCAAGTGAAAGTGAAACTATTCATTTGAAATTTGGAGGTATTTTTAAATGATGTCACTTATACATCAATCAAAATAAGGAGGGGAAAAACCTATAAAAACTCTTAACACCTAGTCATATGGGAAATAAGCCCCTAAAGACTCCTAACCCAAAAGTGTTTACTGTATACACATAATATTTTAAAACTTTATTAATTACTAATGCTTTCTCTCTTGTAGGAACCCAACGAGTCTCAATCTCTTTGAGTGCATGACTTAAAAGGTGCACCAAGAAAGGGGTGGGTAGATCATTGGTGTTTTGTAATATTGTTGTCCCTATACCACCACTTACTATCTACACAACCATATCCTAAAACACTTCTTTAAGCTTTGCCTCCTCTTTCACACCATCCTTTAGTCATTTTATGCCTTTATTAGCCTCTCCCTAAGCCTAAAACCCTTTATAATGGTTTATGTTACATTATCAGCCCCATCAACCCTGTACTCTAATTGATAAAACTCATTTAAGGTCTAGGTTGGCCCCTGGCTGACCAAGACTAATACCTAATTTGTTTTTATCAATAATGATATAGGTTTGATTGGGTTGACCTTGTCAACTAAACTTTCAAAAAGGTTTAGGGTTAGATTCATCTATATATACACACTCATTTCACCATTTATTTAGGAAGATAAGAAGAAGAATATTATATTGCACATATGCTTATCCACCTTTCTATTTAAGGAACATAGCTTAGGGTTTCAATAATTTCTTTGGAGATATGGATCTTATCTTATGGAGAAGGTTTGTGTATGCATAGATAGGTTGTGTCACCTAGAGATGACTTATCCTTGTTATCCTTACATACTAAAATAACCTCTTGAAAAACACCTTGGCCAAGGGAGAGATTGAGGCTTAATAGGTTCATATTCAAAGGTAAGTATTCCTAAATTTGTTCTTCCATTGTATAAATAGACAGATTTACATTTATACTTCTGTCCCATGCATTATGATTTATTTTACATTGAGGTGAGTATAGATCTTATATGCATGTTTAATTTTTTATGTTAAATACCCCAAATTTTTACCACAAGCTTTGGTGATCACTAGATTAGACTTTACTTTACTTTGCATTTACTTTGTGAATATGAAAACATAGGACCTAGTTAGGGTTATTACATAGTTTTACTTGATTGGAGGCTTTGGAACCCTTCCTAGTGATTTTATTATGGTAAGATATCCCTTGGTTAGGTTTAGTGGATCCATCTTACTCATGACCTTGAATATATAATGTATCAATAATCAGAAGTGTTAATAGGATTTATCTTCTTCGAGCTAAGACTATATAATAGATCAGTTGCATTTTCGTTTGCATACATTTTGGTAAATTTGACATGAATCAACCCCTTGTAGGTTTTATTTCATGCCATAATTTTATCATCATATTGTATTTTTCTATATTTACATTACTGTATCAAACTAGTTGGTATATTTCTAACATTCTGCATGTAAGTTTAACACATAGTCACTCCAAAATGACTATGTTCTATTTGTGCAAGTCTTCACCAAATATAGGTTACTGGATAGAATAGATCAATATAATATTATTCTTTAGCTCCAAATTTACATACATAGTCAAAACAATTGACTCTATCTTTTATTTTCTTCTATCAGTATATAGGTTTGCAAACATAGTCAAACCAGTCGACTTTATTCGCCATTTCTTCTTCAACATATAGGGTTTTACAAACTTAGTCGAACCAATTGACTCAATTAGCAAAATTTTGAAAACAAAATTTTAACATCACAACATAAAAACTTTTAATCTAAAACATCTTCAAGAACATCAAGGTTCATTTATGTCTCTCTTTGTCATTTTATTTCTTCTTTTAGTACTATTTTTCACAAGTTTGTAGTCTTTAAAATTACATCTCTACAAAAAACTAGGTCGAACTGTTGGACATAGTTATGTATTCTATCTTCTATCTAGAAGACATAGTCAATTTATTTAATTATGTTATTATAGATCTTGATTTTTTAGAATAGCAGTGACCCAATCGATTTTATTCTACACTATTTACATATAGTGTTGCCTGAACTAACTCTATACTCTTCTTAATCAAGGAATTAACCTATATTTACAAGTAATTAATTCACCTTTACTTTTTAGTTATTTTCATGCTTAAATTAACTCACATAGATTAAATGTGATTTTTCAAATTACCATTTTAGTCACACTATTTTTATATTTTGAACACACTACCAAATCATTTTACAATAAAAAAACATTAAATATTTGTCTTCACAAGGCCTACATACTTGGATTTCATCACCAAGAGGGAAATCAACTTAGTTGTCTAGCCAAGTATAAATACGTGGTTGATGATAGATTTTGGAAAATCACCCAAAATCCTTATCATTTTTGGATTTGAAGTGATGGAGTAGGCCCCAATACCAAGCTAGTACCATCACCAATACAAATCCGTTTTATCCCAAACTTCCTAAAACCAACCTTAGTTTGATTTCTAGTTCTTTATTTTAGCTAACTTCCCTATCACATTAAAATTAAACTTTATTATAACTTAATTACGATGACTAACTAGTTAGCATTTACTTTTTAGTTTTTGCTTATTCTTTGATCATTGTATGTTGTATTTCAAAACTTGTATTGGCCAGCATTGGTGCAAGGTTTGTGTTGTGTGTTCCAATTGGATCAGCCACATTGATCCAATTTCTTGTATGCTTACTTTCATTTTACTTCAAAATTATCTTGAAAATTTTTCCTCTATTTCAAAACACTATCATTTTGGTCAATACAGTCTCTTATAAATCATTTCACATTTTTTCCTATAATACATAGGCAACCTTTCTGATTGTGTATCCTTATCTTCTTGTTTAGTTCCCTATTCAATAGTACACACTCAACCTATCTGATTGTGTATCCTTATCTTATTATTTAATTTCATGTTCAACATTACATAGTCAAACTTTTCAACTATGTATCCTTATCTTCTTATTCAATTCCCTATTCAGTAGTACACAGTCAACTTGCATGACTATGTATCCTTATCTCCCTATTCCATTTTTTGGTTTATAGAACATTGTTGACTAGTTTGACTCTGTATCATGTTTTATGATTTTTTCTTTGCATCACCTCTTTAGCCTCATTTTCTCAACATGAACTAATTATTTGAGGAAAACATAGAGTTGAATCCAATAGCCATGATGAGCTTTACCAATCCCAATAGGTTTTCCAAAAAATAGAATTTGAATTCCACTTTAGATGAAATCAATTTGCATGTGGCCACTCGCACTACCAATTATGGGACTCTTCCTCATTCATCATCAAATAATAATCCTCTTTTCTCCTTAGAAGATTATCTAGAATTATAGTACACACCTAAAATGATCTTCTTAATTAATGAGTTTCCTTAACATAGATGAAAAGACCTTTAAACTATTTACAATCTCATGATAAGTGGTCAAGTATAAGAGCCTCATTCACCCACCCTTACATTCACTCATGGATTTGGAGTTAACACATTTTTTTCTTCTCAAACTCTCCCTTCTATTTTGACTCCTTCTCATACTATGAACTCTTATTATTTGATCTCTTCAACCTCTATGGTAAGTATATATACTAACATGGCAGGTTCAACAACTAATGGGCCTTTTCCAAGGCCCTTCCTCCTCAATCAAGCCACTAGTGCATCATTTGCCACCAACACTAATCATGCTAATAGTGTTTATTTTGCTTCTAATGCTGGTCCTTCCACTAGTGCTACATTTTATACCAATTATTCTCATGCCACTAGTGTCATGCATGCCACTTCTCATAGTGTAACCCAAGCCATTAATACCAAAGTTTATGCTTCGTATACCACATAAACTAGTCATAATACCGCTCAAACCCATCAACTCTTATTACAAAGTCTTTATCAAATAAATGCTTTTCAAATGAGTAATGCCAATCAAATGATACAAATGAAAAATCATGTCATTCACCTTTAAAATCAATCCTAATAGGTTCCATGGGGAGCATAAAATCAAAATTCCCCTCACCCTCCTTATGGATTCCCATGGTAACTGTTGACAAGTTTGACCTCACAAGTCAAATTGTCACCCCTGTAATTCAAAAATTTGCTTTTCATGATTTTTTGTCCTATTAGTAAATATTTTGGTCTTGAAATATCCTTATGGTGATCACTTGAAGTCTTGATTATCAAAGTTTAAGGTTGATTGGATAGGTTTGAGGTTTTGTTTCACCATGGCCCTGTGCTTATTTAGTCTCTTCTTAGTCTTTTAAAGCCATTTTCAGTGGTGAAAAGAGATTAGTGTGTATTTATATATATAATATCATGTTTCAAGATCATTTCATACCTTACATATGATCAATTAGGTTGATGACTTTCTAAACTAACTTTATGACTCATTTGTATGCATTTTTAACCATTTTATGACTTATATAGAAGGTTTTATGAGGTAATGATAGTATATTATCATAAATAAGATTAATTTAATCATGGTGTATCTATTCATACATTTTGAGGCCTTATGAACACTTCTAAAAACATTTCAATTAGGTCTCCTAAGTAATTATGGTATTTTTAGTGCTAAAATAGGCCATTTTAAGGCATCCATACATGTTTTCAGATGGTTGTTAGATGGAAAGTATCTTTATGACCTCATTTAGTCACTTAAATGTAAAATCCATGGTTTTGAGTAAGTTTTAAGATCTAAAATAAAGAAAATGTACTTTTCTCCAATATTGACCTCTTTGGTAACTCAAGGAAGGCCAATAGTTTTTGCTTGGTACAACCAAGATAGAGATAGTTAAACCATAATATCTTGGAAAATTATAGGTAACCTAATGGTATTAAATTTTTTTATATTGGTTTAAAGGTTCATTTATCCATCTTTATGAACAATCACTAAGACTGTAGGGGGGTCTAAATGGCCTATTCATTCAGACAAGGTCCATGTTTTCCTTCATTTATTTGCTTAAATATTTGATGGCGAAGAATAGATATAACTATAATATTTTATGTTCAAATAGGACCTATTAAATGTGTGGATTCATTTTTTAAATCCTTCTAATAGGTTACATATGGCACGAAACTAATTTCTTACAGTGTCCTTGTGAATGGTCTATTTTATCAGTTTTGGAGCATGATTTAAGTTGTCAATCAAGTGTATTCATATTAAGGGATTCAAAGATAATTATTGAGTCATTTCACACCTCATTAATCTAATTAAAATCTCATATATCTCCATCTTGAGTACAATCTCCTTTGAGATGGTTTTGGTGAGATAATCTATTTAACAAGGTATAATTGTAGTTAATGAGTTTCTAGTGCTTGAAAAGTATCTCAATGATGTCAACCCAATATTATAAATAATAATTCCTTGAGAGGTATGCTTCAGTAATTGAATTTATTTAAATTATGTTCAAGATACCATACTCTCTTAAGGTACAAAAGACCACTTAGAGGTCAAGTAGCATAGCTTTATCTCCAGACCTTGGTAAGCAAGTTAAGAGGAATATCATGACAAATGACATGAATAAAGGAGTTAAAAAGGTTTGGATATTTTTTAAAGCACATGATATTGTTTAATTTAAATCTTTATAGGTATTTAAATGACTAATGACACTCATAAGGATCAAAAGACCCAAAAAGGCCTATTATGCCTAAATGTACTAGTCAAGTCTATATGCTATGATCATAAAGACTGATAATAAATAGGTAGGCACAATGAGAACACTAATTTGATATAATATACTCATAAAATATAATAAATTGATAATTAAATGGATATGTCAGGTGAACATACTCATAGAATCCTTAATAGGTGAAATGATGATAAGTGTCATAGAGAAAAATCATTACCTACAACACTCATGATGGAGTAGGGGTCGTATTGATTTGTTTTAGAATTTCAACTCAAGGTTCATAGAACATAAATTGGTGTCATATAAAACAAATAAAGATAACATGGAAACCATGTAAGTATTAATTCATAGATATCTATAGCCAATGAATAAATAACATTGCAAATTCCTTTATTCAGAGAAGTTAAGGTATTTTTGCATTTTTTAAGGTAATGGATTATTTCTTGTTTTCATTTCTATTCAAACTTCCTTATGGAAACTTGATTATTAAATATATTTTTGAAGATGAAGGGTCAATTATGCTCTTAATATCACTTTTTTCTCTTTATACCAATCTCTCATCCCTGTTTTATCCGTACATAGGGAGAAATCACCACCTACAACAATCACCCATGAAGATACTTCAAAAGGTGTCATGTTGAACATGGAGGCAAGAAAATAGTGGACGGGTATAAGGTAAGATGAATGAAAAAATTCAAATTAAAGTATGATTTTCATATTCTTACTCAAGTTACCTAATTTACATACCCCAGCATAATGATATCAGTCTATACAACAGGGTCTACATACTCTCTTGATGACTGAGTTGTCAAAGAAAGTCAAGGTTTTGGTCTTAAGTGAGGGAGAATAGTGAATAATCTCAAAATGTATAGTGATGTAAGTTGGATTACAAGGTAGATTCATCACCAAATGACTCCATATCTGCACTTCACCCACTATCCCATTCAAAACTTGAAAGACACCTACAACCATCCTCTTTTGGCTCAAACAATGAGGTGAACGTGAGGTTAGATCCCAATGTAGTTGTTAGGTCTATGGAGTATTTATGAAGGATATCAAATAATAAAGTAAATATTAATGAAAACTCTTCATTAAAATATTGTTATATATACTTCCTAAGTGACCACTTACAATAGGGTCTGAGTAGGCCTAAACAGTCATGCTTATGAAAGTAAGGCTGCTACGCCCCTAACCTATGGCATGTATTAGGATAGGAAAAACAAAATTGTGGATTAATTATCCCTCTTTGATGATATATCACATTTATCTATGCATTCATTTGGTTATTAGGTCAGCCTATGGAGTAACTATGGCCTAGATAGACTATATATAGGAGGCAGTGGGTAATTGTTTATCATCATATTGTGAATTTTGCTCTTATTGAAACTTGTAGAGGTTTCTCCCTCGAAGTGGCTTGTCTATTATCATATATTTTGATATATTTCGGTCATATTAGGATGTATTTCTGCTATTCTACTTTACTGTTGAATTAATTTCATTACAAGTGGTATCAGAGCTGTGATTTGAGCAATCTTGAGGGCAAAACCCTAATCTTTAAAATTTGGATATATATAAAAAATAGTTATGAATTTATTTTCAATTTTTTTACTAGAGGTGTGAAATAATTAAATTAAGAATCCATTAAAATTTTAGATTATTTGGATCTATTTTACAAAAGTTATTGCCATTTTAGGGTTTTCATAAAATTGCTCTATAGTGTGCAATTCAAAGAATTTTTCTGAGTTATTTACATTTTTGGAAATATTATAAAAATTTGGAAAGGGTATGTTATTTGTATTTTTTTATTTGAGGTTGACATAAGTACAAAATCACTTGGTAAAAGTTAGGTCAAAAGTGCTAATCAGGGACGACATTGTAAAACCCTTTTATGGCAGGTCCACAAACTCGAGGCCAAGGAAAGGGTGCTGAAACTCTAGGTAAAACTCCTAAAAAGGAAGAGATGGAGTCATAAGGGGGATGTACTAGATCCTTTATACCAGGGTTCTCTGACATAGATCACAAAGTGAGCCAACTTGACTATAGTGTGCAAGGCATTCAAAGTGAGGTGCAAGGCATATAATCTAATATGAAATCCATACAAGATAGTTTGGTAGATATCATGATGGATTTGAAAAATAATACGTCAAATCATCCAACTATCACTATTACACAAACCCACTTGGGTGGTTCTCCCAACTAGTCTACTTCAAATCCAACTACATTGCCATAAAGGAACCTATTACCAAAGGTGGATATGTGCAAATTTGATGGAAAAGATCCACTCAATTAGATCAACCAAATGGAGATTTTTTTTTATCTGCATTAGATCCTAGGTGGATAGAGGGTTACCATGTCATCCTTGTATCTTGAACTTGATCAATTCATTTGGTATTGATGGTTATGTGATCAAAAGAAAAAGATGACTCTCAGTGTCACCTAGTCAATTTTTAAAGAGGAACTACAATTACACTATGGCAATAGTGTGACAGAGAATTACTTTAGCCAACTAGAAAAAATTATGATAGACTAGCTCCATCAAATATTATATTCATCATTTTCAGAACCTATCCTTACGTGTGGAGACAATTTCTAAGGAGAAATTGAATGACCTATTTTTGGGTGGACTCAAGGACCATATTCAACATGAGGTACACATGTTTAATCCACTTAAGATTTATGATTCTATTATCATGGCATGTAGAGTTGAGGAAAAATTCATATCCAATAAGAATTAGCTATTCACTCACTTCAAATATCGTAGCATATCAATACCAACATTTCCTCCACCTACTAGATTGACCCCTTAGCAAATTGAAGAAAAGCATGCAAAAAGACTATGTTTCATTTATGATAGCAAGTGGAGCAAAGGACATAGATGTGCTGAGAAGAAGTTATTCTACATTGAGGGATCCAATGAAGATGAAGAAGATGATGCCTCTAATGATGATGAGGAAGAGATAGAGGAGGTACCTAAAGATTCCCAACCTATAATCTCTTGTCATGCACTTGTAGGTATTAGCACTCCACAAACTCTAAATGTGGTGGGTTTCCTCAAGAAATAGAAGGTGATAATGTTGATTGATTTAGGGAGCACACATAACTTCATCAACCATAAGTTTGCCACTTGATTGAATTGTTTCATCTACCCAGCACTAGAATTTTAGGTCATGATTGTAGATGGTGGAGCAATTAATTCTTTAGGAAAATGCTATAGTATTAAGCTTGCTATGGGTGAGTAAAATCTTGAATCTCCTATTTTTTCTATTCCCATGGGTAGCATAGACATTATTTTGGGAGTCTAATGACTCACAACCTTGTGTACCATTGAGATGAACTTCTAGGACCTATTCATGTGATTTCATTCTGAAGGTAGTAAAATTGAACTTCATGGATTACAAGCAAAATCTCCACAATTAATTAGTTCACATCAGATGACCAAGATGCTAAAAAAGGGGGTAGAGGGAATTATTGCATGATTATATTCCATGGAAGTTCAACCCACACAGACATCTACACATCCTGATCTACAGATGATTCTTGATGACCACCCATCTATTTTGGGGCCATGCCAAAAGGACTACCACCAAAAAGAGAACATGATCATGCTATTCAACTAATTCTAAGGAGTTAACCACTAAATATCAGACCATATAGATATCCATATGCATATAAGAGTGAAATCAAAAAGATGGTCCATGGGATGTTGGAGGCATCGATCATCAAGCACAGCCAAAGTGCATATTCATCACTAGTGGTCATGGTGCGAAAGAAGGATGACACATGGAGGATGTGCCCAGATTATAGGGAACTCAACAAGTACACCATCAAAGATAAGTTTCCTATTCTAGTAATTGATGATTTACTTGATGAGTTGCATGGTGCTAATTATTTCACAAAATTGGATCTTCACTTAGGGTACCATAAAATTAGAATCAAGGATGAAGATGTTCATAAAATTGCTTTTAGAATGCATAAGGGCCATTATGAGTTTTTGGTAATGCCCTTTGGTCTTAAAAATGCACCATCTACTTTTTAGAGCTTGATGAACACTATTTTTAGGCCTTTTTTAAGGAAGTTTATGCTAGTTTTCTTTGATGACATATTGATTTATAGTCAGACATGGGAAGCACATCTGCAACATGTGAAACAGGTGTTGATAGTTTTGGGGAAGCATCGGGTTTATATGAAGCCATCCAAATGTGCTTTTGGAGTACAAGAGGTGGAGTACCTAGGTCACATTTTTTCCCATGAAGGTGTCAAAGTTGATCCCCAAAAGATCAAAGCTATGATGGAATGGCCCATGACAAAAACTCTCAAAAACCTTTGAGGGTTCCTAGGGCTAACAGGTTACTACCAAAGATTTGTGAGAGGTTATGGAAACATATCAACTCCACTCACTACATTTCTAAAGAAGGATGACTTCCATTGGAATGATGCCACCACCAAATCATTTGATAAACTAAAAGTAGCTATGTGCACCACTCCAATTTTGTCTACTCCAAACTTCTCAAAGACATTCACTGTTGAATGTGATGCTTCTGGATCTAGGTTGGGAGCAGTAATAATGCAAGAAGGAAGACCCATTGCATTTGAGAATCATCAATTCAAAGGTAAGAATCTAAAAAAACTTGTCTATGAGAAAGAAATGATGGCTATTCTTCATGTAGTTAAATAATGGAGGCCTTATCTGATGGGTAGTCACTTTAAGGTGAAAATGGATCATGATAGTCTCAAATAATTTTTTGAGGAAAGATTATCATTTGAGGAACAACAAAAGTGGGTAACCAAAAAATTGGGTTATGATTTTGAAATCATCTATAAGATGGGTAAAGATAATGTAGTAGTAGATGCACTATCCAGATGGGATACATCCACAGAAGCATTACATTGTGCAATGTCCATGTTGCAAGTAGATTGGGTGGATGAAGCCAGGATAGAATGGGAGCAAGACAAGGATACATAGGAAAATGGAAAGGTAATGTCCTATGGTATAAGGATAGGTTATACTTGTGCAAAGATTCAAAACTTAAGCATAATATTCTTGCGGAGTTGCAAGAATATACAATTGGGGGACACTCAGGGTTCATGAAAACTTATCACAGGATTAAGAAATAATTATTTTGGGAAGGAATCAAGGGATATGTACAATGATATGCCAACAAAATAAAGGTGAGATAGTCAAGACCTGAGGTCTGTTATAACCATTAACAATTCCTAGTCAAAGGTGGGAGGAGGTTTCCATGGATTTCATCATAACATTGCCTTATTCTAAAGGTAAGAATGTTATCTTGGTCATTATGGATAGGCTTATAAAATATGCCCATTTTTGTGCTCTCTCACACCCATTTTTTGCAAGTATAGTAGCAACAATTTTTCTGAAGGTAGTTCTAAAATTACATGGAAGCCCAAAAATAATTATAAGTGATCATAATCCTATTTTTACTAGTAATTTTTGGATTGAAGTATTTTCCTATTTGGGTACTTAGCTAGCTCATAGCTCATCTTACCACCCCCAATCTGATAGACAAATATAAGTGGTTAACAAATTTTTAGAGGGGTATCTCTGTTGTTTTGTATCAGATAAATAGGGACATTGGGTTAAATGTCTACCACTTGCAAAATGGTGGTATAACACATATTTCCATACCTCTTCTAAAATGTCTCCATTTCTAGCACTATATGGTTACCATCCACCTTCCATCACTTCTTCATTAAAGGTGCAAACTGTAGAGTAAATATTTACTCTACGTTTCATTCTATTTTTCAGTCGCGCACCACAAAATTTTGTTCTTGCATACTTTGGTCCAAGATGGAAAAGTTTTGAAACAAAGCACGGGCTCTATTTTCCTTTTGATTCATTTTTGTCTAAGTGTCGAAATCAAGCAAAAGCTACTAAGTGTCATCGTCTGAGGCATCCTTTCTCAAGTGGAAACTACCAAGTGTCATCGTCTGAGGCACCTTTCATATTTTTTATGAGTTGGTCAAAATGTGCCATATATCTCATAGTGACTCAGTGGAACACGCCAAGTGTCAACATCTATGTTTTCATATCAGCACCCACGTTTCATCTCTTTTCAATGAAAGGTTTTAACAAGCTAAGTATCAGGATCAAGCAAAAAGTGCCAAGTGGCAATCACAAAAGGTCTCAATTTTGCTTTTCTAAAAGTGACGAAAGATGCCACGTACCCCAGCAGAAGAGAGCAAAAGCCACCACATGTCATGATTTGAATTCTCTTCTTTTTTGCTTCACTGATATAGCAAAGACTGTGGTGGGTCTTAAGTGTTGTTTTTGAAGCAAGCAAAAGCCACCAGGTGTCGCTATCTATGTAAATATGAAATGAGACCCATTTGTTTCTATGGTATAAATAGAGTAAAGCAGAGACCACCACGTGTCATCTTCTGTAGGTTTCTAAAAAGGTAGCTAAAAGAAGCGGAGACGACCATGTAACCCCAGATGAGTAAAGCGAAGATTGCCATGTGTCTTTTGATGAAGCACGGAGTTTGCCACCTAACCATGTGCTCCTTTTAAAAGTTACTCGGGTAAGAAATGTTGTGAGTCTTACTTTATTTTAAACTATTGAAGTTTTGAAGAAGTGGATTGCAACAGGTGTCAAAGGTGAAACATTCATAAGCAAAGATACAAAAAGAGTATAAGTTACATGGAAAGTACTGCGTGTCTTTTATAGGTGCTGCAAAACCCACCAAGTGTCATCCTCTGGTGTCTCCTAAAGTAATAAGAAGGTTTTCTAGAAATTGGCTAAGTTTTACCTAGAATTTAAGAGAAGGGAGCGTCCTACAATTTGTTTCAGCCAATGAACTATCAGAAGACAAAGCATTTCAGAATCTATAAAATATCTTCTGTTAGACACTTCTAGTTTGGTTAGATTTCAGTTGGGCCATTAGATTGGAAACAACCAAACAATTTGGAGTGAATCCAAAGCTATAAATAAGGGTACAGAGATCACCAACATGTTAGGTTGTGGAGCTAAAAGCTTCAACCTTTGCAAACTGAGGAACAAATGGTTGCTAAGTTCTACAGGAACCGGCATCGGCAGAAGGACCGACGTCGGCAGAGACCAGTGCAGAAGGCCACCGGCGACGGCAGGAAGTCAGCCGACGTCGGCAAAACCAGACAAGCAGGGACCGACGTTGGTCGCCTGTGTGTTCCATAACTGCTTGTTTCACGGACAGTTAGTTAAGTGAACGAAGAGTTTGCATGTTGAGACCAGTTAGAGTCTTGGGCTGCGAGGACAATTGTCTAAATTAAGAGTCTAAGTTATTGTTTGAGTTAGGGATCTATTTATAGACCCATTGGCATGTATTGTATAAGGCATGAGATAGAAAGGAAGAGTTCCTTCTAGTTGTAAGATCTGTGAGTTGCAGGTTGTTGCAAGCTCATTGGGGATCTACATGTAAGTTTGGTCTTTGAATTGCAGGTTGCAGGTTCATGAGAGATCAGCTTGAAGTGCTGTAGAGTGCTTGATGTACCGGCAGGGTTATTACTGACTGGTTGGTGAGGTGAACACCAATTCTGTGTGTGAGTTGGTTGTTGGGACCATTTTTTGTGTAGGAGAGTGTGTGTGAGAAGAATTACTGAACACTTGAGGTGTGGTGAATCTCTGTAAGGTGAAAGAGTGTGGCGGCTCTTTGTTGTATTCTTTTCTGTTAGTGTTAATACAAGATAGTGTATTGTCTCTCATATTCTGTGCTATTGGTGAATTCTAGTTACTTGTGTTTCTGGTTATTTCCGCATATTCAATTGCTTATATTTGGTAATCATACTGTGCTCTTTCTGAGGAGCAAGATCCTAAGAGGTGGAATTAGAACAGGTGTGTTTGTTCTTGGATTTATCTTCCATCCTCCCCTCCCAACAAGTGGTATCAGAGCATGTTTGTTGTTCTAGATTCCTGACAAGTGGTATTAGAGCTTTTGGTTGGGATACTAACAGATTGGTGTAGATCTAGGTAGTGTGTTTTGATTACAGGTTACTCACAGGGTTTCTGTTTGAGTGGGAGTTGAGCAATGACAGAAAGCAGTCAACTACGAATGGAAAAGTTCAATGGCAAGAACTACCAATTATGGAGGATGTAGATTGAGGACTATCTGTATCAGAAAGATTTGTACTTACCGTTGGGTGGGGTTGCTAGCAAACCCGTGGATATGAAAGATGAAGAATGGGAGGTTCTTGATCGGAAGGCTCTGGGATATGTTAGATTGAGTCTTGAATCATCTGTGATTTCTAGCTTATCACAGTGTAAGACAACGGTGGAGTTGATGAAATCTTTGGCAAATTTGTATGAAAAACCCTCGGCTTCGAATAAGGTATTTCTTATGAAGCGTTTATTTAATTTGCAAATGTTGGAAGGTGGATTTGTTCATAGCCATCTTAGTGATTTCCATGGTTTAGTAAACCAGTTAAGTTCAGTCAATATTGTATTTGATGATGAAATAAGAGCTCTCTTAATCTTGTGTTCATTACCTGAAAGTTGGGAAGGTTTGGTAATGGCAGTTTCTAATACTGTGTCTCCTTCAAAAGTCTTAAAAGTGGATGATATTATGAGTGTGATCTTGAACGAAGAGATACGCAGGAAAAGCACAGGTGAATCATCTGGAGATGCTTTGAGTGTTGAAGGAAGAGGAAGGCCAAGAGAGAAGATAGAGCGTGGGAGATCAAGGTCGAAGATGGGTAAGAGATCCAAGTCCAGGTATGGCAGAATAACCTGCTGGAAATGTGGAAAGCAAGGGCACTTAAAGAGAGATTGCAGATCGGGTACAGATCAGCATGAAGAACATGAAGAAGAAGCAGATGTTGCAGGTTACGTTACATAGGATGCTCTGGTATGTTCTTTGGATAAAGTAAAATCTTGGGTATTAGATTCTGGTGCCTCTTTTCATGCATCCCCACATAGGGAATTTTTTCATGAGTATGTCCAGGGAGATTTTGGAGAAATTTGTGTAGGGGATGGTAAGCCTTGTTAGATTGTTGGCAAAGGCAAAGTGAAGCTGAAACTACAGACAGGTAACACATGGGTGTTAAAGGAGGTCATGCACGTCCCAATTCTGAAGCGGAATCTGATTTCTGTTAGAAGTTTGGGTGAAGAGGGTTGCACAGTAACTCTCACAGCGGACTCTTGGAAGGTTACCAAGGGTACACTTGTTGTAGCTAGAGGTAAGAAAGTAGGTACGCTTTATCTATCTACTTGTTTTACTGATTCTTCTTCTGGGTTGTCTACTTCAGCTGTAGATTCAGAGATGTGGCTTGATAGGCTTGGTCACATAGATAAGAAGGAGATGCTGGTTCTTGAGTCAAAGAGTATGCTTTCAAATTTAGAAGGCATGGATCGTGATTTCTGTATGCAGAAGAAGAAGGTGAGGTTTCTTGAGGAATTCGATGTTAGTGACAAGAACAGGAAAGCCTTGATTTTCAAGGAGAAAGTGACGGACAGAGTTCAGCACAAGATGCAGAGGAATTTTGAGCAGAGCAAGGGTGATTTGGATAAGGGTTTGATCCAAAAGGAGCTCGCGGGAAAAAGTCAGGTCTCACAAGAAAAACACAGAGACCGACGTCGGCAGGAAAACTGGCATCGGTGTCCAGACAGGGACCGACGTCGGCTATGTGCAGCCCGACATCGGTGACTCGGGGCAGACAGAGACCAGCGTCGGCTAGGGGAAACCGACGTCGACAGGAAGGCAGTCGCAGGGAATCGACATCGGTCGGCTGTAGACTGAGATGTGACCGGCATCGGTCACTGAGATGAATTTTGGGTGGACAGCAAGCTGTCATGGAGTCTCAAGCGCCCATATGGAGGACTGAAGGTGTAAGTAAGTTCTTAAATTCATCATTTCCCTTCTTTACACTACTTGTTGCTCACTTATGGCATAGGACCAGGAAGTTATTGAAGAAGCAGAACAGGTAGATCCAGGAAATAGTGGGAGCTAGGCATGAATGAGGATGTGATTCCTTGGAGGAGAACCAAACAGGTGTTTTGGGTAGTGTGGCCAGCTGGAAGTAAGCACTGAGAGATGAATGGATGTTGAGGATAAAGAAGAGCGGAAATGGATACATGAGATGGAAGATCAGGGTATATGATCTTGTATTAGCTGCAGGGCAATGGAGGTTTGTTCATTGTGTTTCTCTTTACCAGGTTGGATAGTATTAGCTACACTATCCTATTTTATGTATGATGTGCTTGTTGCAGGGTTACATATATAGGTATTGCTGAACTAAAGGTAAAGCTAGTTCAGGTGTTTGTCATGGAGAATCTGGGAGCAGCAAGATTCTTTGGCAAGAGTGTGTTCTAGAGACATGGAAGGTCATGTGTTGACTTTGTTTCAGGATGATTGTGTGAAACTGGTTAGCACGCCGATGGTTAGACAGTTTATAGAACAGGGGTCTTGATTCACATAATGAGGTTGAGTGCATGGTATGTACTAAACCTGAGTTTTCCCAAGCAGCGGGAGTTGTCACAAGTTAGGAGCCAATCCGGGAGAGAACCATTAGAGGGTAGTTCAGTGGATTCTTACAGGGACTAGTAGTAGGTGCACATGCTATGCAAGTTCAGGTTTATTTCTACATGGTTGTAGATGTGGATGTGGCAGGTGATTTGGATGACAGGTTTTGTACCACGGATTTTGTGGTGGTTGGTCTTCAAGGGTGATTTTGAAGATGGATACATAGCCAAGGGAACAAACTAGACGGTGTACAGGTACATGTACAGGTTGCAGCTATTTATCTCCAAGTGGGAGATTGTTAGGTTGTGGAGCTAAAAGCTTCAACCTTTGCAAACTGAGGAACAAATGGTTGCTGAGTTCTACAGGAACCGGCGTCGACAGAAGGACCGACATCGGCAGAGACCAGTGCAGAAGGCCACCGGCGACGGTAGGAAGTCGACCGACGTCGGCAGAACCAGACAAGCAGGGACCGACGTCGGTCGCCTGTGTGTTCCAGAACTGCTCGTTTCACAGATAGTTAGTTAAGTGAACGAAGAGTTTGTATGTTGAGACCAGTTAGAGTCTTGGGCTGCGAGGACAATTGTCTAAATTAAGAGTCTAAGTTATTGTTTGAGTTAGGGATCTATTTATAGACCCATTGGCATGTATTGTATAAGGCATGAGATAGAAAGGAAGAGTTCCTTCTAGTTGTAAGATCTGTGAGTTGCAGGTTGTTGCAAGCTCATTGGGGATCTACATGTAAGTTTGGTCTTTGAATTGCAGGTTGCAGGTTCATGAGAGATCAGCTTGAAGTGCTGTAGAGTGCTTGATGTACCGGCAGGGTTATTACTGACTGGTTGGTGAGGTGAACACCAATTCTGTGTGTGAGTTGGTTGTTGGGACCATTTTTTGTGTAGGAGAGTGTGTGTGAGAAGAATTACTGAACACTTGAGGTGTGGTGAATCTCTGTAAGGTGAAAGAGTGTGGCGGCTCTTTGTTGTATTCTTTTCTGTTAGTGTTAATACAAGATAGTGTATTGTCTCTCATATTCTGTGCTATTGGTGAATTCTAGTTACTTGTGTTTCTGGTTATTTCCGCATATTCAATTGCTTATATTTGGTAATCATACTGTGCTCTTTCTGAGGAGCAAGATCCTAAGAGGTGGAATTAGAACAGGTGTGTTTGTTCTTGGATTTATCTTCCATCCTCCCCTCCCAACAAGTGGTATCAGAGCATGTTTGTTGTTCTAGATTCCTGACAAGTGGTATTAGAGCTTTTGGTTGGGATACTAACAGATTGGTGTAGATCTAGGTAGTGTGTTTTGATTACAGGTTACTCACAGGGTTTCTGTTTGAGTGGGAGTTGAGCAATGACAGAAAGCAGTCAACTACGAATGGAAAAGTTCAATGGCAAGAACTACCAATTATGGAGGATGTAGATTGAGGACTATCTGTATCAGAAAGATTTGTACTTACCGTTGGGTGGGGTTGCTAGCAAACCCGTGGATATGAAAGATGAAGAATGGGAGGTTCTTGATCGGAAGGCTCTGGGATATGTTAGATTGAGTCTTGAATCATCTGTGATTTCTAGCTTATCACAGTGTAAGACAACGGTGGAGTTGATGAAATCTTTGGCAAATTTGTATGAAAAACCCTCGGCTTCGAATAAGGTATTTCTTATGAAGCGTTTATTTAATTTGCAAATGTTGGAAGGTGGATTTGTTCATAGCCATCTTAGTGATTTCCATGGTTTAGTAAACCAGTTAAGTTCAGTCAATATTGTATTTGATGATGAAATAAGAGCTCTCTTAATCTTGTGTTCATTACCTGAAAGTTGGGAAGGTTTGGTAATGGCAGTTTCTAATACTGTGTCTCCTTCAAAAGTCTTAAAAGTGGATGATATTGTGAGTGTGATCTTGAACGAAGAGATACGCAGGAAAAGCACAGGTGAATCATCTGGAGATGCTTTGAGTGTTGAAGGAAGAGGAAGGCCAAGAGAGAAGATAGAGCGTGGGAGATCAAGGTCGAAGATGGGTAAGAGATCCAAGTCCAGGTATGGCAGAATAACCTGCTGGAAATGTGGAAAGCAAGGGCACTTAAAGAGAGATTGCAGATCGGGTACAGATCAGCATGAAGAACATGAAGAAGAAGCAGATGTTGCAGGTTACGTTACATAGGATGCTCTGGTATGTTCTTTGGATAAAGTAAAATCTTGGGTATTAGATTCTGGTGCCTCTTTTCATGCATCCCCACATAGGGAATTTTTTCATGAGTATGTCCAGGGAGATTTTGGAGAAATTTGTGTAGGGGATGGTAAGCCTTGTTAGATTGTTGGCAAAGGCAAAGTGAAGCTGAAACTACAGACAGGTAACACATGGGTGTTAAAGGAGGTCATGCACGTCCCAATTCTGAAGCGGAATCTGATTTCTGTTAGAAGTTTGGGTGAAGAGGGTTGCACAGTAACTCTCACAGCGGACTCTTGGAAGGTTACCAAGGGTACACTTGTTGTAGCTAGAGGTAAGAAAGTAGGTACGCTTTATCTATCTACTTGTTTTACTGATTCTTCTTCTGGGTTGTCTACTTCAGCTGTAGATTCAGAGATGTGGCTTGATAGGCTTGGTCACATAGATAAGAAGGAGATGCTGGTTCTTGAGTCAAAGAGTATGCTTTCAAATTTAGAAGGCATGGATCGTGATTTCTGTATGCAGAAGAAGAAGGTGAGGTTTCTTGAGGAATTCGATGTTAGTGACAAGAACAGGAAAGCCTTGATTTTCAAGGAGAAAGTGACGGACAGAGTTCAGCACAAGATGCAGAGGAATTTTGAGCAGAGCAAGGGTGATTTGGATAAGGGTTTGATCCAAAAGGAGCTCGCGGGAAAAAGTCAGGTCTCACAAGAAAAACACAGAGACCGACGTCGGCAGGAAAACTGGCATCGGTGTCCAGACAGGGACCGACGTCGGCTATGTGCAGCCCGACGTCGGTGACTCGGGGCAGACAGAGACCAGCGTCGGCTAGGGGAAACCGACGTCGACAGGAAGGCAGTCGCAGGGAATCGACATCGGTCGGCTGTAGACTGAGATGTGACCGGCATCGGTCACTGAGATGAATTTTGGGTGGACAGCAAGCTGTCATGGAGTCTCAAGCGCCCATATGGAGGACTGAAGGTGTAAGTAAGTTCTTAAATTCGTCATTTCCCTTCTTTACACTACTTGTTGCTCACTTATGGCATAGGACCAGGAAGTTATTGAAGAAGCAGAACAGGTAGATCCAGGAAATAGTGGGAGCTAGGCATGAATGAGGATGTGATTCCTTGGAGGAGAACCAAACAGGTGTTTTGGGTAGTGTGGCCAGCTGGAAGTAAGCACTGAGAGACGAATGGATGTTGAGGATAAAGAAGAGCGGAAATGGATACATGAGATGGAAGATCAGGGTATATGATCTTGTATTAGCTGCAGGGCAATGGAGGTTTGTTCATTGTGTTTCTCTTTACCAGGTTGGATAGTATTAGCTACACTATCCTATTTTATGTATGATGTGCTTGTTGCAGGGTTACATATACAGGTATTGCTGAACTAAAGGTAAAGCTAGTTCAGGTGTTTGTCATGGAGAATCTGGGAGCAGCAAGATTCTTTGGCAAGAGTGTGTTCTAGAGACATGGAAGGTCATGTGTTGACTTTGTTTCAGGATGATTGTGTGAAACTGGTTAGCACGCCGATGGTTAGACAGTTTATAGAACAGGGGTCTTGATTCACATAATGAGGTTGAGTGCATGGTATGTACTAAACCTGAGTTTTCCCAAGCAGCGGGAGTTGTCACAAGTTAGGAGCCAATCCGGGAGAGAACCATTAGAGGGTAGTTCAGTGGATTCTTACAGGGACTAGTAGTAGGTGCACATGCTATGCAAGTTCAGGTTTATTTCTACATGGTTGTAGATGTGGATGTGGCAGGTGATTTGGATGACAGGTTTTGTACCACGGATTTTGTGGTGGTTGGTCTTCAAGGGTGATTTTGAAGATGGATACATAGCCAAGGGAACAAACTAGACGGTGTACAGGTACATGTACAGGTTGCAGCTATTTATCTCCAAGTGGGAGATTGTTAGGTTGTGGAGCTAAAAGCTTCAACCTTTGCAAACTGAGGAACAAATGGTTGCTGAGTTCTACAGGAACCGGCGTCGACAGAAGGACCGACATCGGTAGAGACCAGTGCAGAAGGCCACCGGCGACGGTAGGAAGTCGACCGACGTCGGCAGAACCAGACAAGCAGGGACCGACGTCGGTCGCCTGTGTGTTCCAGAACTGCTCGTTTCACAGACAGTTAGTTAAGTGAACGAAGAGTTTGTATGTTGAGACCAGTTAGAGTCTTGGGCTGCGAGGACAATTGTCTAAATTAAGAGTCTAAGTTATTGTTTGAGTTAGGGATCTATTTATAGACCCATTGGCATGTATTGTATAAGGCATGAGATAGAAAGGAAGAGTTCCTTCTAGTTGTAAGATCTGTGAGTTGCAGGTTGTTGCAAGCTCATTGGGGATCTACATGTAAGTTTGGTCTTTGAATTGCAGGTTGCAGGTTCATGAGAGATCAGCTTGAAGTGCTGTAGAGTGCTTGATGTACCGGCAGGGTTATTACTGACTGGTTGGTGAGGTGAACACCAATTCTGTGTGTGAGTTGGTTGTTGGGACCATTTTTTGTGTAGGAGAGTGTGTGTGAGAAGAATTACTAAACACTTGAGGTGTGGCGAATCTCTGTAAGGTGAAAGAGTGTGGCGGCTCTTTGTTGTATTCTTTTCTGTTAGTGTTAATACAAGATAGTGTATTGTCTCTCATATTCTGTGCTATTGGTGAATTCTAGTTACTTGTGTTTCTGGTTATTTCCGCATATTCAATTGCTTATATTTGGTAATCATACTGTGCTCTTTCTGAGGAGCGAGATCCTAGGAGGTGGAATTAGAACAGGTGTGTTTGTTCTTGGATTTATCTTCCATCCTCCCCTCCCAACAAGTGGTATCAGAGCATGTTTGTTGTTCTAGATTCTTGACACAAAAGAAATCATCATCAGATACCAGAGAGAATTTTTTGAGAGAATTATTGTCAATAGTTTAGACTTTCTAGAGCTATGACTAGGAATATCATTTGCTTTTGTTCTATCTTCTTAAGTTGGAAGGTTTATGTAATTGTGCATATTTTTGTGCCTCTTATGTGACTAGATAATTAATGAGAAGATTATATCCTATGCCTTTGTTGATATTTTTTGTGTCATTACAAAAGTAGTCTAGGCAGTGTTGTCAAGAGTTTAGACTTTCTAGAGCTGTGATTAGGAATGTCATTTGCCTTTGTCTCATTTTATTGAGTTGAAAAGTTTATATAACTGTGCGTGTTTCTATGCCTCTTATGTGACTGGAAAATTCAAATAAGAAGATTGAACCCTGTGCCTTTGTTGACATTTTTTGTATCACTACAAAAGTAGTCTATGCTGTGAGCCTCTATTTCTATTGTTCCCATTTTTTACATTGATCATGCACTTGTTTGCTCTTAAATGTAAATGAATCTTACATATAGTCTCATTGTGCTCAGGAATAAGGTTGAATTACATTTAGGTGCATTGCCATAGTTAAATTTTCTTTCTTGTATTTGTGTTTCTATTAAAATTGCTGTCCCTTTTCCCAGTATACACTTGATATAAAGAAAAACCAGCTTCTCAAAAATATGGAGGTTGTTTCAAGTCGCAAGTCCCACATCTTGAAACTTCCCATTGTTGGTGTTAGAACAAGTTCAATTTTAAATCATCACCAATTTTTGGCATGCCCGGTGGGACCAATCTTGAAGTTCCTTTCAAGATCGTATGAACCAGAGAGCTACAAGGAGTCATAGCTGTAGACCAGTAACCAGATCATAATCTGCTTTAAACCCAGGTATTCTTTTGCCACCTTTGGTAACTAGTCAAAGAAGAAGAGTCAACCAATTTATACCAATACCAAGAGTAAATATGGGAGCCTCTATACCCCCAAGAAATTATGCAAGTTAGAACACTGGTAGTCCCTTGATTCTCCCAATACCACCAACCACTTGGGACCCTATCCCAGTGAATGCCCTAAAAGCTCTACCCAAATTCAGTGGGCAAGACTTTAAAACACCTGAGAACATCTTCAAGATGTATTATATGTTTGTGCTATACATGTTGTCACACAACAAAATGTGGCCATAAGATTATTAGCAGCTTCTTTTAAAGGGGAGGATCTAGAATGGTATCAGTCTTTGACCCCAAATACCATATCTACATGGGATCAACTTAGAGATCTTTTCTTTGAAAGATTTGAAGAGAAGGGTGATAAGTTTTCTTTGTTACCATAGTTAATTACCATTTAAAGGGCACCACAAGAAGCCATGACTGACTTCAATTCTAGATTTCAAAAGACTTGGGAAAGAATCCCTACTACAGCTAGACCATTACTAGGTATGGCTATAGTATTTTATCTTACCCTTTGAATTTAGATATATCTATTATGATTTAGTCACTTGGAGGACACACTTTGCCTGAGGCTTATGACTATGTGGTCAGAGCTGAGAATAATTTGATAGATGCTGGAAAGTTACCCCCAAGGCCTCCCATGCCCATGTTCCCAAAAATTTCCTTACCATTACCTCAAGAAGGCCCTAAATCTATAGCCCCACCTATGTCTATGTACACCTATCCTCAACCATCTGCTAAGGAAATTGTCCCCATCGAGTCATCTGAGCTGGATGATATCAAGAATATCCTAAGGACATTTTCTAATGAGCTAATCAATATAAAAAGACAACAAAATACTTTCCCTAGGCCTCCATATCAAGGCTATCAAGGAAATAGATTTTCATCTCAGCCAAACCAATACCAGGGTCCTCCTAGGCAAAATAACCCTCAGCCAGCAAACCAATTAGTTGTAGTCCCTACACCCTCATAGACTATTCCTCCCAATTCAAATAGGGAGATTATTCTAGGGCAAAATAACTATGTGGATAACACTAATGCCTGGTGTTTCCATTGTAATAATACTCATACACCTAGATATTGTCTTATGGGTAATCTACAACAAAAGGTGGCAGAGCAAAGAAGAATGGATGGTCAGTTTGCAAATTCTAGTGACAATCAAGCCTACCAGTCTTTTGGTATGTAGAATTCAGTCCTAGTGGCTCAGATGCAAGGGATGTCCTTGCAAAAAGAGGAAGAAATAGCCCTGAAACATGCTTTGTTCTCATGGGTTGAAGATGAAGAATCAGATTTCTTGGACGAAGCATCTACATCCAAAAAACTAGTGGTGCAATCTGATTATTACACTAGATCAAAGAGAAAGATAGTGGGGCAGCCTGAGGTTATAAATAGTCAAGTCATGGAGAATCCTTCATTTCAAGGACAAAGAAACATAGTTGTTAGACAAGAAGTGCCTCAACCGATGCAGAATCAAGGGATTCCTGCATAAATTCAAGAAAAAACAAGATATCCTTATTTTTAAAGAACTCAGACTCTGGGACCAATAAATGTGGTGGATCAATTGAAAAAGACTCCAGCGTAAGTATCAATATGGGATATATTGGCCATTCCTGAATATAAGACACTACTATAAGAAGCTTTACAAGGCCAAACAGTGCACAAAGGTACTATTATCAAAGAAAGACCTACTAAAAAAGAAAAGCTCAAAGACACAGTTCATCTACAGACAACAGCCCTAATAAATAATGCAATAGAGGTAAGCAAATCCAAATCAGATCCCTTCTATTTAACTTTAATAGTTAGCAAGAAACTGCTGCATAATGCAATGATTAATTCAGGGGCTAGTACTATAATAATGCCCAAGCAGATAGCTGATGCTTTAGAAATTAAGTATGAACCACTCACTAAAGGAGTCATACAAATAGATAGCAAAGTAGTAAAAATAATAGGGAGAATTAAACAACTCCAATTACAATTATATGCTTGTCCTAATATAATTGTAAATCAAGATGTAGTAGTGATAGATATACCTCTTATTTTTGGCTTATGTTTATCAAGAGACTTTACTACCAAAATAGGAGGATATATGTCCCTTGATTGGTCTCACCTCATCTTAAGAACCAAATACGGTTCAAAGATGAAGATATTATCTGAGACATTATATAAGGATCATATCACCAATGAACCAACTACAAAGTTAGAGGCAACTCATGCTATGATGAATAAAGAAGAAAGGGTTTTTGTTGAGGAGCTAGGTGAATGGACTGGATATAATCAAGAAGAAGAAAATGATCATTTATTAGCTATGATGCAAAGTGACCCATATGGAAATTATGATTCTATTAGTCTGGGCACTTACGTTATACTTGATGAAGATCATAAAATCCCAAATGTTCTAGAGGAAGAAAAGTTAAAAGATACCTTTTCTATCAATCCTCGGGTCTCTCAACATTAATTCAACATTCTAAGTGAGAAGTCACAAGCATATGCCTTAATCTCTGATGAAGAAAAAATAATTTTTGACTTTATTCTTACTTTGCAAGATGATGAGGAAGAGCATGGACATTTCCTTGATCATGATTTAAATGATTTGTTTGAAATCATTGGATTAGGTTATACTATTTTTCAGGGAAGCTGTGAGCCAATTGCAGAGGAACAAGATAGCATTGAGACTCAATTACATATGCAAAATTATTGCACTCTTTCAAAATTATCCTTTCAAGAGGTTGGTAATTTTTAAGTCATTAAAGAGGATGATCATGCAATAGAATCTGAGTTTGAAGTAGGAGTTAAGTCAATAAATGATATATGTCAAAAGGCTTCTATCGATGAGCAAATAGTCGTTAATTTCTTGATAAGACATACTAATATCAAGAGCCGGCATTTGATGAGCTTCCAAGAAAAATAAGAGTCTATATATGTTGGAAGCAAGTTTGTCTCAGACTCACCCAAATGTAGGCCAGACACCATGGCATACAAAGAAAGCAAGTCATCAGGGCTATATCGAATTCAAATACTTGTCCAGCAATATAAGCTGGCTTGTCATGAAAGAGATTTTAGAAATTTTTCTTTTGATCCAAGAGGGAGATAAAGATACTATGTAATGTAGTTAGGTAGTTTCCCCTTTCCGTATTGCTTTGTTTTCCCATTTTTGTTTTCCCACTTTTCTTTTAAGTATGTGTTCTTTGAACACATAGTCGGTAGCTCAGAATTTTCAAAATTCTCAAATACATTGAATGTCTCCTAAATCTTTAGAAATCCCAAAGGTACTTTGCGTTGCCACTTGCATAACGTGTCTATCTCGCTGTTCCATAAAGATTAAGTAGGATCTGCTAACAGTTATTTGAGTTTAATGCCATTTCGAGACTTGATAGGTCAATAAATACCTCTTAGCAAGAGTTTAAAGCTTATAAGTTCTCAAAAATTCCTGTATCTACAAAAATACCCTGCTACTTGCTTCCCCATCAGCAACGATTATAGATATTCCCAGTTTTCCACAAGAAGTAGATGTGGAAGGAAAAAGAATGTAGCCAGAAGAAGAGACACCCAAGAAATGAAAGAGGGTGTAGTTTTAATTTGATTTAGAAGAGGAGATAGACACCCCACAGTGCCAATTGCAAGGTACTATAATTGCTCCTCAGGTAAGTATTATTCCTCCCTTTCCTTCTCAGTCTATTATTTCTCCTGTTGGCATGATGATATCATCTAGCCAGATGACATCCCTTGCCACTTATGCCATTCCCCTTTCTCACTTTGCCCCATCTATTCCACCTCAGGCTTTAACATTACCTCATTTCTCCCCCTCTATTCCCAAGAATCTTTCCCCTCAAATTACCCATAGCCAACAATTGGCTATTCAATATGGTTTACCACAGGGACATCCTTTTGTGAGTGGGCACATTGCCTCTCCTTCTACCTTCCAGACCCAAGCAGATGTTTCTAGGAAGGCAAGGGAAGCTTGAAGAGAGAAAAAGAAGATCAAGGAAAATAAAGCATTGGCTACATCCCATCTATAGTCATAATTTGACCCCATCCAAAAGCAATTGACGGTGACTCATTTGTCACCAAATGTAATAAATCCAACTGAGCAGATGCAACTAGAAGATTACACGATGAATGCAGTGGCCATCGACATGTCCCTCTTCAGGCCACAGGACAAAATTGAGCTACTGATTGAATCCACTTCTATAGTTATTGAAGACTACTTGAAGATATCAAGGAGGCTACAGAAGATGGAAGCTAATCTAGCCAAGGAAAAGGCAAATTATAACAATTTAACCTTAGAGATCAATAAAAAAGACAATGAAATAGAGAATCTAAATAAACAGTTGCAAGATACTATTTCTCTTCAAACTCATTGGGCAGTTTAGGCCCAAAATGATTCTTTAAAAGTAGGGCTCACACAGGTAAAGGATGTGGTGACAACCCTAAGGCACAAAAAGGTAGCATTGCAAGGAAAATGCGAGGAACACTTATTGCAAGTTACCCAATTACAACAAAAGTTACTGGCTGAATAGAATAATACTGCGGCTATACAAGCCCAATTTCAAGCAGAGCAACAGAGAGTAGCACAATTGACACTAGAGTTGGCCAATAGGCTAAGGAATGTTGGAGTATTTAGTCTGGTGAAGGAGCTATATGAATCCATGTGGAAGAGAATCTCTTCAAATATTATTTAACTCAGGGCTTCTCTCACCGTCCTGCTAAATGCATAAAAATTGTGCAAAAGGTGGAGAGTTTAGTTGTAAACACTCTGGCTACAGTCTCTGGGAGAGTAATGGACTCAGAAATGTTGCTACAAAAGCTTTATGATGCAACGGATGCAACATTGTTAGCATCATAAATCAATGACATAATGGTCACTACCAAGCGAGTAAATGAGGTTCTCAATTGTAATTTTGTAGCCATTAGTTGCAGAGAGCTTCTAGATGTCATGAAAGAAGGAATCAATGAAATCAAACATGTTGAAGATCTAGTACAATTAGGTCTTCCTTCTCCATTTCTTGATGACAACACCATGCTGATGGTAGATGAAATTGAACCTTTGCTATTGGCCAAACAAAATGATCAGATAGTTTTCCAAGATCTAAGGGATGATTCATCAGTCCCCGAAGTAGATGCTGTCTTGGTTCCTGTTTCCTAGCTTGAATTCAAATTGAAGGCTACGGTTCAAATTTTGCAAAATTTTTCACACAAGGATATTATTAACCTTGATTTAGCCTTCAATGAATTTTAGAATAAGCAAGGGTTATTTGATGATGAGTGGTCTGCCTACCAGACAGCATTGCTGAAGCTGTGATTTTGAAAATTTGATCTCGCAGGAGTTGTGGTTTCTTTTTAAGTAGGCTCAAAAGTGCTTGGGGTCACCAATAATTGTAGAGTAAAGATTTACTCTATGTTTTATTCTATTTTTTAGTCATGCACCATAGAATTTTGTTCCCACATACTTTGGCCCGAGATGACAAAGTTTTGAAATAGAGCACGGGCTCTATTTTCCTTTTGATTCATTTTTGTCTACGTGTCAAAATCAAGCGAAAGCTGCCAAGTGTCATCATCTGAGGCATCCTTTCTCAAGCAAAAATTGCCAAGTGTCATCATTCAAGGCACCTTTCATATTTTTTATGAGTTGGTTATAATGTGTCATGTATCTCATAACGACTCAGTAAAATGTGCCAAGTGTCAGCATTCACTTTTTCATATCGGCACCCGCATTTCATCTCTTTTCAGTGAAAGGTTTTAACAAGCTAAGTATCAGGATCAGGTGAAAAGCACCAAGTGGCAATCGTGGAAGGTCTCAATTTTGCTTTTCTAAAAGTGACAGAAGATGCCACGTACCCCAAAAGAAGAGAGCAAAAGCCACCACATGTCACGATCTGAATTATCTTCTTTTTTGCTTCACTGATATAACAAAGACCATGGTGGGTCTTAAGTGTTGTTTTTGAAGTAAGCAGAAGCCACCAGGTGTCGCTATCTATGTAAATATGAAATAAGACCCATTTGTTTCTATGCTATAAATAGAGTAAAGTAGAGACTGCCACGTGTCATCTTCTGTAGGTTTCTAAAAAGGTAGCTAAAAGAAGCGGAGACCACCACGTAACCCTAGATGAGTAAAGCAGAGATTGCCACATGTCTTTTGATGAAGCAACAGAGTTTGCCACCTATCCCTGTGCTCCTTTTAAAAGTTACTCAGGTAAGAAATGCTACGAGTCTTATTTTATTTTAAACTATTGAAGTTTCAAGGAAGTGGATTGCGATAGGTGTCAAAGGTAGAATGCTCATAAGCAAAGATACAAAAAGAGTATAAGTTATACAGAAAGTACCGCGCGTCTTTGATAGGTGCTACGGAACCCACCAAGTGTCATCCTTCGGTGTCTCCTAAAGTAATAAGAAGGTTTTCAAGAAATTGGCTAAGTGTTACCTAACATTTAAGAGAAGTGAGTGTCCTGCAATCTGTTTCAGCCAATGAACTGCTATAAGACAAAGCATTTCAGAATCTATAAAATATCTTCTGTTAGACACTTCCAATTTGGTTAGATTTTAGCTGGGCCATTAGATTGGGAACAAGAAGATAATCCAGAGTGAATCCAAGGCTATAAATAAGGGTGCAGAGATCACCAGAAGGAATCATCATCAGATACCAGAGAGAATTTTTTGAGAGAATTATTGTCAATAGTTTAGACTTTCTAGAGCTATGACTAGGAATATCATTGGATTTTGTTCTATCTTCTTAAGTTGGAAGGTTTATGTAACTGTGCATGTTTTTGTGCCTCTTATATGACTAGAGAATCAATGAGAAGATTGAATCCTATGCCTTCGTTGATATTTTCTGTGTCATTGCAAAAGTAGTCTAGGCATTGTTGTCAAGAGTTTAGACTTTCTAGAGCTATGATTAGGAATGTCATTTTCCTTTGTCTCATTTTCTTGAGTTGAAAAGTTTATATAACTGTGCGTATTTCTGTGCCTCTTATGTGACTGGAAAATTCAAATAAGAAGATTAAACCTTGTGCCTTTGTTGACATTTTCTGTATCACTGCAAAAGTAGTCTATGCTGTGAGCCTCTATTTCTATTGTTTCCATCTTTTACATTGATCACACACTTGTTTGCTCTTAAATGTAAATGAATCTTACATATAGTCTCACTGTGCTCTGGATTAAGGTCGAATTACATTCAGGCACATCACCATTGTTAGATTTTCTTTCTTGCATTTGTGTTTTTGTTAAAATTCCTGTCCCTTTTCCTAGTATACACTTGATATAAAGAAAAAAAGCTTCTCAAAAATTAGGAGGTTGTTTCAAGTCGCAAGTCCCACATCTTAAAACTTCCCATTGTTGGTGTTAGAGTAAGCACAATTTTAAATCATCAACACAAACCAAGTTTCAAGATGTGGAAGAGTACATTTAGCATCAACAAGAGGTTTTGGCTAGTTTGAGAGAGAATTTGGCCTTGGCACAAAATAAGATGAAGCAACAAGTAGATCAACACCATAGTGAGCAAAATTTTGAGGTGGGTGACTGGGTATTTGTATATTTGTAGCCTTACAAGTAGATGTCCTTGAAGTAATAGAAAAAGGACAAAAAACTTGCTCCTAACTATTATGGCCCTTATCAAGTTCTATAGAAAATTGGAAGTGTGGCTTTCAAGCTCGAGTTACCTCATTCATCTCGTATACACCCAATATTTCATGTTTCCTATTTGAAGGTCATTGGATAGAAAGTTTTAGCCCAAACAGAGCTCCCAAAACCAGATGAATAAGGATGAGTCATTTTGGAACTAGAGAAGATCCTCTAAAAAAATAATAAGAGGTTGAGAACTAGAGAGATTAGGGAATATTTGATCATGTGGAAGAACCTGAGCAGTGAAGATGCAACTTGGGAAGGTGAATATTTTCTGCAACATCTAGATTTGTTCAATATTGAGGATAACATTAGTTTGAAGGGGAAGGGCATGCTATGCCCCTAACCTATCACATGTATTAGGATATGAATAACTAACTTGTGGCTTACTTATCCCTCTTTGATGTTATATTACATTTCTCTATGCATTCATTTGGTTAGTAGGTCAGCCTATGGAGTAACCATGGCCTAGATAGACTATATATAGAAGGTAGTGGGTAATTATTTATCATCATATTATGAACTCTGATCTTATTGAATATTATGGAGGTTTCCCCCTTGAAGTGGCTTGTATATTATCATATATTCAGGTATATTTTAGTCATGTTAAGATCTATTTCTGCTATGCTACTTTATTGTTGAAGTAATTTCATTACAAAGGCTAGGTAAGTAAAGGGCTAAGAGCCTAGACACTTCTACATTATACATGATACTATGGGAAGATCAGGAACACCTTCCCAAGGGATCAATGACATCTCAAGGTTAAATGAACCTGTATTGGACATCTCACATCATGAAACATCACATGATCACTTACATCCATCCTATTTTGACTCAAGTAGTGATATGAAAAGAGGGTTAGAGATAGAAGGAGAATGATGAGGACATATTCCATGGAGATCAATAACACCTTCCCAAGGAATATAGTACATATAAAAGGCTTAGATCACCTAGATGGAATATATCACCTCTCTCTTAGTCCAAGCATCACCTACATCTAAACCTAGTAGAGCATGAGACAGAGTTGGTTTAATATGAATTAACAAAGGGAGGTACATGAGAATGAGTAATATATAAGGGGTCAAGGAGTGAAATGGAAGTTTTTTTAAAAAATTATAAAATTCCTCACTCTTTCTCTCATTCAACATCTTTCATTCTATGCCTAGACACCTAAAATAAGCACCTACAGCCAAGAGGCCTAAATGGCCACACACATAGGTCAATCTAAGCATAGATGAAAAATGACAATTTGAAGGTTTTAAGAAGGGCGACAAGATGGTATGTAACACTAAAATAGGCATGTTTAGACCTAATTATGGCTCTTATTACCTCTAGTTTATCTAATCAGACTAATGAAACCTCAAATCTCCACCTATAGTTGGTATGACCACCTTCAAGACTAATTGAGCAATAATGCCTAAGAGACTAAATGGTATTTTTAAGACCAATAACAGTTGTCATGGGGACTAGGGGATTGTTTTTCATGTTCATAAAGGTCACAAATCTTAGAATAAGTTCTTATTTTAGATAAAATGCAAGAAAGTAACAGAGTTAGGGTCAAGAACACCATTCTATCAAGAAACCTTGAGCTTGATTCAAGGGGTTATAGAGCATATTGGGAGTATAAATGATGATGATAGCTATTATAACATTATATAAAAGGTGGAATATATCCCAAGGAACCATTTAGAACAAAAACCAAATTCTCTCACACCTCCTCAAGAAAGTACAACCTTCTCGAGCTCTTAAACAAGCCTAGAAGCTAAGGAATGGTCACTTTCTTATGATTGGAATGGTATAGAGAAGTTTCATGGGAGTATAATATCTTAGGGGGTGTTAGAGGCTTTTGTATACTCAAACTTAGTGACGTTATTTTTTGTATTAGGCCTTTGTTCTTTATGAACAATTGTTAAGACCTGAAGCAACTCTAAACCTTCTAAAAACCCTTCTAGGAGGTCAATGGAGAATAAAGTGGAGAATATGCATCCAAATTCAAAATTTTAACCCTATAAATTAGTAAAATATAGTCTCTTAAGGTCCTCCACATGATATTTATTTGTACATGCACCTGTACATATTTGAGAAAAAATATATATTTTGCATGTTTTTAAGACAAAAAGGGGTGTTGAAGTATGTGGATGAATTAAAATCATTAGGAGAATATATTTGTGTGTTATTATACCTATTAAAGTCTAAAAATCCATACAAGATAACCCATAAGTGTTCAAACAAATCATATTTTTCAAAGTAATATGAAAATGCCTTAAAAGGAGAAACTTGCCAAAAGCTATTTCATGGTTTGCGTACTTATACAACATCCCAGAACTTAAAATTTGGCATGGATAAGGGTCTTAGGCTAGGTAAAGTGAATAAAATACTTTTGTCTAGTTTCACATTTGTGGGTAGTCATTTGGGCTAAATTTCTCTTTCTAGGCCTAAGAGGCATAAATAGGCCTAATTAGAGAGAGAAATCACAGAAAATGAGTACTTATACTTGGATTCAGATCATGAAATGTTTTATGAATCTATAGTGGGATGGAGGGTACTAAAAAATGTGCTCATTTTGTCAAGGTAATTCATACATTTTCCTGGACAAGGAACTTTATAGGTTTTGTAGGACTACAAGGAATGGGTGCTAAAACATGCTGGAGGAGCAAAATTGCATATTTTGGGATACTTGATGGTTCCAAATGAATTTTTTTAGGTCTAAATTCATTTTGAGAAGCATTCTAAGGATTAATTTTACCTGTTTCAAATCAAAACCCAATTTTCTGTCTCCTATGCATCTTTGCTCATATGAACAAATCAAGTGCTCAAATCCACTAAATGATGCATAAAATTTATTCAAGAGGATTTATTGATGTTTTTCTCTCCATAATATTCATACTCATGTTTTAATAAGTCATGAAGTTTTTGGGATAAGGATTCAAAGTTTGAAAATGTCTTAAAGACTCCTAAGAAGACCCTCCTTCCTTCTAATGCCTAGTTAAAGAGGACAAAGTCAAAGCAATTGCAAAAGTATTATAACATACCTTTTAAGGAGGAAAGACATAATTAATGGTTTAGGATAAGGTTTCAACTAATTACTTGATCAATACATGATGACCTATTTTCAAGGAAGGAGATTTATTCATCAAGGAAGATAAACAACCAATAATATAGGGTGTGCAAGTAAAGATGTAGGTACTTCAACTGGTGAAACATAAAAAACCAATTACCAAAGACTCCTTAAACCTTCCAAAAAATTATCCCGCAACATATATGTCACTTTTGATAATGAATAAAAGATAAGCATAAGGAAGTGCTACATTGGAGTTTGGAAAGGACCTAGTGAATGTTTCATCTCCTAGTTTTTAGTTTTTACTTTGTCTTTCTCTCCCCTTTCTCATTCTCACTATATGTAAGCCTATGTTTGGACTTTGAAAAAATCCTAAACCTAAGTTTTTCTAAGTCCATGCTCATAAAAAAAACTTGTACTTACCTCTTTCGAATGAATAAGATTGAATTAATGCCTCCTCAAAGCTTGTGACTAGTGTATGTTCATGGTGTGTTGATAAATGGTAGTGATAGTACATGATTCATTTAATTTTGTCTTCTCCTATTTACCTATTTGTAGGTGTTATTTCACCCTTAAAGTTTGCATAATGTGTTTAAATCATCTTGTAAGTATGCCAAGTGTAAGCTTTCCTTAGTGTTTTTGAGAAACTTATTGATCAGCTACCTTAGATCATCCATCAAGCTGAGATTTTATGTGAAATATTGATGTTTGGAGACTATTTTGAGAATTTAAATCAGTTCCATGTTCTTATTCAACATTATTAGTGCATATTAGATAAGTGGAAGACACATTTTGGTGTATCACCTCAATTAGATAGGTTTTCCTTTAAGTTTACCTTCCTCTTTTTTTTTTTATAAGCTGGTAGTGTCGAGTAGAGATACTAATTGATACATCAAAGGGAGATAACCCTTATAACCTAGAGATTCAATCCATCTATTAGGCTACCCATAGCCTAGGATTATCTCCATGTTACTTCAAGTTGTGAAGGCTTGAAACTACCTTCATAGGGGTGCAAGTCTAATAGATAACCATTTTTGGAATGCCTAGTGGGACCCAAGTCCAAAGAAGTAGAAGGAATGTTGGTTTTATTATTATACTAATTAGCCTTTAGAGGCATTCAAAACATCAATGACATCTTCAAATTCTATCAGTTGGTTCTAGCAACCCAGACATTGGTTCAAGTAAGTTGTGTTTTGAATTCACTATCTTGATGAAGTTTGATGGTTGTGTATGAAGATAATTCCTATGCTATACTTCCTTATCACCTTCATTATGAGTTATACAAGCCTAGCCATGATCCATATCAACACTATCATGATCCATATGAATTTTTTTATGAGCCTATTCAACCTTACCAAGAGTATTATTAGTTCTATGATTAGTCTTGTCAAGAGTATGATGATTCATATAAGTGTTATAGTGACCCTTATCAGCCTCACTTTGACCATGACTATATACCTCAGTAGCCTTATCAAGACTTTTATTAGTCATACTCACCTGATCTTACTCCATTTCTAACTCAAAATCATGATTTTCCTTCCACAACCTTGTTGGAATTCAAGCCAAATATGCTAAAGTCTGAAGGGGTGATGAGAGTATGGGATAGAGAGTTAGATATGATTCCTTTTCACCTCATAGAGAAGATGAAGAAGATAGTACAAATGTTGATAGATAGGTGGGCAATAATGTGAGATAAAAATCAGTATGTTATGACTTATGAATTGCATGAAATGAGAACCATGATCTAATGGTGGGTGAATAGGTTAGTGAGATGGGAAAATCAAGAGATCTAACCAAAAAAACCTCAGCCAACTCTTCCTACCCCTTGTCAAACTTCTTGTATTCCAAGTTTCCTTCTAGTTACACCTACCCTTCCTCAACAAAACAAGCTTATTTCATCTTGAAGTCCTTCTTGGACTATGACTCTTGGTTATTCCATGCCAAGTCTTGTGGATGAATCTCCTCCCAACACTATTCAAGAACCCTCGTATTTACCATATCATCCCTCTTATGTTACTTGTTAATATGAAGTCATTGAGCGTTCTCAAATGGAGCCTCCAAGAGAGTCAATTCAACCTCTAAGTGAACCTACTGGTTTCAAAGTCCTAACTTGGAACCAAGTAGTTAAGTCTTAGGAGAAACAAGAGGAAAATAGTCAAAATTCAGAGTTTGAGCCCAAATAATACCTTGTGAATATTCAAGTCCCATTTCCCCTTCCTCAAGAACCTAAGGTTATTCCATCTTGGAGGAACATCCAAGAAGGATATCAAGACAAAAAGATGTCTTAGTTGAGAAGGATGGAAATCAATTTCTAGCTGAGATGGAATCTCAAGAAGACTATAATAAGGTTGAAATAGTTGTTGAGAAGGATGAACCACTCATAAGATAACTCAACTTACTCTCTCTCTAAGCATTCTTACAAGAATATTCCATTTCCAAGACCTCAAATTGAAAAATTGTTCCCTTGATCCCCAAGAAAACTCATGAACTTATTCATTTCCCTCCCACCATATCCCTTCTTAAAGAGGATCATGTTCTATGGAAGATAAATGAAGAAGTTACAACTGCAAGTGATTTTAAAGGAAAGTATGGTGAAGATGAGGAAAGAATGCATGAAGATTAAATCTTTATTGGTACTCCCCTTGGTGAGAGAAAATGCATTGTATCTTTCAAACTAGATGAAGAAGTTGTAGTAAAAGATGAAGGATATGTTGACTTGTTCCAAAAGCTATCTTTTGGTATGATTGAACATGAAGAAGAGAAGGTAAATCCTTATTTTTATCTCCCTTGTATTATTTAAGAACATAGTGAATACTTGTTTGAATCTTTAGAATTAGGTTACTCACTTCTCCCAGGTGATTATGAGTTGACTAAGGCAATAAGAGGTATTTTTGGTAAACCAATCAATAAGCTAGAGAGTGCCAATCTTGAAAATTTGCCTTTTCAAGAGGCATCCTCACTAGATGGTGATTTTTTAAAGATAATCACCTTGAATATGAATTTTCAATATAGTTCACCTATATGAATATATAAAACAAGAAATAAACCCAAGGAAAACTCTTGGGTCCCACCGGGTGTCCCAAAAATGTTTGATTAAATTTTGTCTATTTTGAATTTAAAGGAAAATAGATAAAAGGATGGGGATAAGTGATTAGAATGAACTCAAATTTAGTTTGTGCATCATATCTAGATGTTGTGAGTACTCCTCTTTGGTTGGGGAGGACTACCTGTAGATAAGAAAACACTACCACAAGATGTTAGTAGATAAATGAGAGGGCTGCTAAGCTACGTGCTTGTTCTAAGAAGTGTGAAGCTTCCCTAGAGATGACAATCCACTTTTAAGAGACAAAAGAATAATAAATAACTAAAAGAGAGATAAATAGAGATTAAAAGAGCGATAAGATTACCATTTTTAACAACCTATAGGTAGTAAAGAGTGACAGGGTGCAGGTGATATGCTTTATCAGTGCTTTAGAAGTTATCTACGTAGGTTTATAAAGAAGTTTGGGAAATTGACAGTCATCGACATTGGTAGAATAGTGATTAATATTAGTTATGCTACTGAGGTTGGTAATGAGATGACTAATGTTAGTTAGGCTACCAAGGTTGGTAGGGGCAATAATTGTTTGAGAGATTGAAGAAGACTTTTTCAAGTCTAGGAAATGGTTTGGCTTAGGTCAGAGAGGTTGAGAGAGTTAGAAGAGGATGTTTATGAGTTGGTTAGGTTTGGTCAGGGGTTTGGTATGAATCTAAGGGGAAACAAGAAAGGAAGCTTTGTAACTCCCTCATGGGTATGATCAGAGGTGCATAAAGTAGTGCAGGGTAGATATGGAGAAATAGAAGAATAAATATATAAATGACCTATGGTATTAGTGATATACTTAGCTATGGATGATAAGTACCAAGTTGATAATCCCTATCAGGGAGTCTAAATTTGAATGCATAAATAGAGAGAACAAGCATATGCTGTTGGTCCTCAAGAGCTTAGTTGCTAATGGTGATTGACTTACGTAGGGTGATTATAAGCTTATATGTCAAAATTAAAATGTCAAGAACTTGAATGAGAGTAAGAATCAATTTTATTAATTTTTGCTCACCTAAACTAGAGGTTAGAGTTTGGCTTATATTACTGACATCGGTGATCCCACCAACATCAACAGGTATCTCACTGACGTCAACCATGGGTTGACTGACATCGATGGCCCTAGAATAGGTAAACCTTTCTATTTTTGGCCTATTTTCTATTTTTATGAGTGCCAAGTGTGATACCCATTATAAAATGGTAAAAATGGGAGGTTAGAAAGGAAGTAGTTGTTTAGGAATTTATTTTGGAAGTAGGAATAAGTCTTAGGCAGTTAGGATGAGGGGACCAGTTCTTAAGGTGACTCATCAAAGGATAATTAGTCATAGGGCAAGGTGGCTAGGTAAGGTGGCAATAGGGGTTTTTAATTAACTTAATTAAGTATTTTAAATTAATTAAATGTGTGAGGGGTAAAATTATGGGTTAGGGAGATTAATTATTATTATTAAAATAAACCTAGGGGGTTTTGACATAGGGAGTTATGCACGTGTGTGTGATGTAATTTTGGTGTCTACATTTACCCCTTTTTTATCTTATAATTTGTATCAACATGTTGCAAGATAAAAACAAGAGTTAGATGCTCTAAGTATTAGATGGGGTATCCCCCCTCAAAATGGGAATGAATGGAGGAGAAACTAGAATTGGGTACCGATTTGATAGAATGATAATTGGGTGACTAGTGGAAAATTGAGCATTGCTGCATCTAATGAGCTATAGTTGACAATGTTAACAATAGACAAGGTTAAGGAGGACTTGGATATAAATAACTAAAGCACCACTTATAAGTGATAGCTAATGGGTTAAATAAATCAAAGTTATAGCTCCAATGGTCAATGTGTCCCAAGTATTTGAGGTTGAAAGTGCCCCTAGAAAACACAAAAGTGGTTGATGGTGATAGAATGGACTTAGTTTCCATCTAAAACACCTAAAATACATGCATGTGCATAATAACCAACTATAGTCAGGACAAGCAATGTAGACCTGGTGTAAAAGGGTCAATGAGCGAGGAAATATTCATGATATCCAAACATAGTCATCGAGGGTGAAGATTTGATTTATCTTCAATATCATTTTGTTGTGGTTGGGGGAGATATATGTGATCTCTAGTTGCCCCAATGTATGGGTAAAGTTATGCAAAATTAGGTGTTTTTGTGGTGGAAAACATGTTTTGAAAGGTACCGATGTCAAAAATAGGTGTCGATATTGGTAATTAAAAGTGATGATGTTGACATAATTAGGGTAACATTGCTAATATTAGCACGTGTAAGGATTGACATCAATATGTTAGGTTAATATTATTGATGTTGATAGCTAACCAAACCCAACAAAAGGGGGTTTGGTAGCTAACCAAACTTATTTATAACTTGTTGATTAAAGATAAGAAATAGGGTATTGAGAGTGATTTGAGATGGTAGTTTAAGGAGGGGACCCAATAGGAGGTGTAGGACCATAGGTGCTAGTAGTGCCAGTAAGGAGGAGATGACAAGATGAGGTAAAACCCAAACTAATTTGATTTTATATTTGTAATTTTTAGTTTAAATGATAGGTGAATGTGTAGAAAATAGGATTAGGGGGTAGAAAATAGGTTAGGTTAAGTGTAGAAAAAGTTTGAGGGTAATTTTCTAGGGGAAATAGCTAGGTTAGTTTTGGGTCATTCAGTTAAACCAATTATTGACATCGATGAGATCGACTGATGTCAGCTGATTATCAACCAATGCAACTGACAAGGCACTGAGGTCAATCGATGTTGGTTGACCCAACATTAAGGTTAGTAGTATGCTACTGATGTTGGATGATACATAGGATGATAAAACACTGACATCAACATTGATGTCAACATCAGTTACTATTAAAAAATAACAAATAAGAGAAAGGGTGAGTTTATCTCTAGTGGGAGTAGTTAACTATCCTAATGGCTAAGCTAGCCTTATAAGACCTTGTGTCATATGAGTGCTACCTACATAGTCTAGTTTAGGGCCTCACGCTAATGTAGTTCTCCCAAAACTTAAGAAAAAGATCTAAAAGGGTGGTTGTAGGAAAAAAGGTAAAAATATAGATAAGAGGTCTAGGTTTATTTTAAAACCCAGGTTATAGTGTTAAGAGTCAAGAATATAGGCAGTGAGGCTTAGAGTTGGAATAGGCAAGTAGGCCTAGGGTAGAGAGAGAGAGATAGAGGTAGCGAAGCCTAGGGTAATTAGGAAGGTGGGTTTATGGCTGAGCTAACCTCAAAAGACCCCATGTCGACTGAGTGCCACCTATATATCTTGGTTTAGGGCCTTAGACCAATGTAGTTCTCCCAATGAGAAGGAAAAAAAGGTGGTGAGGGAGTAGATTAAAATGGATGTGACCTGATTCATTTATGTATGGATGTAGGTGAGGATGGAGCTAACACTATGAGACCATCTGCTAAGGTTATTGACATGGATGAGGAAAGATGTTACTCCTGATGAGTGGGGTCATATGGTTGTCATCAGTTTGGGAAGAGTATGATGATATTGTTGAGTTATATGGGATGTGTCACTGATGATCACATTGATTGAGAGGTGGGATCATACCACCAACACCTTCCATTTGTTAACCAAAGAGATGACAGTTACATAGGAGGATGTCTATAGGAATATATGACTACCACTCCAAGGTGAGGAGATTTTTGCATGCTTAAGAGAGGAGCATGATATATATATGGTCAGCTTATATGGGGAGCATGTCAGTAAGGTGACCTACCATTCTACTAGCTTTGTATATGAGCCACTCTATATGGCTGATGAGGATTAACATCATCTTAACATCTTGATGATGATTGGGATCATGATTTATACCCTACCCAATGTAGATGGAGGGATATTTTTGATTATTTTGACTAGTGTACTTACATAGATGATAGATTAGCAAACTATTTTTTCCTGGGGTCTAGTATTTTTAGCATAATTATACAAAGAGATATGGGGTTTGAGGTTGCATCAGTGATATAGTTTATATGTCAACCATCTCCTACGTTATTGGGTCTATGAGCACATCATGGTGACATGACCACTGGGGCTACCTACCATTATTAAGGCTAGCTTCAAGGTTGGATTTAGATAGTGGAGAGATGGGATGGCACAAACCTAAGTGGATGACATCATGTGAGACATCACCTATTATAGGCACATGATCGAGGGCCTAATCCCTAGAGATATCAGGGGGAGACTGTATCTTACATATCCAATTTTTAGAGGCTAGGAAAAATAGCTTATCGGGTTGTAGAGTACATTATGGGTCAGAGGGAGATAGGTTGGTAAGCTAAAGATGGTACCCATGGCATGATTTAGGAGACAATTTGGGCTCCTATAGGATATTTTACCTACCTTCCCTTGATACAGGAGAGATGACATGAGGCACCATTTACATTTCCCAAGGAGATCAATGGGATAGATTTTGAGGAGCTACTAATAGGGCCGGGTATTAGGGACCCAAGGTATACAACTACCTACAAAAATTGGTGGGTAGGGTTGCATTTGATGGTGAAGGTTAGGAGGCCACCAAAAAATTTACAGGGGCTAGTCTTAGGGGGGAGATGTAATGTTACAAGTATGAGATATAGTAGTATAGGCCCAAGATGTAGTGGTTTAAGATTGAGAGATAGCTTGAGCAGAGGTTTTATCCTTATAAGGGTAGGTAATGATGTTATAGGGTCAAATTGGGGTTTTGTAGGGTCAGTTCATAGCACTACAGGGCTAGATGACTATTTTACAAGGTCAGGTGACTGCAGTGATGATATAGAGAGATATTCTAAGAGTAGAAGTAGGCTAGGCCACTCGTCCTCCTCCACCATAGGGGCCAGTACAAGCTAGGCCATCATTAGGTGTCATGGGTCCTTTGTAGATTATATCAATGGTGAGGTATTAGACTAGCCTAGATGAGATTTCTTACTATGAGAGGGTGATTAGAGAGTTCTTTTAGATATAATGATATTCAGAGTTTAGAGAGCAAGAGAGGTCAATGTCATGGGTGATAAATTCTAGCTCACATCGATGTAGGTAGATAGAGAGTGGTGATGGTACTGCATCTTCATGACCTCAAGGAGAGCCTTGAGGATCTTGAGTATTAATGTTTTCTAGTTTTAATTTATATATGTTATATGTATACCAGCTTGTGAGCCAAATATGTGAGATATACATTTTTAGAGAGTTTTATGATGTTTTGATGACGTAGATGAGAAACATGTATTTGATCACATATTTATATATGAGATGTTCATTCATTGCCATGTGATTATTTGAGATGCATTGCGTATGTTCACGATGTTGATATGGATGATGTTCATTTATTGATATGTTACTTTAGATGTTAATGTTGATCATGTTATGTGATATTAGACTAGCATTTCCTATTGATGTAATGGTATATGCATAGTTGATTGGTTAGCTTTATCTTAGCATTTTTCCATATTTGTGATGGTCTATGCTTAAAATGAGAATGTTGGTCATGTTAGGCTATTTTAGCATTTTTCCATATTTGTGATGGTGTATGTGTAAAATAAATAGGCTAGTTAAGTAAATGTTGGTATTATTTTTGCATCTTAAATAAAGATATCGACATGTGATGTGGATAGAAAAATAAAAGGCAAAATGTTCATTCATTGGAAAAGATCATATTTTAGCACATAAATAGGCTCAATAAAATGAGCTTCTTTCATGCCTCATATCGTTGAACCATTGTGTTTGTTAGAGAAGTGTCTTGTTCACCTCATGTTAAGTGAGCTTCATAGTCCCTTGAAAGAGTATGAGGGGAAAATGGGTAGAATGACAGAAAATGTTTAGATGGCATAACCTACTAAGTAGAAATGATATTTCCCTTTTGTGGGTAACTCAAGACCTAACATAGGCAAATCCATGACTTAATTTTTTTTATTTTTTATTTTTTTATTTTAGTGTAGGTTGATCAATGCGAGAAGCCTACAATGGGATTTTGTATAGGTTAAGGTTGTGTAAAAAGATGGGGAGCCTTTTGAATTTATTTTTTCCATTGAAAACAAATCTTATCTTAACAATCCTTCAAGGGAGTGGTATAAGCATTTATTTTAATTTTTAAATAACTATCCTTCAAGGGAGCAGTCTATGGATAATAGCAGAGGGAAGTTATGTAGCTATCCTTTAAGGGAGCAATCTATGTTGAAAAACATAACTTGAGATTTTAGAACTTTTTTCAAATATCCCATTTTTTTTACTTTTAGTCATAGACAAGATTATAGAGGCTTAGGAGTTTTTCACTATGAGGATAAAACCATACCATTGTGTAAGTTATCTAAGTGTATAGGAGTAAGGGTGAAGAGGAAGGGAAATGAATGTAATGGGGATGCTCAAGGGATGAGCTCAAGTTAAACATGAAGTAAAATGATGTTGTTTTAACAAAATAATGGTCATAGATGTAAGGCATTTGAAGGCTCTGGTTTTGGCCTTCTTTTGAGAGAAGACAAGCGATAAGTTCCTGAACCATACTTGTGAGTTATGATATAAGGTCCAAGCTAATTAGGAGTAAATTTACCCCATTTTATTTTCTCCATATTTGTCACATGTTGATTTTCTTTCAAGACAAGATCTCCTATATTAAAATCTTACTCTTTGAGGTTTTTTTTATAAAAATGTTTGATACGCTCTTGATAGATTTGGAGGTGGTTGAGGGCTATGAGATGACACTCATCAAGAAATTCAAGTTGGGCCAAATGTTATTGGAAAAAGGCATTGTTAGTAAGTATATCATGTAGATAAATGTGAAGAGAAGGAATCTGAACCTCAAGAGGTAAAACAACCTCCATCTCATATACCAATGAAAAAGGTGTAACACCCGTAGGGGTTCAAATACTAGTGCAGTAAGACCATAAAGCAAAAGGAATGTGTATGTGCCAATCCATGCCCGTATCATTGAATAATTTCATGAGAATCTTAGTCAAAGTTTTATTAAAAGTTTCTGCCTGTCTATTAGCTTAGGAATAGTATGGTGATGAGAAGCTTAACTTGATTCCAAATACATCATAAAGACTTTGAACAGTCTTATTTTTGAAAAACTTGCCATTATCTATTATAATCTTGTGAGGTATACCAAATCGATATATGATGTGATGGTTAATGAAGTCAAAATTTTTGTCAAATTTTATGGAAATGAGAGGGACAGCCTTGACCCACTTGGTGAAGTATTCAATGGTAGTAATGATAGAGCAATGACAGAGTGATGAATGAGGGTTAATCTCTTTGATTAGATCTAAGCACCATTGGGAGAAGGGCCAAAATTCTTTGGCAACTTGTAATGCATGAATAAGAACATGAATGAGGTTAGCATGTTGTTGACACTTAATGCAACACTAGATGTAGTTAGCATAGTCTTGATGAAGTGTGGGCCAATAATAGCCAAGTCAAAGAATATGTTTATAAATTATGTGACCATTGAAATGCCCACCAAAATCCCATCATGGACTTCCTTAATAGCAAAGGAGTCTCATTACTAGTTAGGCATCTAAGGAGAAGACCATCAAAACCTCACTTGTAGAGAAGTCCCCCTAGTATAGTGTAATGAGCGGCATGTTTTATGAAGGCTTGCTTCCCATTATTAGAAAGATTAGGAGGGGTAATAGAAAAGGAAAGATAATTTGTGAGTTATTTGTACCATAAGTCTTATGGGTTGGTTGTTACATTTCTAACAAAGAGGATGTTAGCTGAGATGTAGGAGGGTAATGTTAAGTGATGTACAATGACATAGATTCTTGAGGAGGAGGATGAAGAGGGTATGTGTGAAGCAAATGAAGTCATCATGTCAATAAACTTATTTATAGATCAATGAACAATTTTCAAGAGATAAGAGTCAAATGATCCCAAGAGTGCATCTACACGATGTTTATACCACTATAGAATTTAATTTTTACATAGGTAGGAACCATTAACTTGATTAACCACTAGCTAAGAATCACCAAAAATGGTTATGGATTTGATACCTAAGAAGAGAGCTATTTGAAGTCCTAAAATCAAAGCCTCATTTTTGGCCATATTGTTAGTGCATTCAAAATCTATTTTAAATGACAAAGGCATAGGATCACCATTTAGAGGAATTAGTATGACCCTTACACCTCCACCATATTGGCATTTAGATCCATCAAAGGACATCATCATTTGAGAAGAGATGTCATTGGTGGAAAGTGTTGCAATAGATTCATCAGAGAATTCAAGATTTGAAGGTTGGTTATCAGGGAAAGGGGCAACAACTAACTGGTCCATGATTGTTTTCCCTTTAATTAATTTTTTCTAAATGAAATCTAAGTCAAATTTAGTAAGAAGCATGAGCCATCGAGCTACGCGTTGGTTGTGATAAGGTTTTGAATGCATGTATTTGATAGGATTAGTATGGGTGACCACATAAGTTTTGTGATTTAGGAGATAATGGAAAAGCTTAGAGGCAAAAAAGACCAATGCAAGGCAAAGTTTTTTAGTATGGGTATATTGAGTATCATAATCAATAAGTGTGCGACTTATGTAATAAACTGCCTGCTCTCGATGTTGGTCATCTTGATGTAAAATCATAGCACTTAGAGAATGGTCTATTGTAGAGATGTAAAGGTAATACATATAATTTTCCTTAGGTGGAATAAGAAATGGTGGGGAAAGGAGGTACTGTTTAAGTGCATCATAGGCTTTGTGGTAGTTTGTATTCCATTGGAAGGAGACATCCTTTTTGAGGAGATAATGAAAGGGTTGGCAACAATCTAATAGCTAGGAAATAAAGCATCAAATTGATTGAAGTTTTCCTTGTAGGCTGTGGAGTTGTTTGATATTAATAGGTGGAGGCATCTCTAGGATTGCTCTAACCTTAGCAGGATCAACCTCGATACCATGGAGATAAATTATAAAACTTAAGAGTTTACCAAAAAGAACACCAAAAACACATTTATTTGGGTTTAGTCGAATGTTATATTGGAAGAGATGAGTGAATATGGTTTTGAGAATTGTCAAGTGTTTTTGGTGAAGTTTAAACTTGCTGAGTAAGTCATCTACGTAATCTTCCATAATTTTGTGTAGAAGATCATGGAAAATGTAAGTCATGGAATGTTGGTAAGTTTTACCAACATTTTTTAGGCCAAAAGGCATGACCCAATAATAAAAAGTTCCCCATGGGTTAATAAATGTGGTCTTGTGTTGATCCTCATGAGTAACTAAGATTTGATTATATCTAGAGAATCTATTGACAAGCAAGGTTTAAATCATGATAGTTGGTGCAAATATAGATTCCCCGATCACTTTTGTGACATGAATAATATTGGAAATCCATTACGGGTAGTTGATGGGTTGGATAAAGTTAACAGAGGAGGCATTGGAGATCTTCTTTGATAAGGAGAGTGATACAAGGATATATTTTGTGAAGTTTCTACTTAATGGGTTTAGCATCTCAATTGGTGACAATGTTATGGGTGATGATAGAGGGGTCAATACCAGGCATGTCATTGTAAGACCAAGCAAAGGCTTTGATATGGTCATTAAGAAATGTGGTATAATCAACTTGCTTAGAGGAATCTAAAGATTGGCCAATCTTGAGGATGCAAGGGTTATCATGAGAGGGCAAGTTGATGTCAATGGTTGATTCATTTAACATAGCTTGGGTTTTGGATGGGAGTGATCATTGGATATAAGAATCATCTACACCCATGTAGGTGAAAATTGTGTCATCATCCTAACATTTGATAGTGTTAATAGGGGGAGAATATTCATTAATTATTTTAGGATGAATGAGAATAAGGGACCTTATTTCCTTACCCTAGTGATAGGTGAGAGGCCCCAAATGGATGGCATTTATGGAAAAAAATTAGGAGGTATAGATACCTTTGATTCTATGGGTGATGGTGGAGAAGAAGGCAGATAAGGAGAGACTGGTTCTTCAATAATTGGTTCATGGGAGTTTTTAGGGAGTTTATTTGGTTCATCATATCCCACCCCATGCCTTTTTTTAGTATTTTCAATGGTGTTTCTAGTAGGATATTCAATAGGCATGTGGACACCTTGTTTGTAATGACCTAAACCAAATCCTTTCCAAGCACACCTATATAGGTAGGTGCGAGTGAATCTAGGGTTACTTAGGAAAGAGAAGTTACAAGTGAATGTTTGTGGTGAAGAAGATGGGTTGCTGATAGTGATAGCTTGATCAATTCCACCATATGTGAAATTGGTTCAAAGATTTGGAGGGTCATAAGGGACGACCATACCAATATGGGGGTCATAATTTGGGTACATGTGGAGGCTTCCATATTCTTGTGGAGTATAGAACATGTTGAGTGTTAATAAATGATATTCACCAAGTGATAAACATTGAAAGGTCTCCTCCATGAGATCTTTATCAAATTTTTTTGTTACTAGTATCTGTGTAACAGTAAGAGTAGAACTTGTGGAAGCTTTAGAAGAATCATGTAAGGAGGATGATGTTTTCAATGGGATGAGAACACCATTGGAACTATAGGTCATATTACATGTTTTAAATGGAAGTGGGTCAATAGGTATAACATGTACTTGTCCATCATGCTCAAACTTGACACAATGATGCAAAGTCAAGGGTACACACGCCATAGTACATAGCTAAGGTCATCCAAGTAGTAAGTTTTGTTAGAACTCTCCTTACACAATATAGAAGAGCTCAAGAATTATATGGCAACTTACATGAATATGTAAGACAATAGTTCCCACTGTAGTAGCTATAGTGTCATTAAAAGAATGGAGTACTGCATTAGTTTGAGACATGCTATTGTCAGGAAGGGCTAGCTATTTGTAGGCATGGGTGGAAATAATATTAATACTAGATCCCTCATTAATAATAACTCTCTTGGTATGAGTTTGATCAATATATGCAATAATAAAAAGAGTAGAATCCTAATCCTCAAGGTGTTGAAGCGAAATTTTTGAATTACTGAAAGAAATTAGGGAGGCAAAATTAAGAGAGCCAACCAAAGCTGTAAGAGGTTGGGGATCATTTGATTGTACCTTAATTTCTTGAAAATCACTAGTCAAAGCTTGATAATATTGTGATGAAATTTAGATTAAATCATACAAATACATCTTCATAGGAGTTTGGTGAAACTGTTTCACCATTGAGATTTGAATAACATCTGAAGATGTTGATTTAGGAACACCCAAGATGGAAATATTAGGATTAGTAGGGGGAGTGTCTTTGGTGAAGGGATGGGTCCAAGGTGTAGTGACCTTTTTCTTAACTTTATCCTTTTAGTTTTGTGATTGTGTGGCTACATTAACTATGTTGATTTAAAAAATTGGTGAGGGAGGTGGGAAAGGGGTGACAACAACATCTTTGGGTTTAATTTTTGGTGGAATGGTAGGAGGCACTATAGATGCCAAAGGCATAATAATAGGAAGGTTAACGGTAGTGTCATTGAAAAGAGTATCAACATCAAAGTGTTGCTGAATGATTATTATGAGGGTTTTACAACTCTTAGTATCATGTCCAGGTGAACAATGATATAAACAAACTTGTGTATCATCAAACCAAGATGGATTTGATCTAATAGGGCTATAAGGCTTAATGGGAGGAAGAGTTATTACCGAAGCTTACAATAATTGATGTAAGAAAAAGCTTTGGGAGCCTACAAGTGGGCTCGCACTTGTTGTACTAATAAGAGTGGACACCTTTTCTTTTGGTATTAGAAAAATAATTTTACATGGTATCTTGTTTAGAGATGGTAGAGTTACATGTTTTGCTATCACTTTTTTAGTGTCAAATGTGAGAGGTCTACTAGATGGCAAAGGTAGGAGTGGGGGTAGTTTAACCTTTTGTTTGGCTTAGTTAGATTGTATTCTAACTAAAGTAGAAGGATGTAACCCCAAAATAGATGATAAAGTTGGGGGTTGAAGAAGAGATTGATGAGGTATATAAGGCTTAACATTCTTCCATGTTTTAGGGTGAGAAAATATAATTTATGGTTGAGGAGTCAAATCTAATTTCACTTGTGGATGAATTAAATTGGAAATGGGGCATACACCTAAAGGCCTGATATACTTTAATGTAATGAATTCCTATGAGGATGAGGGTTCTAACATAGATGGCTGAAATTCTAGTGCTTTTAGTGAATAAACTCTATTTTTGTCAAAGACTTTAGGGTAAAGTGTAGTAAGAGTATTGGCAGTAAAGGTTGACATTCATTGTGTTGGATATGGAGTTTTAAGCCAGTCCTAAAATGCCACATGGTCAAGTTTTATGGAGTTAAAAAATTATAAACTTTTCACCAAATGTGAAAAGGGTTTTGACAATGTTGATGTAGCCCTTATAGTTGCATCTTTAGAAAGCTATAGTGTTTGGGAAAGAGGGAAATTGTTGGTTTTTGATACTTCAAGCCAAAGATGAGAAAGAACCACAACGAGGTCTTCTTCAACTGAGACAGGAGAAGAGACTTAGTCTACGATGGGCAGAGGGGAGGTAGGAGAAGTAGGTTCCTCAAAAGGATAAAGCATAGGTATTATGGCTCCCTCAACATATGGGTGAGGCATGGGTAAAGTATGATCCTCCATAGGTAAAAGAAAAGGTAAGAGCAGTGTAATTGGATTAGGTAAGATAAGTTTCTCATCTATTATGGAAGTAAATGACATGGAATCTTTTAGGTACAAAGGCAAAGTGGGTGAGGTATCACTCTCTATAGGTGGAGGCTCAATAGGGGAAGAAGGTTCCTCAAGAGGGTATAATGTAGGAATGATGTTCCCTTCAACATGTGGTTGAGGAATTGGTAGAGTGTGGTATTCAAGTGGTAAGAGGATAGGTAATATTGATGTAAATGAAATTGGGATTATAGGCTCCTCAAGTGGAAAAAGGAGTGGCAAAGAAGGCTTTTCACCTTGAGGGGGTGGAACAAGTGAAATAGGCTTTTTTACTTGAGGAGGAAGAATGGGAAAAACATGTGCCACTGAATGTGGAGGAGGAATTGATGAAATAGGTGTCTCTTATTGAGGGGTTAGTTGAATTGAAGATAATGGAAAAACCATATTAATTGTATGGATATTATGATCTCTTGAGTTAGTTGTGGACTGGACAATATTTTGATCTGGTGAATGGTTGGGAAAAGGGTGCTTAAACACATCCATACTTTGATTGGGAGGTGTGTTAGGATTATCCAAGATGAGCTCACCTCTATCAAGCATATCTTGAACAATATTCTTGAGCATCTTGTAATTATTATAGTTGTGACCTTTAATTCAATGGTAACTACAAAACTCATCTTCCTTATACCAGGTTGGGATAGGATGGGAAGGGTCAAAATATATAGGAGGTTTAATCTGAGGAAGGGTTATGACACCTTATTGTAATAACTTCTCCAAAACAGATGTATATGACTCCCTAATAGGAGTATATTGTCTTTGTTCATACTGTTGTTAGAATTGCTTGGTCAGATTTTGAGAAGTGAAAGTATTTGATTGGTTTGTGGTTATGGAAGATGCTAACTAAATGACCACCGCATTAGCAGAGCTTTTAGCCTTTTGGTTATGTTGTTTCCAAAATAGGATTAGTCTATTTTTGGCAACAACCCCTTACGAAACTTGTCCATTTCATCTTTTGTCTCTCTAAGTTTGTTTTTGAGACAGGTTCTTGAATTCATTCTCATCTTGGCCTAAGAACGTGAGAGTAGTTACGATCTCGTTGAGACCAAGTGAAACCCTCCCCCAAACTACCTCTTCCAGAGTTGGTCTTTCCTTCTGTTTTCATGCATAGGCGGCAAATTTTGCCGCCAGTGCATTTTTAACCTTCGTAATGCAAGGGAAAATTTTTTTGCTGCCCCTACATTTTTTGCAAGGGCAATAAATTTTGCCACCCCTGCATCATGACCTGCAAGGGCGGCAAATTTCACTACCCCTACATCTGAATCACCCAAACATGCAAGGGCAGTGATTTTTACTGCCCAAGCATGCCTCAGTTTCTATATGCAACATTTATTGCCACACACAACGGGTTATTGGTGTTGTTTTTCACCCCATATAATCTGATTTGGGCCTCATTTTATTTCATTCTTCCTCCTCTCCTAATTTTTGCATCTGGATGACCCAGTGGATGAGTTGAAGTGTGTTTTGGTGGATTTAAGCTTGTGCACGCATGGCTTTTCAGGTAGGTCTTGCATTTGTTTTTCTTGTCCTTCATTTCTTAGCTTCTTTTTCCTCTATTAGCTTTGTTAGTTCATTTTTATTATTGTTTAGGTGTTTTTATTTTTTTTATTTTTCCCCTTTCCTCCGCCTTGTCCACGATTTTTCCTCTTGGGAACCTCCTAGGGCAGTGATTTTTGCCGTGTCTCCTCTCACCCATGGGTTTCCTTCCAAAGACCCACATGGATGGTGAAAAATTGCCGCTCGTGCCTTGACCCCCCAAACCCTTTTCCTTGCACAGGTAGCAAAATTTTCCACCCACGCAATCCTTGCATGTAGGGGCGGTGAATTTCACCACCCACATGTCCCCCCACGTAGATCTGGCCATCCCTGCAGGGGTGGCAAAATTTTCTGCCCCTAACCTTTTCTCTCTTGACATGCAGGGGTGGCAAAATTCACCACCCCTACATGTTTCTATCATGATATGTATGGGTGGCAAATTTTACCGCCCATGCAGGCAATCCCTACAGGGGCAGCAAATTTTGCCGCCCCTACTTTCTTCCCAGATTGCAAAGGCAACAAAATTTGCTGCCTGTGCAGGCCAAACCTGCAGGGGCGACAAATTTCATTGCCCTTACACTCTATCACTCCAACTTGTAGGGGCAGCAAATTTTGCTGCCCATGCATTCCTCCTCCAGATTTTCCTAACTCTGAAGGATTTTTCATCTTGTCCTTTTCTTTCCCTTTCTGCCTCATTTTTTGCACCTTTTTCTGACCCGACCTTTTTAAGTGACCTCCATTGACCATGATGACTTAAAATGCATTTTCACCAATTCATCCCCTCTCCCCTAATTTCGTGATCATGACTGTAGTACAATCAGAGAACTCTTGCTCATTGACGCCTGTTCGACCAAAGCTAATTCCAATGTCAGAAGTGTTTCCCAAAAAAGCAAAAATGATGAAGTACAAATACCAGGGCATCTTCTTGCTCACTTCGGTCACCTCTAATATTGATGACATTCGAGACACCAAAATTGGCCACGTGGACATGGCCGAGTTTGTAACTCGAATGAAGGCAACGAACCCAAGCACCGAAATAAAGAGGATCATCGAAAGCAACATCCACTTGGTTGCCGCTTTCCCAGTGGCATCACATCATACCAAGTTTGTTCTCTAATGTGCCTGCTTCTACAACAAAGAGACTAGGTCGGTCTCAGATGCCAACAGTAATGTGGTGATTCGGTTGGATCTTGAATTCATCGATAAAGTCTTTATGTGCCCTCCAGCTACTAAAGTAACCAAGATTGACTTCGTAGATGCCCAGAAAGAATACAACAAAGACCCTGAGAAGACAAAGAAAGTCATGAACAATAGGTGGCTAAAAACGCCCAGGTCCAGTCTATCTAGATGGCTGTAAAACTTCTCAAGGAGTGACTTCATTGAAGAAGTTGGTGACTTGATCACCCTTCTTAGTAGAGTGCGGGGCCTCCCATCTTCCTCACAATTCTATGAATGGATGTACCCATTCATCAAGATCATCCTCCAAGGAAAGCAGGTCATCTTTTGGGGAGAGCAGATCAACAACACCCTCTATGAGCAGCTAACCAAGGTACAAACTTCTTCCAAGTTTTATATGACTTCGTACCTTCTGTACATAGTTATCACAATGCAAACTTTTCTGAGCTTAACAACTGAAGGAGATAGGAAGTCAACCCTAGTGTACTCATATTACCCCCAGTTGACACTTCAAGGGTCAACCCATCATTTCAAAAGGGTAAATGACGCCTTTTTTACTGTATTTATATGCCTCTTTGACCCTCAATTTGAGTAAAAGAGAGTATCAGACGAGGCTTAGATAGTCGTCAATGACTATGGGTGTATGTTCTTGTAATTTTCCACTTTCTGCTATCTCTGGGTTGGCTTTTTCTAAGGGTACCCCTATATGCTCCCCAGGTTCCCTTCTGACAAATTGGTTCTAATGGAACTTTGCCGACAACTGGTTGTCATGCACACTAGACAAATGGAGCTGAAAAAGCCAGGTTTCAGGTTTCCAATCAAAATTGGTAGGTATTCCATTACAACAGTAGCCAAAGCCAAAGTCATGGAAATAAAAATGCAGATGGTCACCCTAAGCAGTTCAAGAGAAGAGATAAATTTGACTACAGGGAATCAAGGTCAAAATTAGGTGGAAGACTCAGTTTTATGAGCCCATGATTGAGGATATCTGGATCAACCTAAGGATGGCCAAAGAAATCAGAAAGATGGACTATTGCAAGCTGACCCTAGAGCAAATTGAATATCTGGGACTTGAAGAGATCCCCTCCAATCTGGTCGATGATGGGAACGTTATCAATAGCAGATACCTTGCTAAAAAGGTTGTTGGCTCCCCTCTTCCTCCAGCTCAATGGTCTTAGAAAGAACTGACTTCTCTAAAAAACATATTTGAACCAATATTGGCTAACACCAATGATTGGTTAGTAGCCAGAGGGATCAAACTGAAAGAATTTATCATAAGATCAGAAGCTGAGTACCAAGCAGAGTTGAAGAGGAAGACAGAGAATAGGACCAAGAACAAAGGCAATGTTCCATCCCCTTCTAGGCCCTCACAAGCCTAGAATCATCTTTGTTTTCAAAAAAGCCAAGGACTATTGAAGAGCCTAAAGTGGTAGCTAAAGAAATTGAAGAAATGAGCCCTCAAACACAGGCAGCTCAGCCAATGGAAATAGATGACCAACCAAGAGGACAACCAAGCACTGAACCTCTACCTTCACAAGAAGAAGCACAACCACTCAAAAGTGTTTCTCCTGCTTTGCCTCAATCTCCTGTGGCTTCTCTTTCTCCTCTCTCTCCTATCAGTGTTTGCTCTTCTAGAGCTGCCTCTCTTTCCAGGGTTATATTTGGCAATCCTCAAGGTGCTTCTGCAGGTACTCCTCGCTCCTCTAGGTCCATTCCAAATTTGTCATCTCTCTCTTTCAATCTAAGGGAAAGTTCTGCATAAGAGCCAAAATCAGTAATTGGTATAGTTTTGCCTATTACTCCAACTGTGACCACTTTCACCACTAGTAGTGTAGAAGCTGCCACGATAACGCTAGCTAAAAGACCCATTGCCATGACAAGTACTTCTCTCCCGCTCTGGATGTTAGCATTCACCCCCAAAAGAAAGAAGTTGGACATCTCTCCAGATGACTTCAACTTTGGAAAAATAGTACCGGTGAAAGCTAAGGCTCCGAAGAGGCCAAGAATCCTCTCAAAATTGGTCAAGGAAAAAGGGCAATTTTTTTTGGAAATAGCTAAGCCTCCACAGGACGCAACCCTTGAGGGTTTTGAAATGAGCAGCTATTCCATCTCTCATGTTAAACTTGGTAAAGTTACTCACGAAGGTGCGAAAAGTGACCTTCAGTCTGCTATGGACATCATGGTCCAGAAATTCGACCAAGAGAAGGAGATGCAAGATTATTATAAGGCCAAGATAGAACAACTGACCACTGTAATAAGAAGGTTCACTCTTCCCCCTAAAGCATCAACTCCAGAGGCCTTCTCAGTAGACGACCCTATCATTCAAAAATCACAAAAGACTTACTTAAAGGGAAAAGTCCTAGAGGACTACGTTGAAAAAATGCATACTCAAGGAGTTTCCTTGCTTACAGAGGTTGCAGAGAAAATAATCAAGATGAGGAAGGTGAGGGCAAAATTAGATGACTTGGTATCCCTTATCTCTCAGGAGATTGATAGTTTAAAAAAAAATATTAGCAAATGGAGGGAGATGAAAGATTTGAAGAAGAGCACCTTGATATCTATTGGTGTCATCTCCGACAAAGATTCTTACATTGAGATCAAGGAGTCACTAATCTTCAGGATCTAGGTACTCAAGGATTTAATTGAGGATCTCAAAGCTTTCAGAGATGCTAGCGAGAAGAGTGACACGGGCCTACTCAATAAACTAGAAGAACTGTCCTGTAACCTAACTTCGAGAGATAATCAATTTCTCTCTGCAGAAGAAATGATTCAGAGTTTCAAAGGGATGATTCAGAGAGATTTTGAAGAAAAGGCCTTCTCAATGGCCTCGGTGGATAATATCCTGGATACTCAGCCGACTCTGGATAATCTAAAATCTAGGTTAACTAGTCATGCTAAGGCCATCACAACATTGAAGGATGCCTTAATCAGAGCTAGAGTCATCTCTAAGAACACAGTTGTGCCAGACAATTTAGGAATTTAGGCGTCTATTGCTATGTATGATGCTCATCTGAAGAAATCTGGTAGCAAGAACTGAAATTCTTTTTCCCCTTCTCTCTTCTTCTTTCCTTATGCACTTTTGTTTTGTGAAAAGTGCATGCAATTTTGTAATATGTAATTACATGTAAAAAGTTCAAAAAAATATCTTAAAGTCAAAGATGAGTCATCTTTGACCAAGATATTTATGTATTTTATTATTTTCTAAATTTTGAGAGTTTCTCCCTATATATAGTGGAGACCTCTTTTGTAAATGGATCTTGGAAAAACTATGAGCAAACACTCTGCCAAAATTGAAGCAATTTTTGAGACTTTGTGCTCAAACTTGTAAATCATATTTTTTTGAATGAATGAGAAGCAGGTTTATTTTAGACTTTGTGTTGAGATTATCTATGTTATTTAGGAAATAGTTCTTATGTCCTTTTTTCTGGTAGTATCTTGTTTATTTGATTTAATAAGCAAAGTGAATGTGTCAATATTATCTGAGAGCATTTTTAAAAGGTAGAGGATAGACTTTGAGCTATTTTTATCTTTGTGATTCAGTTATCTTTTGTAATTTTAGGTAGAGACTTTGTGCTTCATTTCATTCTACGGTTACGTTTGTTCTGAATCGGTGAAGGAGGCTGCACAAGACTTTGTGCTTACGTGAGTTTCTTTGTGAACTTTTGTTATTTACTTCAGGTGATTTTATGCTTCCCATTTGATGCCATTCTTGAAAGAAGAGGAATGTTATTAGCTAAGGACTAGGATTTATCTCTTTTGTTCTTTATACATTACCTATGAAAAAAGAGAGGTAGATGCTGTTATACCACCCCATGTGTTATTTCCTGCTTAATTATATATATCCAATGCATAAATATTTATAGGGAACCTCCCCTTGATGAGAGGAGAGATTAACCTCATCCAGATCTAGTAAACCCACACTTCTCATGGTGTAAATCTCCCTATGCTGTGGTTGCTATACCCATTTTGTCCTCAGTTAGTTGACAACAAAATATTCACCCAACAATTTTTTGGCGACTCTATTGGGGATTACGAATGTGCATTTTGAAGCCTCAAGCTTCAACTTGAAGTAGTTTCAGTTCCTTTTTCATTCAAAACTTGGAAACTCCATGCTACACAAGAAGCTAGAGATCTAAGAGTGTTTTTGGCCCCATGTTTGAGTTGGCGCAGTAGAGCAATTTTGATCTATTTCCTCCACCGCTTTTCCTTCAGCGATCTAGGAGTCTTCCTCCTGACCTGATTGGGTCACCAACACAAGGCAGAGCTTATTTTCCTGCTATTAATCATGTCCTACCTATAAATACTCCACCAAGGTTTGTTATCCCACCATTTAACCATCCTATCATAATGGCTCAAGGTTCGTGGAGAAATTATTTTGGTCCTCTTAATTTGACTGCACCTTTGCATGAACTATCTCGTAGTTCTAGGAAAAATTTTCCTAAGTTTTTTGGTGATGGGAAGGTTCATCCCGATGAGCATATTGCCGCTTTCTCCATAGCATGTGGCGTAATTGGTGTCAAATTTGAAGATGTAGCAGTGAGACTTTTCTTTGAAACCCTGCAAGGAGCTACTATGGATTGGTTCTATCACCTACAGGCCAGGTCAGTAACTGACTGGGATACGCTTAAATCCAAATTTGAAGTCAGGTTTAAACCTGTCAAAGATGCACATGCTTTGTTAGCTCAATTAACACAGATGAAAAAAAATCTCAGGAACCTATGAGGGATTTCATAGCTAAATTCAACAAGTTGAGGAACCAAATTTCAACTATGGCTCAGCCCACTCCGGAGAATCTCAAGTGCTTTTTCATCAATTCATAGCTTCCCAAAGTAAGTTTCTTATTGAGGTGAGCTAGCCCTATGGATCTAGCGTTGGCTCAAGATTTGGCTACTGAGATTAAAGATGATCTTATCCTGGCAGGTAAGATCAAGAAAGACTCTAGTAAAAATAAATTCTCTTCATCTGCTGAAAGTTCTTCTTCAGGCACTACAGATCCTATGGTACAAAAGTTGATGAATGAACTGATAGCTTTAAAGAGGCAAATATCCCAATGTACGTCTACTCCTACCTATCAGGATATACCCAAGAGAACGTTCTAGAATTAGTAGTATCAGGGTAATGCTACCTTGAACCAAGGGCAATCAAATCACCTGCCTCCCCCTCTAGGGAAATTGGCCATTGAAGCAACACCTGCCAATTCAGCAGTTAGTTACCTAGAGGCTGAACATGAATATTCGTTCCAACCTCAGTTGGACCAACAAGAAGATTCTAATCTCTTTGATGAGTGGGAAGAAGAATTAGTTGGTGACTATAATATCAGTTTCCTGGATTACCAGGCCAAAGCTAGAAGTAAAGGGGAGGGTTGGGATGGATCCTATGTTGTTTTCACCAGATCTCAAAATTAGTCAGCCTCACAGACTGACAAAGGAAAGGCAGAGGATGAACCTCGACCAATAGTTTCTATTGCTAAATGAGGGACTCCATTACCTCCATAATTAAAAGATCAGGTAATTCATAAAAAAGTAAGTACCTTCAATCATCCAATACCTTCCACTTCTATTGCTCAGACCAGTGCTGTGCCTACTAAAGTCCCTGATGATGGACTCTCTTCCTCTATTGCAAGGTTTTTTCAATTATTTGATATAATTGATCATGCTAGAAAGACTAAAATTCAAATGACAGAGGTTGAATATTTGAGGGCTAACCCAGAGCAGTTTGATAGGTTAGCAGAATATGTAAATAACAAAGCTGTCCCCGTAGGACAAGATCCTTTGAAGGCCGTTCATGATTCCTCTAAAGATAAACTGGCCCAAAACAATCTTGTTGTGACTCCCCCTGTTGCTCTTGGAAAATAGAACCTTTCTACGTTTTCTTACTTATAAATGGTTATAAACTGAGTAATTGTATTATAGACTCTAGAGCCTCAGATAATGTCATGCCTGTGAAGGTGGTGGATTCCCTTGGCCTAACTCTGACCAAAACTTTTGAGAGGTGTTTTTATATGGAAAACAAGCAAGTTCCCCTCCTTGGTTACATAAAAGACGCTCAATATGCTTTTGTGACTTTTCCAGAAAAGCAGATAAAAATGACAATTTTAGTGGTCGATGTTCCAGCATCTTACATCATCTTTCTCGGGTGAAATTTTTGCAAAGACATTGGAGGTGAACTAAGTATGGACTTGTCGGAAGCAAGGATCCCAATCCAAGGTGTCATGAAGAAGTTGCTTCCTAAAAAAGAAGTAAGGTATGTAGTTACTCGATCGTTGGCACCAGAAGCTCAAATTTTATTTGAGTCCTCAAGCATGGGCAACTACTTCCTATCTATAGATGGGATCCATGAAGCATTTGATAAAACTCTCATGGATGATAACTTGAGATTGTGTTTAGCTAACACAACAGGAAAACCGACAAATCAAAATGAACACATAGAAGACCCTCTTTCCTCAAATGAAGGAGTTTTTAAAGAAAAAGCAGCGTCTAACAAGGTATGGACCTTATAATTTGATGGTAGCTACTCTTCTACTAGTTTGGGAGTTGAGGTTGTGTTGGTATCTCCTCAGGGAGACATTATTCTTTTGTCTTACAAATTGCAATTCAACAATACCAACAACACTGCTGAGTACGAGTCTCTATTGCTCAGACTACAGGCTGCCAGAGAAAAGGGCATTAGGCTACTCCATGCTAAAGGGGATGCTGAGTTGATACTCTACCAGGTAAGGAACCTCTATCAGACAAAAAATGAAAGGTTGCACCACTATCACAATCTGGTCTGGGATCAGATTGAAAATTTTGATGCTTTCAATATCTCTGCTATTTCCAGGGAATTCAATGACTGGGCGAATGTATTAGCTATCTCCGCCACTCTCTTAGTCCCTCACCCAAACTTTAAGGGAGATAAGTACACTATTGAACTAGTCATTTGGCCAACTGTACCTGATAATGCCATCCATTGGCAGGTATTTAACAATGATGATCAAATCATCGCCTTTTTGGTATAAAAGGATAGTTTTGAACAACTACATTTTGAAGGTAGTGAACTCCGAGAATGTGAAGCAACTCCCAAGTCAAATACGAATACAGGTGAGAATTTTCTATAGCTTAAGGGGAATAAGATTTCCAAAGGCCTGGTTTCCCTAGAGAAGTTGTTTGATAACCATGACAGGTTTATTAAACAATAATGAACAGATTCGAACTGATCAGATAAACTTGGAAACCAAGCAAGATCCTAAAATGGTAAAGATTGGGAAATGCTGCACTCTTAAGGAAAGATTTAAGCTTGCTAGTTTACTTCACCAATATATAGATGTATTGGCCTATTCCTACGATGATCTAAAATCACTCAGGTCAAATGACATTTTCCACGATATTCCTCTGAAGGCCAACTCTGTACCTTACAAGTAAAAGTCTAGGCAATATAATCCAAAAATCTTAGGTACTATTTTAGTTGAGATATAAAAGATGCTTGACACCCAGATAGTTTTCCCAATCCATCACTCAACATGGATTGACAATATAGTGCCTGTCAGGACAAAGAATGGTGAAATTTGAATCTGCATGGATTTCAGAAACTTGAACCAGTTATCTTTAAAAGATAACTAGACTCTTCCTATCATGGATCAAGTTCTACCAGAAATGTTGTTAATGTTAGACAGTTTTTCAAGGTACAATCAGGTCAAAGTCAGTAAAGTAGATCAGCATAAGACAACATTCACCACACCTTGGGGCACCTTCGCTTATCGAAGAATGCCTTTTGGTTTGATAAATATAGGTACCACATTTCAAAGGGCGATGGATCTCACTTTCAAAGATGAGATGGGAAAATTCATTGTAGTATACCTAGATGATCTGACAGTGTTTTGAAAACATCGTTTTGAGCATGTTTACCATTTGCAAAGGATACTAGAACGCTGTCGTCAGAATGATATTTCTTTAAACCCAAAGAAATCTATTTTCAGAGTAACTAAAGGGAAACTTCTCAGACACATCATGTCTCGTGAAAGTATTAAAATTAATTCAGAGAGAGTCAAGTCCATCCAGGAACTTACTCTACCTACCAGCAAGACTGCAGTTCACTCTTTCTTTGGAAAGGTAAACTTTCTTCGAAGGTTCATTCTCGAGTTTGCTGAGAAAACCCATCACATTGTCAACATGATGAAAGGCAATGCTACATTCAGGTGGACTACTGAGGGCAAATTAACGTTCAAAGAAATTAAGAAAGCAATCGCTCGCACACTAGTCTTGGTTTGTTTAGATTATACTAAAAATTTCAAAATATACAGTTATGCTTTCGAGCATACACTATCGGCCATTTTAGTCCAACAAAATCCAGAAGGTGTAGAATCTCTTATCTCTTTTATGAGTTATCCACTTAAGGATCATGAGATAAAATATTCCCTTATAGAGAAGCATGCATACGTAGTGGTCAAAGTGGTCAAGCATTTCAAATTTTATATCCTAAATTCTCACATTGAAGTTCTCGTACCAGACACAATAGTAAAATCCATTTTGACTCAGCAGGAGTTTGGTACAAAAAGAGGTAACTGGATCACCAAGACTCAGGAGTTTGATCTAGACATCAAACCTACCAAGCTTATGTGAGGAAGGGGCCTTTGCCAGTTAATCACCAACAACATTTTAGATGAAGCAGAAAGTGAAGAAGTAGAGATCGAAGGTGTGCCTACGGTCCTCTTTGTTGTAACTACTGATGAGTGGTATTCTGATATTGCTCATTTTTTGACATATGGCGAGTGTCTCGCTCATCTTTCTTTTAAAGAGAAATAGAATATTAAATTAAAATTAGTTGGTTATGTCCTGTGGGACAATGGTCTCTACAAGAGAAACCTAGACGGGGCATTTCTTCGTTATGTTGATAAGGTGCAACAAGAAAAACTCTTAGTCTTTTCACAATTTGGCCTATGGAGGGCATTTTTCTACACCAGTGACAGGGCACAAAATTCTACGGGCAAGGTATTATTGGTTGACACTTTTCTAGGATGCCTACAAATGGGTGCGTAGGTGCAAATTATGTCAACAATTCATTGGAAAGCCTAAGCTGCCTGCTTTGCCTCTCAAGCCAGTAGTGATCCAAGAGCCATTTCAGTAGTGGGGTATTGACTTCATTGGTGTAGTCAACCCATCTTCAAGTGTAGGACATGATTATGTCCTCACAGCAATGAATTATTTTACTAAGTGGGTGGAGGCCATCCCAACCAAGCACGCTACATCTGAAGTGGTGTGCAACTTTCTCAAAGAAATATCATCTCCAGGTTTGGGGTCCCACTAAAAATTGTAACAGATAATGTGGCCTATTTTTCATGATATGAAATTACTCAATTTTGTTTTTATTATAAGATTTCCTTATCCCACACTTCAAATTATTTTTCTTAAAGAAATGGCCAAGCAGAATTGAGTAACAAGAACCTGGTCACTATTATTAAGAAGTTAGTGGATGAAAACCAGAGAACGTGGCACAAGGCACTATATGATGCTTTATGGGCAGACAGAATAACACCCAAAAGGGCTATAGGTATGTCACCTTTCTAGCTTCTATATGGATTAAATGCTAAATCCCCATCACCTTTGAACTACCAGCACTCAAGTTAACTAAAGGAATTAAAGATTCAACCTTTGAAAGCTCAGTCGACAAAAGAATCATGTGTCTGAACAAGCTGAGTGAGCGGCGAGCCATGGTAGTGGATTGGATCACAGAGCATCAAAACTGGGTAAAGGCACTCTTTGATAAAAAAGCTAAAGTCCACGAATTCCAAGTCAGAGATCAAGTCTTGTTGTGGGACAAGAGGTGACAACCAAAAGGGATGCACGACAAATTTGACTCCCTATGGAGAGGCCCATTCACCATTTGACAACTCTGTGGTGAAGCTAGCTTCTTGCTGGAGTACCAAGATGGAATGCCATTTGCACTACCTCACAGCGGGCAGCATCTGAAGTTATTCCATCCTTGAAGTTGGAACAAGTCTATTTGTATATATGTACAATTTTTACTTTTTGTCTATTTTTCTTTCATTTTTGGCTTGACTCCATAGCCTAATGGCTTGGATGAAGGCACTTAGAGACTGGTTTTTACTTCCATTGATCAATTTTATTAACAAAAGTTCCCCAATAGGAGCCAACTATTGTTTTTAAAATCAGATTAGTCTATTTTTAGGAACAACCCCCTACAAAACTTGTCCATTTCGTCTTTTGTCTCTCTAGGTTTGTTTTTGAGACGGGTTCTTGAATTCGTTCTCATATTGGCCTAAGAACGTGAGAGTAGTTATGATCTCATTGAGACCAAGTGAAACCCTCCCCTAGACTGCCTCTTTCAGAGTTGGTCTTTCTTTCCATTTTCGTGCACGGGCGATAAATTTTTCCGCCAGTGCATTTTTAACCTTCGTAATGCAAGGGCGACAAATTTTGCCGCCCTTACATTTTTTGCAAGGGCAGCAAATTTTGCCGCCCCTACATCATGACCTGCAAGGGCGGCAAATTTTTCTGCCCCTACATCCAAATCACCTAAACATGCAAGGGCTATGATTTTTTTCGCTCAAACATGCCTCGATTTCTGTACACGGTATTTATTACCATACACGGTGGGTTGTTGGGGTTGTTTTTCACCCCATATAATCCAATTTGGGCCTCATTTTATTTCATTCTTCCTCTTCTCCTCTTGCTTTTTGCATCTAGATGACCCAGCAGATGAGTTGAAGTGTGTTTTGGTAGATTTAAGCTTGTACGTGAGCGGCTTTCCAGGTAGGTCTGGCATTTATTTTTCTTGTCTTTCATTTCTTAGCTTCTTTTTCCTTTATTAGCTTTGTTATTTCATTTTTATTATCATTTATGTGTTTTTATTTTTTTATTTTTTCCTTTTCCTCCACCTTGTTCATGGTTTTTCCTCTTGGGAACCTCCTAGGGCGGCGATTTTTGCCGTGTCTCCTCTCACTAGTGGGTTTCCTTCCAAAGACCCATATGGGCAGCAAAAAATTGCTGCCTGTGCCTCGACCCCTAAACCCTTTTCCTTGCACGGGTGGCAAAATTCACCACCCATGCAATCCTTCCACATAGGGGCGATGAATTTTGCCACCCACGCATCCCCCCACGTAGATCTGGCCATCCCTACAGGGGCAGCAAAATTCACTACCTATGCCCTTTTCTCTCTTGACATGCAGGGGCAGTGAAATTTGCCACCCCTACATGTTTCTCTCATGATATGTATGGGCAGTGAATTTTTCCACCTATGCAGGCCATCCCTACAGGGGTGGCAAATTTCACCACCCCTACTTTCTTTTCAGTTTGCAAAGGCAGTGAAATTCACCACCTGTGTAGGCTAAACCTGTAGGGTCAGCAAATTTCACTACCCTTACACTCTATCACTCCAACTTGTAGGGGTGGCAAATTTTGTCACCCATGCATTCCTCCTCCGAATTTTCCTAACTCTGAAGGATTTTTTATCTTGTCCTTTTCTTTCCCTTACGAAGGTGATGAACCCAATCACCGAAATAAAGAGGATTGTCAAAAGCAACATCCACTTGGTTGCCACTTTCCCAGTGGCAGCACATCATACCGAGTTCATTCTCTAATGTCCCTGCTTCTACAACAAAGAGACCAGGTCGGTCTCAGATGCCAGTGGTAATGTGGTGGTTCAGCTGGATCCCAAATTTATCGATAAAGTCTTTATGTGCCCTCCAGCTACTGAAGTAACCAAGATTGACTTCGTAGATGCCTAGAAGGAATATGACAAAGACCCTGAGAGGGCAAAGAAAGTCATGAACAATAGGTGACTGAAAACACCTAGGTCTAGTCTATCCAGATGGCCGTGAAACTTCCTAAGGAGTGACTTCATTAAAGAAGTTAGTGACTTGATCACCCTTCTTAGCAGAGTGTGGGGCCTCCCGTCTTCCTCACAATTCCATAAATGGATGTACCCATTCATCAAGATCATCCTCCAAGGCAAGCAGGTCATCTTTTAGGGAGAGCAGATCAGCAACGCCTTCCATGAGCAGCTAGCCAAGGTATAAACTTCTTCCACATTTTATATGACTTCATACCTTATGTACATAGCTGGTACAATACAAACTTTTTTGGGCTTAACAACTGAAAGAGATAGGAAGTCGACCCCAGTGTACTCATATTACCCCTAGTTGACACTTCCAGGGTCAACCCATCATTTCAAAAAGGTAAATGATGCCTTTTTTACCATATTTCTATGCCTCTTCGACCCTCAGCTTGAGCAGAAGAGAGTATCAGACGAGGCTTGGATAGTCATCAATGACTATGGGTGTATGTTCCTATAATTTCCCACCTTCTGCTATCTCTAGGTCGACTTTTTCAAAGGCTACCCCTATATGCTCCCCAGGTTCCCTTCTGACAAATTGGTTCTAATAGAACTTTGTCGACAACTGGTTGTTGTGTACACTAGACAAATAGAGCTAAAAAAGCCAAGTTTCAGGTTTCTAATCAAAATTGGTAGGTATTCCATTGAAAAAATAGCCAAAGCCAAAGTCATAGAAATAGAAATGCAGATGGTCACCCTAAAGCAATTCAAGAGAAGAGAGAAATTTGACTACAAGGCAGTCAAGGACAAAATTAGGTAGAAGACTTAGTTTCATGAGCCCATGATTGAAGATATCTGGATCGACCTAAGGACGGTTAAAGAAATCAAAAAGATGGACTATTGCAGGTTGACCCTAGATCAAATTGAATATCTAGGACTTGCAGAGATCCCCTCCAATTTGGTCGACGATGGGAATGTTATCAATAGTAGATACTTGGATGAAAAGGTTGCTAGCTCTCCTCTTCCTCCAACTTAGTGGTCTCAGAAGGAACTGACTTCTCTGAGAAAAATATTCGAAACAATATTGGCTAACACCAATGATTGGTTAGTAGCTAGAGGGATTAAACTGATTTTTTTTTCACGGGATCAGAAGCTGAGTACCAAGCAGAGTTGAAGAGGAAGGCAGAGAACAAGACCAAGAACAAAGGTGATGTTCCCTCCCCTTCTAGGGCTCACAAGCCTAGAATCATCTTTGTTTCCAAAAAGCCAAGGACTACTGAAGAGCCTGAAGAGGCAGCTAAAGAAATTGAAGAATAGAGCCCTCAGACACAGGCAGCTCATCCAATGAAAATAAATGACCGATCGACAAGACAGCCAAGCACTGAACCTCTACCTTCACAAGAAGAAGCACAAATTCTCAAAAGCATTTCTCCTTCTCCACCTCAATCTCTTGTGGCTTTTCCTTCTCCTCTCTCTCCTATCAGTGTTCCCTTTTTTGGAGCCACCTCTCCTTCCAAGGTTATATTTGGTCATCCTCAGGGCACTTCTGTAGGTACTCCTCGCTCCTCTGGGTCCATTCTAAGTTTGTCATCTCTCTCTTTCAATCTGGGGGAAAGTTCTGCACAAGAGCCAGAATCAATAATTGATACAGTTTCACCTGTTACTCTAACTGCGACCACTGTCACCACTAGCAGTGTAAAAGCTGCCATGGTAATGCCAGCTAAAGGAACCATTGCCACGACAGGTACTTTTCTCCCACCCTGGATGTCAACATTCACCCTAAAAGAAAAGAGTTAGACATCTCTCCAGATGACTTCAACTTTGGCAAAATAGTGCTGGTGAAAGCTAAGGCTCTGAAGAGGCCAAGAATCCTCTCAAAATTGGTCAAGGAAAAAGGGTAGAAATTTTTGGAAATAGCTAAGCTTTCACAGGACGTAACCCTTGAGGGTTTTGAAATGAGCAGCTATTCCATCTCTCGTGTTGAACTTGGTAAAGTTACTCATGAAGGTGCGAAAAGTGACCTTCAGTCTGCTATAGACATCATGGTCTAGAAATTTGATCAAGAGAAGGAGGTGAAGGATTATTACAAGGCTAAGATAGAACAGCTGACGACAGTAATAAGAAGGTTCACTCTTCACCCTGAAGCGGCAACTCCAGAGGCCTTCTCAGTAGATGATCCTGTCATTCAAAAAGTAGAGAAGACTTACTTAAAGGGAAAAGTCCTGGAGGACTGCGTTGAAAAAATGCATACTCAGGGAGTTTCCTTACTTACAGAGGTTGCAGAGAAAATAGTCAAGATGAGGAAGGTGAGGGCAAAATTAGATGACCTAGTATCCCTTATCTCTTAGGAGATTGATAGTTCAGAAAAAGATCTTAACAAATGGAGAGAGATGAAGGATTTTAAGAAGAGCACCTTGATATCTATTGGTGTCATCTCCAGCAAAGATTTTTATGTTGAGATCAAAGAGTCACTAATCTTCAGGATCCAGGTACTCAAGGATTTAATTGAGGATCTCAAAGCTTCCAGAGATGCTAGCGAGAAGAGTGACACGCGCTTGCTCAATAAATTGGAAGAACTGCCCTACAACCTAACTTCGAGGGATAATCAATTTCTCTCCATAGAAGAAATGATTCAGAGTTTTAAAGGGATGATTCAGAGAGATTTTGAAGAAAAGGCCTTCTCAATGGCCTCGGTGGACAATATCCTAGATACTCAGCTGACTCTGGATAATCTAAAATCTAGGTTAACTAGTCATGCTAAGGCCATCACAACATTGAAGGATGCCTTAATCAGAGCCAGAGTCATCTCCAAGAACACGATTGCACCAGACAATTTAGGAATTCATGCATCCATTACTATGTATGATGCTCATCTGAAGAAATCTGACAACAAGAACTGAAATTCTTTTTCCCCTTCTCTCTTCTTCTTTCCTTATGCACTTTTGTTTTGTGAAAAGTGCATGCAATTTTGTAATATGTAATTACATGTAAAAAGTTCAGAAAAATATCTTAAAGTTAAAGATGAGTCATCTTTGACCAGGATATTTATGTATTTTATTATTTTTTAAATTTTGAGAGTTTCTCCCTATATATAGTGGAGACTTCTTTTGTAAATAGATCTTGGAAAAACTAAGAGCAAACACTTTGCCAAAATTGAAGCAATTTTTGAGACTTTGTGCTCAAACTTGTAAATCATATTTTGTTGAATGAATGAGAAGCAGGTTTATTTTAGACTTTGTGTTGAGATTATCTGTGTTATTTAAAAAATAGTTCTTATGTCCTTTTTCTTGGTAATATCTTGTTTATCTAATTTAATAAGCAAAGTGAATGTGTCAATATTATCTGAGAGTGTTTATAAAAGGTAGAGGATAGACTTCGAGCTATTTTTATCTTTGTGATTCAGTTATTTTTTGTAGTTTTAGGCAGAGACTTTGTGCTTTGTTTCATTCTACGGTTATGTTTGTTCTGAATCGATGAAGGAGGCTGCACAAGACTTTGTGCTTACGTGAGTTTCTTTGTGAACTTTTGTTATTTACTTCAGGTGATTTTTTGCTTCCCGTTTAATGCCATTCCTGAAAGAAGAGGAATGTTATTAGCTAAGGACCAAGATTTTCCTCTTTTGTTCTTTATATATTACCTCTTAAAAAAGAGAGGTAGACGCTGTTATACCACCCCATGTTTTATTTCCTGCTTAATTATATATATATATATATATATATATATATATATATATCCAATGCATAAATATTTATAGGGAACCTCTCCTTGATGAGAGGAGAGATTTACCTCATCCAAATTTGGTAAACCCACACTTCTCATGGTGTAAATCTCCCTATGCTGTGGTTGATATACCCATTTTGTCCTCAGTTAGTTGATGACAAAATATTCACCCAACAAGTTAGAGGGAGAAGTTTTAGAGGAGGAGTCATTTATCTTAGTATTTGGATTCTTACTGCGTAACCTAACTTTGTGTTCATCAATAACACGGACCTTGAGTTTCCATGCCATGGTAAAAGCTTCATCAAATAAGTATAAAGTTTATACCTAGAGTGTGGATGAGATGTTCTTAGCACATGCCCTTGAGAAAAGATCAATAATCTCAGGTTGAGGTAAGGATAAAGAGAGTTGATTGATCAAGCTTCTCCAATGAGCGATAAAATGAGCATGAGACTTGTCATCAAATTGTCTGATAGATTAAAGGTCTGTTATGGAAACCTTCTTAGAAATGTTAATAGAGGAATCGTCTAGGAATATTTATGTAAGTTGAGTAAACAAGAAGATAAAGTGCTGAGGTATAGAGCCATACCAATCTAAGGTAGCACCTAAAAGAGACATAAGGAAAGTGAAAAATAGTAATGCATCATCATGTCCTATTAAATAACAAGCATGTCTAAATGCTCATAAGTGCTATTATGGGTCCTCTTTACTCTAAAAATGAGTAAATTTAGGGAGTTCCCATTGGATTGGATAAGCGTGAATAGGAAATGAAGGGTGGATTGGTTCATTGCATATCTGATCATAAGATAATACATTTTTTGAACTAAAAACATATTTCTCTAAATTAGACACTTTTTCCATTAGCATCTTAATGAGGTCTGGAGGGGGATTAGTTTGGGAAATTCCTTCTAAGTTATAGGGGAGCTGATAAGAAGCAGAGGGAGTGTATGACATAGCTTGATGAGGTTGTGTCAGGGAAACATAAAGATAATGAGTCAAAGGCTGAGGTGTAGAAAGAAAAGGAACTTGTACCATTGGGTTGAAAACTATGCCTTGGTTGGTTGTTGTTACTACAAGTTAAATTATTGGCATGGTTAGACTAGGTGAAGGGTGAGTCATAACTTGAGTAATTATAGGCATGAGGGTGGATGGAATAGGCACCACTAAATTTTGGAATGTGATGTGACTTAGTTGAACTAGTTGTGGTTGTGAAAGTAGGGAAGTTACTCCAATGTTTAAGTGAGATTGGGCGGTTGGAGATACCACATGTTGGTCATTGTTTATAGTTGGGTTACTTGTCAAAGTGGTGGTTTGGATAACCATGGGAAAAATAGTGGATGCACCTAAAATTGAGGTTGTCTCTATCAAAGAGGTTGGCATACCATAGATTAGGTCACCCATAGAATTATGGGTTCGGCTCATAGCAAGGTAATGTTGAAGGGCTGCCACATTGTGATCAAGAAATTTATCAAAATCTTGATCTTCTTCAGGCACAATGGGGATTTGGTTAGGGTTGGGAGTAGGCTCTATATCTGAAGTATGCTCCATGATAGAATCAGAAGTAAGAGGGGAAGGTGGAAGTGGTTACTGGTTTGTGTAATCAACAAGAATTTTGGCTTAAGCTCATGTTAATACTATGTAAGAGGTGGTTTAAATTGTCTTAATAATCTATATTAGAAACAAAATAAAAAAACTAGGTTTGAATATAATGAAATAAGTTATTTTAGCTTGCTATTTTGAAAAAATAAAACTACATAGTCATTGACGTCGGTAGGGATGACTGATATTGGTAGGAAAAATTCACTAACATTGGTGGAATAACTGATGTCAGTAAGTAAAGTCTACCAATACTGGTAATGATAACCGATGTCGGTCACTATAAAGTCTTAAAAAATGAAAGATCTAATGTTTTAAGAAATTAGAGGTTGAAAATAGGTAAAATAATGAATGTAAGAGGTCTGTGCAAGAGAGAATAACACTCAGAAAACTTGAGATAAAAGGTTATACAAATTGAGCTTTAGAAAAGGTATTGATTTTGTGAATCAATAAAAAAATGTCCTTACCAACTCAAAAATATAGAAGGTAATTGAAAAAGGAGAAAAAGAACATGCAACTAGGAACTATTAAGTGTTAGAGATTAATTTTAGTCTCGTGTTGGCTTATGCCTTAATCTAATAGTGAGAAGAGAATTTGGTTATCAAAGGTACTAAAAAATAATCTAGAGCTAGTTTTAGGTTTGTTTTGGTACTCAAGATGAAATTTATGTTAGACCAGGTACATGGCTTGTTATAGGAGCTTGCTCTCAACACTTCATGAACCTAGAGCTGAGCTAGGCTGCTTACCCTAAATATACCTTCTGTCTAGAGATTATACTCTACCAGAGAATGGAGTGGGTTCTTCCCTTGGTGGTGAAATCCAAGTAGGATAGCCAGGTAAGGTAAGGTGATCCACCAGGTGATGAAATCCTGATGGACCTTTTATTAGGTGAGTTTTGATGTTTGTTTATGTGAATATGATTTGGTTGTGTAACATAGGTGTACTATAATTTATTGAAAATGCTTATAATTACCTAGGTGAGTTAATATGCAACAAGTAAACTATGAAATGCAATAAGTTTTAAACCCAAATTTAAAATGTTGAGATTGGAATGAAAATAAAGAAGAAATAGGAATAAAATATAAATTTCACTATCTTAATGTGGATGCTAGAGGAAGAAAAGAAGAGATTTTATTTTGTTTGTAAAAGAAAATGACAAATTATTTTTAGAGGCAAGGAGAAAATAAAGACAATTTCAATTTTACTGCCTTTTAAATAGAGAAATAAAATATTGAATTTTCTATTTTTAAGAGAAAAGAGAAGGAAGGAAGTGTAAGAAATAAAATTTCACTATAATGTACCTATATGAAAATTTAAAACAAGAAATATACCCAAGGAAAACTCTAGGGTGCCACCAGGTGTGCCATAAATGTTTGATTAAATTTTATCTATTTTGAATTTAAAGAAAAATAGAGAGAAGGATGGGGATAAGTGATTAGAATGAACCCAAATTTGGTTTGTGTGCCATATCCAAATATTGTGAGCACTCCTCTTTGGCTGGAGAGGACTACCTGTAGATAAGAAAACACTACCACAAGATGTTTGTTCGTAGATAAATGAGAGGGCTACCAAGCTACGTGCTTATTCTAGGAAGTGTTAAACTTCCCTAGAGATGATAGTCCACTTTTGAAAGACAAAAAAATAATAACTAACTAAAAGAGAGATAAATAGAGAGTAAAAGAGAGATAAGATTACCATTTTTAATACCCTGTAGGTAGCAGAGAGTGATAGGGTGTAGGTGAGATGCTTTATTGGTGTTTTAGAAATTATCTGGGTAGGTTTTTGAAGAAGTTTGAGAAATTGATAGCATCAACATTGGTAGAATAGTGGCCAATATCAGTTATGCTATCAAGGTTGGTAATGAGGTAACTAATGTCAGTTAGGTTGCCGAGGTCGGTAGGGGAAATAATTATCTGGGAGATTATAGAAGACTTTTCTGGGTCTAGGAAATGGTTTGGCTCAGGTTAGAGAGGTTGAGAGAGTTAGAAGAGGATGTTTATGAGTTGGTTAGGTCTGGTCAGGGGTTTGGTATGCATATAAGGGGAAACAAGCAAGGAAGCTTTGTAACTCCCTCACAGGGTATGGTCAGAGGTGCGTAAAGTAGTGTAGGGTAGATATGAATAAATATATAAATGACCTACTATATCAGTGATATTCTTGGCTATGGATGATAAGTACTGAGTTGATAATCCCTATTAGGGAGTCCAAATCTGAGTGCCTGAAAAGAGAGAATAAGTAGATGTTATTGGTCCTTAAGAGCTTAGTTGCTGATGGTGATTAACTCATGTAGGGTGATTATAAACCTGGATGTCAAAAATAGAATGCTGAGAGCTTGAACAAGAGTAAGAATCAATTTTCTTAATTTTTGTTGACTTAAACTAGAGGTTAGAGTTTGGATTATATTATCGACATGGGTGATCCCACCAATATTGATAGGTATCTCACTGACGTCAACCATGGTTTGACTGACATCGATGGCCCTAGAATAGGTAAACCTTTCTATTTTTGGCCTATTTTCTATTTTTGTGAGTGCCAAGTGTGATACCCATTATAAAATGGTAAGAATAGGAGGTTAGAAAGGAAGTAGTTGTTTAGGAATTTAGTTTGGAAGTGGGAATAAGTCTTAGGTAGTTTAGATGAGGGGATCAAGTCTTGAGGTGACTCATTAGAGGAGAATTACTCATAGGGTAAGGTAACCAGGTAAGGAGGTAATAGGGGTTTTTAATTAACTTAATTAAGTATTTTAAATTAATTAAATGTGTGAGGGGTAAACGTATGGGTTAGGGACATTAATTGTTATTATTAAAATGGGCCTAGGGGGGTTTCGGCATAGGGAGTTATGCACGTGTGTGTGACATAATTTTGGTGTCTACACTAATAAATATGCTAGAGAGTGCCAATCTTGAAAATTTGCCTTTTCAAGAGGCATCCTCACTAGATGGTGATTTTTTTGAGATACTTAGCATGGGTTATCATCCTCTCACCTCATTTTTAGAGATTTATTGTAATATTGGAAGACAATGAGAATATATTTTTCCACAATTTATATCATCTAAATGCTATCTAACACATTATTTTGCTTATGTTTTTTTTCAATAAGTGCTCAACTAACACATGTGTTTTGTTAGCCTAGTTTCTTTGCTTTGTTTTCTTTTCTTTTCTAATTTTTGAGGAGTAATGCAACTGTATTATACTAATTCAAGATTTGTGGTCATTGGTCAATGTCTAATCATGATTATTTCAGAATTAGAGTGAGTTTATGATCCCAAAAGAGATGCAAAGTTACTGTTTCTTAAGCATAACATGCATGTTTCCCAACAGAGTTAGAAAAAATGTTGACTAGTTTGACCTCATATGTCAAATTATAACCCCTACACTTCAAAAATTTCCTTGTAATGATTATTTGTCCTATTGGTTAGTATGTTGGTCTTGAATTTTCCTTAATGTGATCACTTTAAGCCTTGATTAGCAAAATTTAAGGTTGATTGGATAGGTTTGAAGTTTTGTTCCTCATGGCCTTATGCTTGTTTAGTCTCTTCTTGATATTTTGAAGCCATTTTAAATGGTGAAAATATTATAGAGTGTATTTATATGTCTCATAACATGTGTCAATATGATTTCATGCCTTACATATGATCAATCAAGTTTATGACTTTTTGGACTAACTTTATGACTCATTTGTATGCATTTTTGACCATTTTATGACTTATAGAGAAGGTTTTGCGAGGTAATGATAGTATATTATCATAATTAAGCTTAATTAAATCATGTGTATCTATTTATACATTTTAAGTCCTTACAAACACTTTTGACAACATTTCAATCAGGTCTCCTAAGTAATTATAGCATTTTTAGTGCTAAAACATGCCATTTTGAGGCATCCATATAGGTTTTCAGAGGATTTTTGGCTATTAAGTATCATAAAAACATAATTCATTCCAATTAAGGTCAAATCCATGGTTTATATTAATTTTAAAGTGATAAATTGAAGAAACCCTATTTTTCTCCCATATCAACCTCTTTGGTAGCTCAAGGAAGGCTAACAATTTTTGCTTAGTATGACTAGGATAGAGAGAGTTAAGAAAAAATATATTATGAAATGATAAGGAACCTAATGGAATTAAATTTTGTGTTATTTTTTTTTCAAATCTAATTACCCCATCTTTATGAATAATCACTAAGTGTGCAGGGGGGTCTAAATGGCCTATTCATCTAGATATGGTCCAAGTTTTCCTCTGTTTCTTCACTTTAGGATTTTATGGGGAAGAATGGTTATAGTGAGGATATTTTAGTGTCAAATATGACATATTAAATTTGTATTCATTAGGTAAATCCTTATAATAAGGTACATAAAAAACAAAACTAGTTTCCTATATTATCCTTGTAAATGGTCTGCTTGATCAATTTTGGAGCATGATTTCAGTTTTCAAGTAAGTATATTCATTTTCAAAGGTTACCAAGTTAATTATTGAGTCATTTCACATCTCATTCATCCAATCTAAAGCTCATATATCTCCATCTTGAGTACAATCTCCTTTGAGATGGTTTTGGTGAGATAATCTCTTTAACAAGGTACAACTATAATTAATGAGTTTATAATGCTTGAAAAGTATCTCAATGAGGTCAACATGATATTATAAATCATAGTGCTTAGAGATATATAATTTAGTCATTGAAGGTATTTAAACTAGGTTCAAGAGGCCATACTCTCTTAAGGTAAAAAAGAACACCTAAAGGTATAGTATCATAGCTTTATCTCCATCCCTTGGTGAATAAGTTAAGAGAAATATCATGACAAATGACATGAATCAATGAGTCAAAAATATTAGGTTTTTTTAAGCACATGAGACTATTTCATTTCACTCTTTAAAATTATTGAAATGGTTAATGACACTCATAAAGATCAAAAGACCCCAAAAGGCATATTATGCCTAATGCACTAGTTAGGCATGCATGCTATGATCATGGAGACTGATAATAAATAGGTAGGCACGATGAGAACACTAATTTATCTCATTGCCTCATCCAAGAGGATAAAGTGAGAATTACATGGATAGATCAAGTGAACATGGTCATGGAAGCTGTAATAGGTGAAATGATGATAAGTGTCATAGAGAGAAATGATTACCTACAATAGTCATGGAGTAGGGGTCAGAAGAAGTATTGATTGTTTTAGAAACTCAACTTAAGGTTCATAGAACACAAATTGGTGTCATATCAACCAAGTTGAGATATCATGTAAACCATGGAAGGATTAATTCATAAAGAGTTAAAGTTGATGAATAAATAATATTACTAATTCCTTTATTCGAAGAAGTTAAGGTGTTTTTGCATTTTTTTAAGGCAATGGATCATTTCTTGTTTTCATTTCTATTCAATCCTCCTTATGGAAATTTGATGGTTCTTCAAGTTAGTTTTGAACATGAAGGGTCAATGAGAGTATTAAGATCACTTTTGTCTCTTAGACCAATTTTCAATCCCTCCTCATGCCATACATAGGGAGAAATCACCACCTATAATAGTCACCCATGAAGATACTTCAAAAGGTGTCATATTGAACATGGATGTAAGCAAATAGTGGAAGGGTCTAAGGTAAGATAAATGAAAAACTTCAAAGGAAAGTAGGATTTTCATATGCTTACTCAAGTTTCCTACTTTACATACTCCAACATGATGATCTCAATTTGTACAATAGGGTCCACAAACTCTCTTGATGACTGAGTTTTAAATAAAGTCAAGATTTTGGTGTTAGAGACTTGTTACTCTAAATAACTGAATCAACTTATATATTAATTGAAACAATCACATTACAAACACCAGTTCCTTTTGTGGAAGGAACATTATGTATCATAGGCCACTTCGAGGGGGCTACCTCCTTTAGAACAAGGCTCTATTACAATTCACTTCTTTGATGATCTACAACATTGCCTAACCCTTTATTTATATTATTTCTTACCTACCCATCTCCTTAGTCTTATACATGCGGGATTTTTTTTCTAATGCATTACTATTACATGATACTATTTGTACTAGTTATTCCCCTATCTAGGTACATTACATTCCATCCACTTTAAATATGTTTTACTTTTGAAACATGAAATAAATAGGAGGAGAACCAATTTTAAAGCTAGACCAAAAATAGGTTGAAGACCAGATGGAAGCTCTGCCAGGTGTTCATTTATGCTTCCACTTCTTTCACCAATGCTAGGATATGAACATGAATAGTGTGAATACAAGTAGTATATCATGATATGGAAGTAAATAGAGAGCTTTGTATGGAATAACCTCAATGGAAGATAGGTCAGCTAGGAGGTTAGAGTCTAGAACTAAAATTTGAAGTGTGACAATCATATGCTCAAATATAGAACAAGGGAACACAAAATAGTTATCCTTGTGAACCAACTGAGGGGATATGACATCTCCCTTAGTATTATTTATTGAGGGAGGTGGATCCTTGATTACCTCCTTAGGATCTATGATTTTTGGCTTTGGCTCACCTAGGGTCTACTTGAGCATGGTGGTTACCTGAATGGACTTGTTGGAAGAGTGATCGGGCACTTTTGGTGATTTTATGGTTTGAGGGGTTATTGTTTGGAGACATTGCCAATTAAAGTTGTCTTCAGTGAGCTTGGATAAGCTCATAGATTCCCTTTAATTTTGAGGTTGACACATTCTAACCTCTTCTTGAATTTCTTTATTGAGTCAATTGATGAAGCACTCTGTGAGAATTTCCTCAAACAAGTCTACAATGTGAGTGGCTCATTGTTCAAATGTTGTCTGGTATTCCCATACTATGCCAATTTTTTGAAGCCTCATAAAAATGAATTTTATAAAAATTAGAAGCCTCATGAGAATTAGAGGTTAAATATAAATGGATGTCGACTTCAACTAAAAATGCATCCTTTACAATATGATCAATATTTTGATGACAAGATGACTAGATGACCTATAACTTATTCACACGATAATATGACTGCTATTATTATTTTCTATTTTTTGACACTGATATAACATAAGACAATACAACTAGATGATAATTATTATAATTAATGACTTAAAATTAACACATGCCCAAAAACTAAAAAGACAAAAAAAAAACTAAAGACTAAGGTATGACACACATTAATGATATAAGATAAATTAATGAAAAAATGAATAGATAATTAGATGTGGTGAAAAAATGACTCAAGATATTAACATTTACTTAAAATTAACACCTGACAAGAAACTAAATTAAAAAACATAAAAAACTAAAGATTACGATATTACATACATTGACGGTAGACAATACAAAATGGACCTAGAAGACTAATGCTGAATAACAATTTAAAAAATGTAAATGAATACACCTTAACTAAAATAACATTAAGGTGGAGAAATAAACCTAAACCAAAAAAAACCTAAATACATAATAACATGTGTAAACAAAAAACCAAGAAGGTGATTAAGAAAACTGTGGGTTGGCAGAAGGAGCGGTTTTGATGGATTTGGGTGTCAAAACTACATAGGGCTTGGATGAATACCAAAACAATATAATAGTGAAACCTAAAAACATAAAGTGGATATATAAATCCATGGATGGAAACCATGGTATAGTGGAGAAAATTGGCAACTGCTATGGTGTCACTGAGTGGAGAGAGAGCGTTGTTGGAGGTGTTAGATTGGTACTATGCAAAATAGATTCTTTCAGGCCGTGTGGAGACAATATTAATGAAGAGGATTAACAAACCTAGCTATCTATGGACCACCACTAATACCATGAGATATTTTATATAAATATACATTTGGGTGAATGTAATGGGAGCTAAGGTTAAGCTATAGAGGTAGTCATTGGTTTTAGGGAACACAATCCAAATCGAGGCCAGCTACCATAGGAAGTTTAAGTGTTTTTTATGGAGAGCTCAAGATGATGATTCAAAGGAAGTTAATCTATGATTATAACAAGGGTGTTACTAAAAACTTGAATGAAACTATATGAAATGGACATAAAGTAGTGCTTCCTCTATAAATTTTCTATGTAACTATAGAAGATGAACCGAGTCAGATTAAGGAACTAAATTTTTAGTAATGGTAGAAGGCTATGAACTACCACCAAATTTTACCATCATTACACTTTAGGAACTAAAGGATCAGTAAAACTTACTACATTCAACACATATTTATGTGGATGGGGGAAGTGGCAAGTTCTCAAAGCCTGCACTGTTGATCTTCACAATTTGTTTCCAAGAAGGAAGATTAAAAAGATTATGGAGCTTAAGCAATACAAAGATTTGGGAGCTCTATGGAGCTCATAGAGTGGTTATAATGATTAATTATTACTGATCAAAGATAATGTAATATAAATGGCTATACCAGATCAAGATGATGGAGGAAATATTGGATCAGGATGTCAAGATTTGACTATTTGTGCACATCTTAGAAGATAAGAAATTAGATCTATATTTTTGGTAATGGACTGAACACCATAACCAGATGTGTAATTTTTTTAAGGATAAAAATAGAACCTCCAATATACTATCCCTATAAAACCTTCAAAAAATTGTTCAAAGTTCCTTGCACGATAAGAATATAAATGACTTGCAACCTAGAATTTACATGACTACAAACTATCTCTCGAGGTGAAGATCTAAAATTTTGGAATTTTTTTTCCTAATAAAGTGCTCTGATACCAATTTTAGAGACTTGTTATTCTAAATAACTAAATCAACTCATATATTACTCTAAATAATCACATTATAAACACCAGTTCCTTTTGTTGAAGGAACTCTCCATATTGCAAGCCACTTTGAGGGGGCTACCTCCTTTAGAGCAAGGCTCTATTAAAATTCACTTCTTTAATGATCTATAACATCACCTACCTTTTTGTTTATACTATTTATTACCTACCCATATCCTTAGTCTTATGCATGTGGGATTATTCATCTAATGCATTACTATTACATGCCTCTATTTCTACTAGTTATTCCCCTATCTAGGTATATTACATTTGGTCTTAAGTGAGGGAGAATAGTGAAGATTCTCAAAATGGATAGTGATGTAAATTTAATTCTAAGGTAGAGTCATCACCAACTCACTCCATATCTCCACCTCACCCACTGTCCTATTTAAGACTTGAAAGACACCTACAACCATCCTCTTTTGGTTCAAACAATGAGGTGAAGGTGAGGTTGGTTCCCAATGTAGTTGGTAGGTATATGGAGTATTTATGAAGGATATAAAATAATTAAGGACATCTTAATGAAAAATATTCATTAAAATATTATGATGAATACTTCCTAAATAACCACTTATAGCAGGGTTTGAATAGACCTAGACAATCAAGCTTATGAACGTAAGGCAAGGTAAGTAAAGGGATAAGAGCTTAGACAATTATACATTATACATGATAATATGAGAAGATAAAGATCAAATTATTAAGGCTTTAATGACATCTCAAGGTTAAATGACATCTCAAGGTTCAATGGCCCTATATTGGGCATCTCACATCATGAAACATCACATCATCACTTAAAACCATCCTATTTTGACTCAAGCAGTGGTATGAAGAGAAGGTTAAAACTAGAAGGAGAATGATGAGAAACATCTTCCATGGAGATAAATAACACCCTCTCAAGAAATATAGGACATCCAAAAATCTCAGAGCACCTACATGGAATATCTCACCTCTCTCTCAGTCCAAGCATCATCTACAGTCATACCTAGTAGAGCATGAGATAGAGTTGGTTTAATATGAATTAAGAAAGGGACGTAAATAATATTATGTAATAGATAAGGGGTAATAGAGTGAAAGGGAAGTATTATTGAAACATTATCAAATTCCTCACTCTTTCTCTCATTCAACCTCTTTCATTCTAGGCCTAGACACCTAAAATAAGCACCTACAACCAAGATGACTAAATGGCCACACACACAGACCAATCTAAGCATAGATGAAGAATGATATTTTGAAGGTGCCATGAAGGGTGATAAGGTAGTATGGAATACTCAAATAGGTTTGTGAAGACCTAATCATAGCTCTCATCACCTCTATTTTCTCTAAGTAGACCAATGAAACCTCAAATCTCCACCTATAGTTGGTCTGACCACCTTCAAGACTAATTAAGAAACAGTGATTGAGAGACTAAATGGTATTTTTAAGACCAATAAAAGTTGTAATGGGGACTAGGGGATTGTGTTTCATGTTCATGAAGGTCACAAAACTGATAATAAGTTCTCATATTAGATAAAATGCAAGAAAGTAATAGAGTTAAGGTCAAGAACACCATTTTATCAGGAAACCCCAAGCTTCATTCAAGGGGTTACAAAGGATATTGGGGGATGAAATGATGAGGATATATATTGGATCATGATATAAAAGGTTTCATAGACCCCAAGGAACCATTTGGATCCAAAACCAAACTCTTTCACACCTCCTCAGGTAAGTACAACATTCTCGAGCTCTTAAACAAGCCTAAAAACCAAGGAATGATCATTTTGTTATGATTGGAATGGTACAAACAAGTTTCATGGGAGTATAATATATTATGGGGTGTTAGGGGACTCTATATAATAAAACTTATTGGCATTATTTGTTAGATTAGGCCCCTATTCTTTATGAATAATTGTTAAGACCTGAAGCAACTCTAAACCTTCTAAAAACCCTTTTAGGAGGTCGATGGAGAAGAAAGTGGAGAATATGAATCCAAATTATTTTTGTTGACCTTTTAACTCGCCAAATTATATTATATAATCTCTATAAGTCATCTACATGACATTTTTTTGTACCTATACTTATACGGATTTGAAAAAAAACTATATTTTTGCAAGTTTTTGAGATAAAAGGGGATGTTTAAGTGTGTGGATGAATGAAAATCATTGGGAAAGGTTATTTGGGAGTTATTATACCTATCCAAGTATAAAAATCCTTTCAAGATAACCCATAAGTGATCTAAAAAGTCAAAAAATTCAAGGAAATATGAAAATGCCTTAAAAGGAGAACCTTGCCAAAAGCCATGTCATGGTTTGCATACTTCTACAGTATCCCAAAATTTTAAATTTGTATTGGAGGAGGGTTTTAGGCCAAATAATGTGAATCAATCACTTTCATCTAGTTTCACATGTGGGGTGGTCATTTGGGCCAAATTTCTCTTTCTAGGCCTAGGAGGCCTAATTAGAGAGATAAATCATGGAAAAAGAGTACTTCCAATTAGATATAGCTCATAAAATTTTGTATGAAGATGTGAGGGGATATCAGGTTCAAAAAATTGTTATAATTTTGTTAATTTAATTTTTACATTCTCTTGGATAAGAAACTTTATAGGTTTTTAGGGCTACAAGGAATGGGTGCTAAAGCATGTTATAGGAGAAAAATTGCATATTTTAGGCTACTTGATGGTTTCAAATGCCTTATTTAAAGTATATATTAATGTTAATAATCATTACATGGAGGTATTTTACCTAGTTCAAAGCAAAACCCATTTTTATCTCTCCTACGCATCTTTGCTCATGTGAAGGATTCAATTGTTTAAAATCACTAAATGATGCATATAAGTTATTCAAGAGGATTTATTGATGTTTATATCTTCATCCTACACCTAATCAAGTTTTAATAAGTCATGAAGTTGTTTGGATAAGGATTCAAAGTTTGAAAAGGTCTTAAAGACTCCTCCTTCCTTCCAGTGCCTAGTCAAAGAGGACAAAGTCAAAACAATTATAGAAGTATTATAATAGCCCTTTCGAGGTGGAAAGACCTCATTAATGGATTAGGATAAGGTTTCAACTTAAGACTTGATCAAAACATGATGACTTATTTTCAAGGAAGGAGACTTATTCATCAAGGAAGATAAGCAACCAAGAATATAATGTGTGCAAGCAAAGATGTAGGTACTTCACCTGGTTAAACATAAAAAATAAATTCCAAAAGACTCCTTCAAACATGTAAAAAAATCTCCCTCAACATATTCACCACTTTTGAGAATAAATAAAAGATAATAATAAAGAAGTGTTACGTTGGAGTTTAAAAAGGACCTAGTGAATATTTCATCTCCTAGTTTTTATGCTTTACTATCTTTCTCTCTCTTTTCTCATTATCAAAATATGTAAGCCTATGTTTAGAATTTGAAAAAATATTTAACCTGAGTTTTGGTGCTTAGAAAAACACTTGTACTTAGATCTTTTGAATGAATTATACTGAATTCATTGCTCCTCAAAGCTTGTGACTAGTGTATGTTCATAGTTTGTTGATGAATGATAGTGATAGTGCATGCTTCCTTTCATTTTGTAATGTCATATTTACCTATTTTTAGGTGTTATTTCACCCTTATAGGTTTCATAATGTGATTAAATCATCTTGTATGTATGGCAAGTGTAATATTTCCTTAGTTTCTTTGAGAGACTTATTGATCAGTTACCTTAAATCATCCATCAAGTTGAGCCTCTATGTGAAATATTGATGTTTGGAGACTTTAGTTTGAGAATTTAAATTAGGTCCATGTTCTTATTCAACCTTATTAGTATATATTAGATAGGTGGATCACACATTTTGGTGTATCACCTCAATTAGATATGTTTTCCTTTCAATTTACCTTCCTCTCTTTTCCTTCACAAGCTGGTAGTGTAGTGTAAAGATCCTAAATAATATATCAAGGGGAGATAGCCATTATAATCTATAGATTCAATCCATCTTTTAGGCTGCCCATAGCCTAGGATTGTTTTCATGTTACTTCAAATAGTGAAGTCTTGAAATTACCTTCACAAGGGTACAAGTCTAGTAGATAACAATGACCTCATTCCTTAACCAGCCCTTGTTAACAAAATGATCAAACATATCCAAAATGAACCTATTATTCTTCAAATTATAAAAATAAACATAGGAGGTATCACACCTACATTAGTTACAATGGGTCAACTGATACTACCTTACATTTAAAAACATTTGGTAATCTCTAAAAAGATTGGGTCAAATTAAACACTTTTGTTACTACCAAGATATTAGAAAAAACACTCTCTAAAAACACATTATATTGGTAAAATAAACTCAAACCCCATTCTATCACTAGTTTGGAAGATCTAGTCAACTCCCTAGTATAAGAGTTTCAAACTAGTGACCTCCTTGAGAGTACCTTAGCTCACTTTAATTATAAGCAACTTGAAACTAAAACTGCATAATTTTTCATCAAATGATGAAAGACATTGTCTAATAAGTGTGAGCATAACATGGTGCATTATAGCCTATTTCATATATTCACTAATTCTCTTTATCCCAAGTTGCAATATCAGGTTAGGACTCTCTTTTCAAAAACTTTGGAAGAATCCCTCAATCAAGACAAACACCAAAATTTTCTCATGCACCAATTTGAGCCATCTCAACCTCCCATGGGAAATCGCATGCAAGAATAAAAATCATCATGCTACAAAGGATGGGGTCACTGATTCTTATGATACCATTCACAAATATTTAATCTATTACTCCCAACAATGTTGTGGAGCATGCTCCCCCTCTAAATAACACCCCTAATCCTCAATTTTATCAAATAAGAAAAATCAATGTTTATCATTATCCAAGATTCAAAAGTATCTACCAAGGCCTCTACCATAATATATTTACCCCACTCACCCTATGAAATCATGGTACGATCCAAATAATTTTTTTTGGTTTCATGTAAGTTTGGGCAATGCTCACGAGATTTGTAGATAATTACGTAATTTAGCTATAGAATTTCTACTTATCCCAAACTTTGATCATAATTCACTCATTTATAAATTCCAAGAAGAATATGATATAGCCTTCAAAGATCACAAAACACAAAACAAAAATCAAACTTTGATCTAGGCTAATGCGTATCTTGTCATATATAAAGATCCTCTTCCTAATCATCAAGATAGCAATGATAAATTTAATCTTTCCACTAATAATTTTGAAAGTATTATAGACCAAAATCTCGAAGTGAATGTGGTAAATACATTTAATATGCAAAGGGGAGTTGTTTTCATTGATTCTAATCCAAAACACATGTACCAAACCTCCTAAACATTCCAAGTTATCCAAGATTCTTCCCCATATCATGTAACAAAGTTAGGGAAAGAGGACCTTATCTGTTTTCAAGAACAACTTCCAAAACCTCAATTTGATAATACATCTCATACTATTTATATAACTACCCAAAAATTTACACCCATCAACAACATACTTTAACCCTTCCAATAACATTTATTCAAATCAATCACAAGAAATACATAAATCTACTATCTCATTAACTAAAGATAATTAATTGATTTGTCCTCAAACTAAACCAACCACATATCATCAACATGAGTTTGAATGTACTTATAATCCTCCTTCCCAAGAGCTCTTACAACATTAAATGCCTCTATCTAGCAATCCCCCCATAGGTTATGATGAATGAGACCCCATTATATAACTTACTAATGTTCGATATCAAATACCCTTTCTTGAACTAATGCAAACTTCTCTACATCATTACAATTTCCTGATGCAATTATTATTTGAAATGAACATTTCTCATCCTCCCCTAGTAGGATGTGAACCTACCTTATTTTGGTATGAAGATAGTATCTTACAATAATGAGAAGAGATGTCTATACATGTTACCAAAAAAATGGACACTTCTCTTTCCCTAAAATTTCTTATTGATTCCATGATCCTAGATGAGATCCTGATTCAAATGGATGATCCTCCACTATTTCTTAACATTAAAATAAGTGATATCCAAGTCAAGTGTAATTTGATTTATGAGGGTTTAGGTACTTGTGTTGATTCCCTCAACTTCATTAAAAATATTGGATATTCTGAGTGTAATCTTAAGTTCACATGTATTACATGCCAAGGTTATGATAGATGGAAAATGCCTCCACTAGGTTGTGTGTGGATTCCTATTACCATCCCTCCTATCACAGTTCTAGTGAAGGTTATGATATTTAACTTTACCCTTTCCTAAAACATCTTACTTGGTAGACCTTGGAATCATTACATGATGGTTGTTGCCTCTTTTGCTTGACAATGTGTCAAGTTTCCACATAATGGTAACATCTATAGGTTTTAAGGAGACACAAACCCTTGGAATTTTTAACAAGTCTAAGAATGTGATGCATTCAAAATTACAACCCTTGAAACCTTGCCTAGTGTCCCATTCATGGAATCTCAACATTTCAATTTTCCTATCAACTCTACTTGAGGTTATCATGGTCACCCTAAACTCATTGGGAATATACCACCTAACCTCTTAGATTTTGATGATGACGAGACAAACACAATCAACCCTAAGATCAAAACTTTAGACTTATCCCCTCATTTCATCTCCAAAATTCTATCATCCTTGAAGTCATGTTCCCATCAACCATCTATCAATGATATACTTATGGTATGAAGAAAAACTTGGCATTCTATTCATCATGCAACTTCTAATGAAAAGATCATACCTACCTACACCATCAACCTTCATACACCTGATTGTGATGATGGTTATATTTAGATGATCCATTTCTAGGACTTTTTAGGCTAGAGATGTTGAGATTCTTATATATCATATTTATTTATTTTAGGAATTTCATTCATCTTATCATATTATTTATTGCATAGTTCCTAATTCTAGTATTATTCATCTATTTTGCATGGTAGAGATAAAACACTCATATGGTACACCTCTAGTTTTGGTAGAGACTCTTAGGAATATGTTCATGGATCATGCTATGACCAGTCCTTATCATTTTAATAAATACTAGGATCCCTATAGTTTACTTACCCTATAGATGTTGAATTCTCCTTTTAAGCCATATATGCATCTTGATTCTCCCTCAACTGATCCTAGATGGTTCTTACCCCTACTCTATCTTTAGCTAAGCTTTATCCTACATCTGATTCTTCTTCTCTTTAAATGAACCTAGCCCAATTTCTCCACCAGCCCTACCTTCCCTTGGTGATGGCCTTCTTCCTTTGCTACAATTTGATCCCTTTACTACCTAATGGGATGATCACCCTTATTATGATATTCACATAGTTTTTGATAATTAGACCATAGAATACAAATTATACCAAAATTCTATAGCTTTTACTTCTACTTCTTCCATTAGTAGACTCTTAAAGTTTACTAATAAGTGTATCTATTTCTTCCATGGCACAGATAATCATTCTTCCACCCATTGTCAAAATCTTTGATAATATATTGACACATTGCATCCTACAATTCCTTAGCCCAAAGATAAAGCTATACTTCCTCTCAAGTTATTACTTGAGTATATTACAAAATATGGAGAGGTATATTATTTTTGGCACCAATACAAAACCCATCATATGGATCATTTCCACATCTTTTAGCAACATATTCATGATCACCATATGACCATTACTATTCCCACTATTCCTCTTTCTATAGGCCATCCACAAAAGAAGGATCCTCCTTATTTGCCTATGACTCGTTCTTCACTTGTGGCTCCCACACCAATTACATATTCTTCCCCACTTGTGGTCCATTCCCCACTAATGGTGTTGTCTTCTTATCCTATAGATACAGTTTTTATTCCATCATCTATTCCCCTTATTGAGTATTCATGAATGAGAGCCCTCACAAGCTTGATCCTTCAACAATACCTACATTTTTTGTTGAGAAAATTTAATGAGAGGTATTTTCACATCTTTTCCTGAGGATCGATGAGACCCTTACTGTAGTTAGGGTCCAACTTCATAGAGATATATCAGATGTTATGGATAATATTTGTGGATAAATTTATTAGTATTCATGATCACAACATGGTGTTCTTTCACTTTATTCTTCATTATGATTTTGGATTGGACTTATGATCCACTTATATATATATGTTATATCATTTGACTATGTGCCAAATTTTTATTAACTTATCTATTTCACATCGATCTTTATATTATGCATTTTATGTTGTATATGGTTTCATTTCTTTTCACCTTCTCTTATGGTTTTTTGCATGATTTACATGATTAAATACTTATATTTATGAGTTTATATCTTTTCATGGATGTCTTTGTATTTTCTCATGTTTTTTTGTTACCTTATCTCAACAACTTAGATAATTATTATTGTGCCTTGGTTATACAAACCTTACTCCCCTTATTAATCCTTATTTACCATGTGATCAATTAGCAAACAAGTAATCTCATTGTAATTTTATCTTATCGATCTAATTCGGATCTCCCTTTATTCCCTTTTTTTTCCTTTTGTAAACTAAACATACACATAGTTGAAACTTGAGATAACATACTGGTTCATAGGTAAGCCTAAGTGTTTAGTCGATCATATATTTGGATACTTAACCTCCTTTAGCCAAAGTCTAAAGTCATTCATGTGTATCATTTTTATCCCTCATGTTGGTTATTCTAGATCTATATGTAGGTGGAATCATAAAAGCCATAAAATTTAAAAGATAAATCATTTAAATAAAAGATAACATACAAATCTCAAAATTCAAATCACACTAACAGATGTGATTCATATCACATCTCCTTTTTCTAATCAAAGCTCAAATTTTGTATTTGACATCATGATAGAGTATAGGTCCATTAGGGTGTGGTAGGCTTGTATATTAGGAAAGGAGAATAAAAAAATCTTTTAGTGATACCTACTTTCTCACATAAGTACCCAATATTCATAGTAGATCGACGACTCTATAAGAGGTTTCGAGAAATAGGGAACATGTTGTGGGAAGTTAGGTTCATATTATTTTTCTTGTTCATATAATCAACATCAGTTGATCTTAGTATCTCACTTATTTTCATGTACATCTTGGTGTTTATTGTGAACGGTTATCCTCTATATTATGATGGTCACTAGCCACTTAGTGTCTTCATGTGTATTTAGTTTGCCTCGTATTTCCTAAGGTCTTCTCATAGATGCCTACATTAGATTTGTACATTCCCTCTTTCATTACAACATTTTTAATATTTTCTCTTGAGAAATACTATTTTGTTAACTGATCATCCCCCCTAGAGTTTCCATTTGTGAGTTGCATTCTAAGACCATGGATAGGACCACACCTTCATCACAAATTACCACATTACAAACATCCTTTCAATTTTTTTTCATAGTTGTTTCCACCTCATTGGTGTTCTCTTTATGATTTGTAGTGTAAGACAATGGATAGGACTAGGCCTTCCTTGATAAAATATTCCAATACCCAAGTCATAATGAAATTACATGTGCCAAATTTGAGATAAGTAGTGATTGATTATGAGTTACATGTCATTGACATGATTCCCATTATGATATAGTATGTTTTATGATTAATTTATTAATCTTTCACTTTTATCTTCTTATTTTATGATTACATGTATGCTTACAACCATTTGATTATATTTTTCATACTTCTTAGCTTGAACTAATGTGATCAGTTTAATTCTATTTTCTAGTTTTATCTTTCTTTTTATACTTCCCAACATGATTTAGTATAATTGATTGACTTAATTATTTTGTTTTTATACCATTATTTTTGATGAACTTTCTATTTTATTACAATATTTTCATACTTCCCAATGTGATATAGTGTGATTTTATTTTGTTTTAACTTGGTACAAATCTTTTACATGGTTTAAAAACATTTGTTACCCTTTTTATCATCTTTGGTTTATTATGTTTAGTCATCTTTTGTAATTACACATTTCCCATCGTGCTATAGTGTGTAGTACATTTATTTTTGATTTCTTATACTTTTCTGAGTTGTTTTTGCCTTTTTATTTTTAACTATGCACGTGTATCACATAATTAAAGAAAAAAACACTCAACATATATTTCCCATAGCATAAACAAAAATAGCAAAATACATGTGCTAAAAATAAATATATCCATACATCAATATCCACAACCAAGTACAACTCATAAGATAAATAAACTATCAATATATATATATATATATATATATATATATATATCATATGTTTTATATAAAATACAAAATCCAATAGCTCTAGCTCTTAAGTTGGGCCCCATCTTGGCCTAGCCATGCTACCCATAGATGCCTAGGATTGTCCTTTATGAATGGTACACTATAATGAGGTAGTCTTTGATCTCAATCCTACAACCTATTCCTATAGATTAGACACTTGGGTCTACACCTATCTAAGCTAGATAGTGGTAGTAATGTGTGTCACTCTCTTTTATGCCAAGCTTATGCCTCTGCCTCTCCCAACCCTGTCAAGGGCTGTAGACCAATATTTAATTCTTGAAGCCACCTCGTGGCCTCCCCCATGAGTCTAAACTAGATTTCATAGGCTAGGGTAGATAGTAACACATGAACATCCAAAGTGGTGGGATTGTATAGTGCCATCACCCCCATCCAAAATCTCATGATGCGTAATCATAATTAGGGATCCCCATATAACCTCCTCTATTGTGGGATCTAAAAAAATAAAAATAAATAGGCATAAAATCACATATATATCTCAAAATCACATATCTACCATAATCAAAATGTAACTAGTATCCTATATCAAAACTTAAATAAAAGTTATAACATTTTCTCACTAGTGTTGGTGTTACTAACTACCATTTCTCTATCTGCTCACGTGTTGAGCATGGTATCTCCATACACTCTTCCATCTAGTACTTCCTCCATGGGTTGCCTCCACACTAGTATAAAGCTAAGAGTCACCACTCAAGCACATCATGATCCTCTCCTTAGAGGTACCTCTATGGACTAGCTATGTTCTAGAGTTACTGTTGGGTCTTCCTATGTTGTAGTCCTCACTTGTGCCTACTCTTGTCGATAATGCCTCCATATTTGATGAAGATGTAGTGGTCATTGGCATTACTATTGAGGTGCTTTTTATGCACTAGTATTTACATCTATGACATATCCCCATACCAGTTCCATTATCACTTGTTACCATGATTGAATAGTTCATGGTCTAGCACTCCATGGCATAATCACTGGCATCTCTACTAGTACCCCTCCTCCTCCTCTCCTTCTTGGGTCTCTAACATGCCATGCCTAATAAGAAGGCACTACTAGATGGGCCCCTGAGTGTGGGAGACCAAACTATCTCGATAAGCATGTCACTAAATATGACTTTACCCATGAGGTGTAGTGGCTTATGATTTGTATGCATGCCAACCCTATAACAACAATAACCCAACTATGCCATATAGTAGTAATGGATGCCACATGATATATCCTCATGTGATAGTATATAGAGATACCATGTGGGGCATGACTTGAGCTACATCTCCACCTCATAACCTAAGATAACCTATCATCAACCACATGGGGCAATCCAGCTACCAATACATGGGGAACCTCTCATATATCCAAACACTCAATAAAACCATAGGCCCCATAGTCTTAATATATATAGATAACATCCAATACATAACATGCATGATCTAGACCCAGATGATAACCCTAAAATCATAGAGTGATCCTTGATATAATATAGACTAACATAAGGCTATCAGATATAGCAGTACTTTACCATCTAACTTATGATACAACACTTATGTTGTCACAAGTATTATCACTAAATTTTATATGTTTGAAATAGATATAATATAAATTTAAAATAATCTCATCCTTAATCCAAGTTAAATCCTATCTGATCATGTTACCCACTAGGCTAGCGCTCGTCTCTCATCTAGATCCTCCAGTGTATTAGTGATCACTAGTGTCCTGCCTATAAGAAGTCCAAGAAAGGTGTGGACATCCTTCAGAGTGATCCCCACCTCAATAGTATTCCCATCCACATCCCATTAGAAAGTGTTTATTTACTATTCCCATGCTCCAAGGAACATGACAATGAGATCAACACTCAATGGGATCCATCTCATCTCCATGATACTTTCAAAACCTAGAGTGACTAGTCAATCTATATCCACATCACTCAAATGATCCAATAAATCTCATATCTAGGATGCATATATTGGGAACCAATACCTCTAACATCTCTAAAAAATATCAAACAACAAAGGCTGTATTAGATTTCTATGTCATCAATAATCAAAATACATTCTTCAAAATTCATAAATTAACTACTTAATCAAATGGTTTAATTTAGTTTTCTATATTTATTTATTTTCTTACAAAATCAACCTATTCAATACTAAATCAACCCTATACCATTTTTTTGATACTATATCAAACCTCTTCCACCAACTAAATCAACCCTATGGTATACCGATGGCTTTCTCCTTATTGCCAATTATGTCATCCCACTGCTATGTAGTTAGACACCCATTACAATACTATATTTGCCCACTGCTATGTAGTCAAACCCCTTATCTTATACTCACCTTATAGATTGAGTCAACTAGGTTGACTCTATTCCTTCATAGTGGTGACTTTTTGACCATTTACCATAAATACTTTAAGCATTTATTAGTCTAAATTCTTCCTACCTAGTATCTTGTTCTACCCCTAATCTACCTAAAAACATCCTAGGGTCGATTTCAGTGCCTATATTCTACCTAACAATTAGTTTTTTATATTTATCTCAATTTCAAATAAAAATAATTAAAAAAATGAAATTCACTATTACATACCTATGCTGATGGCTCTTTGGTCTCAAACTAGGTCTCTCAGAGCTCTATTTTCTGAAAATAGTAAAAATAACAAATGATTATTTTTAACCTTATTTATATTTACTATTCAAAATTATTTGTCAAATATTTACCACCATATTTTATCTTTTGATCATATGTTTGTTTCTACTAACTCTTTTTCCAAGCCATAATATGTTTTGGAATTCTAACATCGTAGAGAATATTTTCACATGTTACATGTATATTTTGAAAAAAAATCAAATTTTTGCTCTAGTTTGCTAATTTCTATAGGTCAAATATTTACCACCATATTTCATATTTTGATCATATGTTTGTTTCTACGAACTCTTTGTGTAAACCATAATATGTTCTGGAATTCTAACATTGTAGAGAATCTTTTCACAATTACTTGTATATTTAAAAAAAAAAATCAAATTTTTGCTCTTTTTTGCTAATTTCTACAAGTTTGCCTAATGTTCCATACATTGGACACGTTAAAATTTATTTAATCTCAGTATTTATGTAAAATACTAAGGTAAGTAAAGGTTTGTGTTTTTCAATTATGTCCTTTCATTTATCTTATTTACTCACTACAATTTATTTAGTTTCAGCATTATGTGTTGCTATATCTTTTCTTGAAGCATCATCCCCTATTACACCTATGTGACACATGATGAGATTCAATTGGAGAGTATGTATAAACATAATATTTTCAAACTTTATCAATTACTAATGCTTTCTCTATTATAAAATCCATCGAGTCTCAATCTCTCTGAGTGCATGCCTTAAAGAGTGCATTGGGAAAGGGGTGGGCAGACTATTGGTGCTTTGAAGGATTATTGTCCCTATACCATCACTTTATATCTACATAACCATATAATAAAACACTTACCTAATATTTTCCTCCTATTTTTCACCCTCCTCTAATCATTTTCCACCTTCATTATCCCTTCCGTAAGCCCAAAACCCTTTTCTATAGTTTATGTTACACTATTTGCCCCATTGACCCTGTACTCTAATTGATAAAAATAATTTAGGGTCTAAGTAAACCCCTAGATAACTTAAACCAAGACCTAATTTATTTTTACCAATAATGATATAAAGTCAATTGGGTTGACCCTATCATCTAAACTTTTGAAAAGGTTTAAAGTTAGATTCAACTATATATACACACTCATTTTGTCATTTATTTAGGAATAGAAGAAGAACATTATATTATGCATCTGCTTGTCCACCATTATACTTTAGAAACATAGATTAGGGTTTTAATACTTTCTTTGGAGATATAAATCTTGTCTTGTGGAGAAGTCTTTTTGATGCATATATAGGTTATGAGCCTAGAGCTGACTTATGCTTGTTATCCTTACATAACACAACAACATCCTGCAAATCACCTTGGCTAAGGGATAGATTGAGGCTCAGTGGGTTCATCTTCAAAGGTAAGTATTCCTAACTTTATTCCTCTTTTATAAGAGTAGATATATTAGCATTTGTACTTATTTCCCATGCATTATGATTTCTTTTACATTGATGTGAGTATATAAATTCTATGCATGTTTACTTTTTATGTTTACTACCTCAAATTTGTGCTACAAGCTTTGGTGAACACTAGATTATACTTTACTTTAATTTTCATTTATTTTGTGAATATGAAAACATAGGACCTAGCTAGGGTTATTGCATAGTTTTTCTTGACTAGAGGCTTTGGAACCCTCCATAATGATTTTATTTGGTAAAAGATCCCTTGGTTAGGTTTAGTGGATCCATCTTGGTCATGACCTTTAATATACAATGTATCAACAATCAGAAGTATAAGTATGATTTATCTTCTTTGAGCTAGGATTGATTAATATATCAGTTATATTTCCATTTGTATACACTTACCTTTTACTTCATGGAGGCATAAGTTTTTTTTGAGGAAATTAATTCATTTTTTTTTTCAATCTTTTGCATCAAGCACCCTGAAGTTTTTTTGGAGAAATTGATCCAAAAAACTTTTCATCACTATTTCATGTGAGCATATTTTAAAAAACTCATAAATTTTGATTGGTAGTTTGTATTTGAATGTCATCTTACTAAAAAATACTTATTTTTTCATTCTCTATGCATTGGTAGTAATATTGAGATTACTAAATCTCTATTCAAACCAAATATTATACATTCTTGGACATATTATCGAATGAGCCTAGCATCCCTCCAATTCTTTCATACTTATACATTAATTGTTTAAGATATATTCTTGATCATGTCCAACATCCATACGATCATGTTCGTATTTTCAAATTTGAGGGGGTTACTATAATAGTTCTAAGGGGGTATTGTGTGTTGTTGTGTAATTTTATTTTATGCATTTCTTATTTACTTTGTGCAATAACATATTTCTTGCATCATGGATTGCTAGTCATTTCCACCTCTTACGACATTCAATTATCACAAATGGAAAAGTAACATGATACTTTATATAAGAAAACAAGGCTTATATAAGATAGCTATGAATGAGGAAATTGAATTTGTATTAGAAGTAAAGAAAAATAAATGGTGTAACATATGCAATCAAGCACACAATTGTCTTAGTTTGTTTATTTATCCTAAGTTATATTTTCACATTGAATTTTCTAAAACTCTGAATAAATTATGGACCAAAATTAAATAAGTCTTTGGGAAGAAGGATGTGATGAGAGGTCATGAAATGGAGAATGAGCTCTTCAATTTGAGCCTAGGTGACTTTGACACCCTACAATATTTCTTCATTAAGTTCAAATATCTAAGGTTGTAGTTTAAAAAATATGAAACAGATAAGAAATATGATCAACTTATTATGTTTATGCTCTCTAGACTAGGTCAAGACTATTATGCGTTTGTGTCCACTTTTCATGCCATCAAAAGTGCTCTTGAAGCTATATGGAAGATAATTTCTTTAGATACCTTTCTTGTTGACTTAACTTGAGAGTAAGATAAGCTGATACAGATTGGTATAATGATGTACTCAAAATATCATGCACATTTTTCTAAGAAAGAGAAGGATTCAAACAGTAAAGAAAAGAAACAAAATAAAAAGGATCAATAAAGGGATACAAATCCTCCCACCTACAAATCAAAAAATGAGACATATTCTTCTAGTGTTAAGCCAAAGAAATATTGGATCATGTTACATCCCGATTCTCTCACCTAAACTAATTTAAATATTTATCCATGGATTATATTATAGTTAATTTATTTTGTTACTTTTTGACTAAATCATAAGTCATATGTTTTTATGAGATAGAGGTGTGTTACTTAGATTCTATGAGTTCATTACTATGATATGGCTAATTAAGAATTTTGTACTTAATGATTATGTTACTTATTGTTATAACATTATTTTATGATTTATATCATGATGTAATTAACTACCTTTTTGTCATGAGTTGGATGTAGGAGAGTTCTTCCTTTACACCATGATGAAGGGAGAGCATTATCAAAGAGTGTGGCATAGATGGAGATAGTGAAGGATGATAGAGAAGTTTTTTAAGACCCACACAGACACCACATTAGCTTTATAAAACACAATATGCATTTTGTGTTTGGTTTGATAGAGTTAGTATATTTTGAAATTAAATTACAGTAGATATTAAAACTTGCATGTTTTAAACATTAACACATTTATATGCGATAAATCTTGTAGGAGGTTGTAGTTTGTATTTACATGTAGAATTAGTGCTTAAAATTATAGTATGTTTATATAAGATTATTCTATTCATGTTTGTATATGAATATGGAAATGTAAATCTTATAAATAACATATTATTTCTATTTTATATAGACTAGTAAACATATTAATAACATTTTAGAATGTTAAGCTTGTTAAGATTGATATTCAAGAATATCAAAATAGATAAGCTATTAAAAAGACATATATAGCCTATATACAATAGTAAAAACACAAACAATTAGCCAACCATAATTAAAATAAATACTTGTTTGGTCTATTATAAAGAGATAATTAAATTTATTTTATAATTTTGGGGTTTTTAATATCTTAAAACTCTATCCTATAATCTAATTCTAGTCTTGATTTATATGCATGGACTACATATAGATTTATAAGTGTTAGTTAACATGATGAAAGTGGACTTATTGAATGATATACTCAGGTTTGAAATTTAGTTGACATGGAAAGTAGGATTTTAATAAAAAAAATAGTTAGGAAATTAAGAGAAGACTCGATATAGGAATTAGGTATTTTTCTAGTTTGTTAATTGAGGGCTTAGAGAGTTAAGTGAAAATGGGGATTAGGCATGAACTACTACCTGAGAGCTAGCAGATGCATGAAAAATTTGTTTGGTTTGGGATTGACAAATAAATTTTGATAAAAAGTGAGCCATAGAAAAGAAGAGACATGATGGAAGAGAAGAGGAAATGAACAGAACAAGAATAAAAGGTTTTCTGGTTTCAATTTTGAAGCGTTGAAAAGGTTAGTGATGCTATTCTATTTATTTCAACTTAGGAAAAATTTTGTGTATAAATTTATCACTTAGGGTTTGAAATGATAGAAATTTAAATTTAAGGTATAGATTTAGCCTTATGGATGGCTCTGTCATCCAAAACTCTAAACCTATACTCTCTAAATTCCTTAGGAATGTAAACAAAACTATGTGCATTTCTCTAGGGTTTAAAAGGATTTAACTTGCTATGATAAACATATAGAACACTATAAGATGGTTGATAATATATGGAATGTATTTTGTTTTAGAATTCCTATAAAATTTATATACTCAAAAAAATTACAGTCGATACTCTGAGCATATGGATGCAATGTATAGGTCTAGTGCCCATTTAGATTGGTATGAAGTTTGTGTTGATTTAAAATGGGAAGGATTGATTTATAATTTTTGCATCATTTTGGTTTTAAAGTTAGTTTGGGTATTTAACATATATGGTGACTATGAGCATTGGTCAATTAAACCAATAATGATATAAATGTCTATATAAGACTATTTATAAATAAAAACAATGAAACATTTAGACTATGTAATATGTTTGAAAAACCATGGAAATTTAGTAATGGTAAGTATATAATTAGCACACAAACCATGTGGAAAATATATTTTGAACTGAGTTCATTTGTGATATAAAACAACGAGAATTTTTATAAAAAGGGTATGTGTATTCTTATCTTTTGAAATAGGGATATATATATATATATATATATATATATATATATATATATATATATATATATATATATATATATAGTTTGTGTATTATAATCACACACATGACTGAGACATTATATAACTATACATTGAGTATTATTTCTATTTCAAAATAGTGAACAAGGTATACACTTATCATTTCAAATAGGGAGAATAGTTACAAACTAAGAGTAAGATGAAATAATATAAGTTTTAGACTTAGGTCTATGTTTTAAGTCAATTGTATAACCTTTGAAATACCCATTAACATACACAGGGGAATTTTATATATTCAAATATGTGACTATAGTTGATTTTGGGTTAAATAATAAAGATGAACTCTTTATATAGAAAACTATTATTATAATTTTGGTATTTGGCAAATTGACAGGGTTGAATTGTAGTAATATTTTATATATTAATATTGATATGTGGATTATAGAGTGGTTCGATTACCAAAGGAAATCATGTATATTCATTTAGGTAGTTTTGGTTTAAATATAGTGGTCGAAAACTTAATGAACTATATATGTTTATAAAGGAATAGAGAAATAAACTTTAGAAAAAGTATGACTATCAATAAACATCAATTTTGATTCAAATACAGTTGTATATTTTACCAAAATTTACAAGCTTAGGAATTTATGTTTTGGTTATGTATAAACTTAATATGAATTATGTAAATTATATATAAATTGTGAATATCAAAACATTAAATACATTTTAAATTATCTATATTATGGGGTATAGATAATAGGAACATATAAAACATATGAAATATAAGTATATGAGAACCTACATCCTCCTATACGTGTATAGCCTATATTCATAAAATAGGTGGCATGACTATATTTATAGTACGTGACTGGGCATATAAGTCATAAAATATTGATGGATTGGGAACTATAACTATACACACGTAGCCTAAATTCTGAGATTAATAATTAAATATTTGTAAATAAGTTTAGCAAATCATTATGTAAATTGTGAATGTTGGTTATAATTAGTGGTATGAACTTTATGTTATGAAAATGCTAATTTTTGTGCATAGCATTTAATTGAGGAAATTTAGATTCTTGGAATTAATTGTATTGTACCTCTTTGGTAAATAAACTTGCTTATCATAATATTGTGTATGTGATGTATATTATAAATGAGGTTTATTCATATGTTTGACAGACTAAATATATGTAAAGTAATTATTTTTGTAACTAGTATATGGTTGTACTTGTTAGTAGAAATAATTTCATGAATTTATTGGTTATTGTAAATTATAACTAAATCTAGTATTGATGGTTGTAACTAAGTAGTGAGATGGATTTCACTTGCTTAGTTAGCATCACCAATGTCAAATGAAGGTAATCTAATCAAGTTGTGTTTATAAAATTGATTGATCTTAGAGATCAATAGCTATTCAAAAACTTTAGCCAAAGTAATGTTAGGTAGAAATTATTATTTTATATGTATGATTTATGTGTTTGTGTGATATCATGTTAGATCATATTGTCTTTATGATACACATCATGTAATAAAAATCTTACAAGACATGGGTACTAGCATGTCTCCCTGGATTTTCACACTATCACTATCTACCCATCCATGAAGGGAGGGCCATTCCCTATTTGGGGGATTGTACAAGGATCGATGGTCTATGGTTGATGTGAAAAAAATTCTCGGATGATGCTCTCCCTACCCAATGCTATATTTACTTGGAGACTACACTTGAGATTATTAGAGATACAGTTGACTTAGAGTAGCCCAAGCTCCATGGATCATAGTATCTATCATCATACTTATGATGAGTCTAATTTCCTATTGGAAATGTAATTAATTATTTTTAATACATTTATTGTGGTGACTATACTATTATACTATCCATGGTTGGATTTTATTATGATTATTTTTCTTGTGTAGTTATGATTAATTGCTAGTGATTAGTAAATGTTGTTGTTACATGTTTACTTATGTTTAATATACTTAGTTAGGATGTTGAAGATCACTAATTAGATTATCATGGTGTAATCTAATGAGAGAATAATTTTTTATTAAATAATTTAAGAAAAAACTACTACATTATTCTAGTAAATCCCTATGGAGATGTTACATTGTGGTATCATAGATGTGGCTCAAACTCTAGGACATAATGAGTTTGCTAACATTTTTTAATTCTTCTATTACCAAAATTTAGAATGGTATAAGAAAGAGAATCAAGTGAGGGTCCTTTGAATGTCAATGATAATAACCCTCCATTTGATCCTAGCTAATTTGCCACTTAACAAGCAACAAAGTTAGATCAGGTTTTTACAATCATGAATGATACTAGAGACAGAGTTGTAGCCCTGGAAAAATAAATTTATGGATATGAGGAAGAGGCCCAATAGGATGATCTTGAAGAGCATCTTGATGAATAGGAAACACCTCAAGATTAGAGACATGATGAAGTGCCTCAAGATACAAGAGCATATGTAGCCACATAATTGGTAAGGGATATGAAAAAGGTGAATCCACCTAAGTTTGATGGAAATTTTATGAGAAATAGAGATGAAGCATGGTTGACTAAAATGGAGAAGTATTTCAAGATTATAAACTACTCTGAGGTCACCAAAGCTATTTGGGGAGCTTATCAGTTGGCTAGAGAAGTAACTACATGGTGGGCCAACAAGTTGGAAATGAATCTGAACTCAACCACCACTACTTGGGAGTAATTTATGGCACTATTTAGATCACAATGTCTTCCACAACTTTATTTTGAATAAAATATTAAAATTTTTCATAATCTAAAGGAGAATTATTGGTGAATGAGTACTGGCAATGGTTCACCAAACTTATGAAATATGTACCTCAGTATCAGGTTGATGAGAGGTTTAGTATCAGGCTAGATTGGTGGAGATGTGGATGCCCATGGACCATCTACCATGGAGCAAGTCTTTGAAAAAGTAGTTAAGTAAGAGCAAAAGTTGAAATCTCTTACTTAGGTTAAGGATAAGTTTAAGAAAAAGTTTAGAAGTTCAAAGCCAGCTTTCAAGAAAAAGAACTAGAAGAGGAGTGGAGACTTCAGGAGTTAGTTTAAAAATCATAATAACAAATTTAATAGTGGTACATGTAGCAATAAAATGAGTAATGGTTCTATTGATATGGTTTTTTATGCACACCATAGTCAATGAGGTAGCCCCTAACATTTTAAGAACTCAATAGAGGTAAACTGCACTCTAGGGCATGAGTTATAGGTATGTGGTTTGTACAACCTATTGATGGAATAGCTGGTAGGGCATGCAAGTTATTGACAAGGTTTTTTAGATGGAGGTGTGGTCTCTTAAAAAGTAGTGAATTATTATGTGAGTTAGATGGATGGTTGGTTGATAATCTAAAGTGGGTAGGTCTTAAAACAAAATCAAAAAAATGGGAGGGTAAGGTAGGAAAGGAGATTCTATATTTTTAGGGATAACCTCATTGGCTAGTTTCTACATGGATAAATGCTTTCAAAACCTATGCCTGTTGCAAGCATCTATTACACACTAATAGTTAGACATGGTTTAGAAGTCTAAGGAGATACTGATATAGAAAAGTCATAATCTTTAGTCAAAGGTTGCCTCTTTTAGGTCATCTATTGCACATACTTAATTAGGAGATTATGGCTCGAGCAAATGAGGTATCTAAGGTAACTTTTGTATACACATAGAAACCTCTATCAAAAGAAAGCACTTATACACACTTAAGAACATGAATTAGTCAAATTAATTTATAATAATTAATGTAATTTACTAATCATTCAATAGCTATTGCACATATAAGACTAGCATATCAATCAAGACAAGAAATAATTCTTTACATATTCTTCACACTAAGAATTATCAAATCATACAACCAAAAGAAGATAAGCCTCATTACACAAAAATTGGAGAGAGAGTACATAAACACATTCACTAACAATAAAAATTGATGCTGCTTCTATATATTGGGAAAGAGGTTGCCTCATCCTCCAATTCCATGCAAAATTCATTACATGTGATAATCATAACTTGAGTTTTAACTATGGTCAAAAACATATAATATTTTGCTTATAGTTTTAAGTTAGATTTTGCAAAAGCTATGAAACATGTGCATATATAAAGAAGGGAAACTTTACAATTATAACTTAAATTGCATGATAATACCTTATTTTATAAGTTGTGAGAAAAACATGTCAAATACTTTAAGTCAGCCATTTTCAAACGAAATTCAAACATGTGTCAAGGAAAAGTGGTCCTTTAACAATGCCTCAAAATTAATGACATTGATTAACTATGACTAATCTAACATAACTATATATTACATGTTACCCTTGCCTTTACATAATATAATATTCCTTTGAAAGGATTTACAGGGTCTTTAACTCACAAGAATATACCATGTAAACTTAATTAACATTTGAGATGTTTCCATAACTATAGTCTTCTCTTGTTCTATTGTCAGATCTTCACTTTCATATTCACTAACTAGATTAAGTTTAAGACATATGTGTTCATATTCCTAATCTTTACTAGTTTGGGAATTTGATATGTCATGTCAATGTGGCAATGCGCATGCTGAGCTATCCATTTTATTAAAAAGTGACCACTATTATCTTTGGACACTTGTCCTTACTTCATGCTCTCTTAGGCCAAATCATTTTTGCACCATTGATCTTCATCTTTGAGCTCATTAAAACATGTCACATGGTAGCTTCCTATTGGTTCTAGGACCTTTGAAATTTTTTTCTTGGTTTCCATCATTGATCTCAATTGCATGAAATAATCATCCTCTATTGATCTTAATTATGCATAATTAAATTCTAGTATGCCACTTGATAGTTACATAGGGTTCTCTATGTACCTTACAATCCTAGCTTGAATGCCTTTATGTCATGTGGTGGCTTTTCGCTAGTTCTAGGACCTTTGAAAAGTCTTCATTGATCTCCTACCATTAATCCTATTTGCATGGATCAATGCAGTCCATTGATCTTCATGTCCTAGGATCTACCTTCGTACTGTTGGATCTCTATTAAGTGCTCCTATGATGATGATGCTTGTCACCATCATGTTTTCTTTTGAAAATAATTTAATTATTTGATCTTGATTATGTACCTTTAGATCGTCGATGCATGAGTTAACATGTACCATAGATCTTGGTGCTTGAATTTATTGACTATTGCCTTACCCATTGGATCTTTAGTTGACCACCAAGATGGTGACACTTTTCACTCTCATGGGGCTCTTTGAACATTTGAAACTTAAAATTTGATCTTGCATTATTAGATCTTTGGTGCATAAATTAACACATATCGTATATCTTAGCACTTGACCTTTTGACTCCCACAAGCTTTTGATACTTATCACTTCCTTGAGAATCTCTACTCTATGCATGTGCCATTTGGAATCTCAATGGGGTCTTGATATTTTAGAATTTTTGACTCTAGGAAAGGGCCCAAAAATTGTTGATCTACCATCCAATCTCCTGAGATGTTTCTACTTGGCACTCTCAGGTAGATCTATAGGTCTATTTATTTATAAACTATGCCCTGCACCATTAGATCTTTGGTGTGTGAAAAAATGCATACCATTGATCTTCATTTGGACCTTTTAACTTTAGACCTTTGCCATAGGTCATTGATCTCCTTTTGAGGTATCGATATCTCACCACCTGTTACCTTTGAGTTTGTCTATTTTTGTGAGCATAAAATTAAAGTTAATACTTGAAAAATATATAAAGCCTTAGCCTAAAGTTTTGTTGCATTAACAAATATAATTTGAAAATTAGTATAAATTTTAAGCTAAGCTTAGAATATAATAAAATATCCCTCACATTAATTTAGTCCTCGTGAATCATAAGACATAAAGGACCTAGTATTAGGAGAAATTTTAAGTAAAAATGGGCCTCCAAAATAAAATTTTAAATTGTGAAATATGACATATGAAAATAATTTAAAGTATGACATCATACCTTAGGTCTGACATCACTTTAAACAATATATTAATTTTTATTTATTATATAAAGCTTACTAAATCCTCTAAACTAACCCACTTTGGTTAAAATAACCCTACTTGCTTTATTCCAATCTCTTCACTTTTAATAGAAAGTGTAAAGATTTTTTATTTTTTTATATTAATGTATATAAAAGGTATTATGATTTTTTTACAAAACAAAAAACACTATTCTATGACCAATGAGTGCCAAATTCTATATAGATAAAATAATTACGCTTGTATAATTGATTTTCTCAAGAGTGCTAATAAATTAGGTTAGACACACAAATTAATCTCCAAAATACCAACTGAACTAGGTGTTGATGTATGGGTTGCATTGTTGTTTTATCTCTAGTATGATATAATTATATATACATTGTTGTTTTGCATGACATGATTCATAATTTTTTTTATAGCTATTTAAAATTTATACCATATGTTCTAATAGACAGAGTGCCCATGGACTGGTGGATGGAGTGTACACAAATTTCAAAAGATATAATGATGGATGAAAGAATGAAAAAATGTCAAATAGAATACTAAAAAAATGATTATTATTAGTGTTATTGTTAGTAATAACCCTTCTAGTGGCCATAAAAGGTGGATGATCTTCTATGTTGCAAAACTAATGTTTCTGAAGTAGCAAAGCAAAAGAAGGCATTAATTAAGCCATATGTTCGGTGCTTAAAATGCTTCTCTCATGATTCAAACAAGTGACCCACTATCAAATAAACATATTTATATTAGATAAACATGAAAAAAACTATTTAGATTAATGATGATGATGACTGAGAAAATAATATGCCCCATTAATGTCTGATAACATTAATGTTATTTCTATATCAAGTTCTATTCTTTTCTTTTCTTTAACTCAACCCAAGAGCAACACCACCACTATTCTTTTTATCTTAGTTATTTTAACTCAAGTAGAACCACATTCCATTTCAGTCAAATATTTCAATAGACTTAGAAATCCCCTCTATAATTTCAACATATTACAAATATGCATTTATCTCCATGTTTGGATAGGACATATATCATAGAGAAAAAGTTACAGAATCAGAATCAACAATATCCAATTCTATGACCATGGCTAGGTAATGCCAAATTCAATGCCAATAGCAGCCTCCTCCTCTATTAATAAATTTGTGATAACACCATCATGGGGTTGCATTACTAATCTGAGACTTGTAGCCAAATCTGTAATGTTGCTAATAGCCTTGGCTAGTTTTCCTTTATTTTATGCTAAACCCAACTCCAACCATGGAATTGGAAATAAATTTTTGTCTAACAAGGCCCTTTTACAATGGCCAAGTTACAACTTCTCTATGGTTTTTCATGATATGGTCTCTGGAGGGCTATTGAAGATAGGAGATAGATCCCTCTACATTGGAATTGGAATAATACCTAGGGAAGATACTTTGGGAATTGATATGATTTTTCAAGAAGATATCTAGAAAGCCAAATTCCCTTATAACTCTTTTTATTTTGAGTTGGGTGTTACATATTCTTCCTTTTTTGCAACTAAAGTTGATCAAACCTTGAAAATTAAGGGTGTTGCTATTGTGCATCTTTCACTTTCTAAACTAGGTCTAAATCTAAATACTCTACTTCAGCTACACTTGCCTAATTTCAAAATTATGTATCTAAGAAAATTTGATGAAGCTTTTAGGCTTGATACTGTAATTGATTTAAAAAATGTATACCAAGCACCAAATACCAATAAAATGGTTCCACAAAAGGCCTATAAGTGCTCCATGAATAATAAAAAAAGGGATGCTATGAAAAAACTAGAGCAAATTCTATTAGTGATAAAAAACTCAGAGGTTTTGGCTAAAAGATAATTCAAGAACATAAAATAACACAATCATATAATGTTATCTCTGGGAAGAGATGTTTTATTACTCATAAAATTGTAGAAAACATATGCTTATCTCTAGAAATTGATGTTTGATCTCCTTTTTTGGGCTACATCTATTTTTATACACACTTTAAAGGCATGAGGAGGATGTGGAAGGTCACCAATATCGGGGGAGATGAAGTGGTTTGACTTCCACAATTTACAACATTATAAAATTTTAAAAATTACTATTTTTAGACTGCATTATTAAAATTGAAATTTGGGACACTTTCATTGGGTTTTCAGGGGTCAAAAACCACTGAGCATAGCTCAGTACCATCTCATCACATTCTCCTCATTTTTTTCTTTCCAATGGTTCAAATGGGGAGTCAACTTTTTCTCTACGATGAAAAAGTTATGGCTCCCAAAAGTTCTACCACTAATTGGGGTAGAACCATCACCTAAATTATCACTTGAAGTGTCACCTAAAGTTTTGCCTAGATCATTCATCCCTCTTTGAGAAGTAATGATACCCATTGCATCAAGATTCATCATCAAGTGTGGCAGTTATGTCTTATTTTGATTCTCTATGAGTCACTCACCTTGGTGGCTAAGCTTGCCTCTTTTGACCACTTGATGAAGTGGAATAGAGTACCCTCTTGTTGTCTTCATCTAGGTGTCCATAATTTGATCTTATTCTACTAGAGAAAAAATCTATGGATCAAGCTAATCAATGTCTAGTTATTTTGCTATGACTAAAGTGTCTAACAGAGGTAGATAATATGGTTTTAGGACCTCCACATTGAATATTGGATGCAGACCAAGGTAGGCTGGTAGGTTCAATTCAAAATCATTTCTCCAACTTGTTTGATGATGGTGTAGGGACCATATTGTAAAAGCCAAATTTTTTTATGTGGGCATGTGAGTTATTCCTTTTGAATTTGTAGCCAAACCTTTTCACCTACAACAAAATGATGTGTAACCCTATGTTTTTCATGGCATTGCTTATACTTCTAATTCATCTTTTCCAAAATATCATGAACTTGCTATTGGGTGTGTTGTATTTGTTCAATGAACTTTGTTGCTTTTTGTACTTTAGATCTCCCATGAGGTGTGTATTCCATGGTAGAAGATGGAATGGCTACATCAATTGGTGCCATGGGTTAGAACCTGAAGCATACTTGGAATGGATTGTGCTTGGTGGAGCTGTGCAGGGCCCAATTGTATCCATGTTGTATGAAAATAATTCCCTTATCCCATGTGTGTGGATGTTTGGAGTAATACATTTAAAGCATGTGTAAAATTAGGTGGTTCACCACTTCTATCTGGCCATCATTTTTTGGATGGAAGGCTGTGGGATTCATCAGCTTGGTATCCATCATTTCCCATAGATTGGACCAAAAGATACTAATAAACTTGCTATCTTTGTTTGAAACAATGGACTTGGGGAGACCAAAATGGAGCCATACATGACTAAAATATAGTTGAGAAGTTTCCTCAATAGACATAGTTTTTTAACAAGAAATCATGATAGCCATTTTTGAAAAATGATCAACTATAATAAAAATATAGTGCTTGTCATGTTTTGAAGTGGGGAAACCTAAGAGAAAATCCATTGAGATAGATTCTCAAGGCCTGGTTAGTTGTGGAAATGGTGTGTAAAATCCTTACTTCTTGTTTGCTGGCTTGGCTATTACACATGGGGTGAAATATTTGAGGTACCTTTCCACATCCTTCCACATATGGGGCCAATAGAAGTACTTTTGCAGAACTACCAATGTCTTCTCTACACCAAAGTGCCTAGCTGTCCTTCTGACATGTGCTTCACATATCATCTTTTATTGTTATGTAACTAGAACACATATATGCCCCATGTGATAGAGGACATTATATTGAAAATATAAATTAGAGACATGTTTACCTTCTCAAAGTTCCTAATATGTATCAAGAAAGGTAAGACCTATTTCTTATAGAGCACCCTAGGTGGTAGTCTCATGTTCGCATAAATCAAGAACTATTGTGAGTGTAGAAATTGGTGGATGGATTAGACAATCTATGGTAGTATTTGAGCTCCCCTTTTTGTGTTTGATTATCAGATGGAATTACTATAGATATGTGGCCCACTTCTAGTGTCTCTCATTTCATAGTTTGCTCTACATCTAGATGAATTCTAATAGTCTATAGTTGGGGTGGATGATCATTTATTTCCCCAAGATGTCGTGTTTCCATTGTTTGTAGGCTTTCAAAATGATATAGAGATCCTTGTTATATGTTAGGTATTTCTTGACTATATCATTGAAAGTTTCACTATGATATGAAATAGGATGGCCATGTTGCATGATGATAGCTCCCATGACATATTCAGATGCATCTATCATCAACTCAAAATGTTGATGAAAGTCTGACAAGGTAAGAATAGGAGCTAAACAGAGTATATTTTTCAAATTCTCAAATGCTCTTTGTTATATTTTACCCCATTGAAATGTAGCTTTAACTCCTCCTTTAGTCACTTGGTTTAGTGGCTAAGCAACATGTGAGAATCCAAGAACAAACCTGCAGTAAAAAGTTGCAAGTCCCAAGAAACTACAAAGTTCTATGAGGGTCCTTGGTGTAGGCCATTCTTGAATAACTTGAATCTTCTCTAGGTTGACATGGACCCCTTCATCATCCACAACATACCCCAGGTATTGAATTTTTTTCATCCTAAATGTGAACTTGTTGAGATTTTCATACAACTTGTGATTTTAAAGAGTTTGAAGCACCTTATAGACCTGTTTTAGATGTTCCTCCCATGTTCTATTGTAGATGAGTATGTCATCTAGGTAGACAACTATGAATGAGTTGGTGAAGGGTCATAGGATGTCACAAATCATCCTCATGAAGGTTGTAGGTGTATTAGTCAAGCCAAAAGGCATAACCAACCATTTGAAGAGCCCCTCCCTAGATTTGAATGCAGTCTTCTAAACATCAGTAAGGTTGATAGGAATTTGGTGATAGCTAGATTTGAGATCAATTTTGGTGAAGAACTTCACACCATGGAGTTGGTCTAGCAGGTCATTAATCTTTGGGAGGGGTAAGTGATTATTCATAGTGATTTTGATCAAGGCTTGATAGTTAATACAAAGCCTCCATGTTACATCCTTATTTGGCACTAGGACAATTGGGCTTACACAAGGTGAAGAACTTGGCCTGATGTGACCCTTTTGGATCAATTCTTGAACCTATATTTTTATCTCATCATTCTCCAAGACTAATCTATGATACATAGGGCTGTTAGGCAAAGGTGATCTTAGAACCAAATTGATATAGTGTTTTACTTGATAGTGAAGTGGAACTCCTATGGGTGACTTGAATAAGTCATCATATTCTCCCATGATTTGACCCATCTACTTTTGTTATTGTGTTAAGTGTGTAGTCAGGGCTGCAACATTGGCCTTATTAGATCTCTATGGCTTGACCACCATGAGAATGAATTACTTTGTCTTCTCTACTAATATCTTACATTGCTTAGCACTAATTAGGGAGATAGATGTGGAAGGTGGTACCTCTGGTACCCTGTAGTGCCATGTTCTAATAATGAAGATGATCCTTCAAGTTCTTGATTCATATATGCCATATTGTTCATACATAAATGGCTGACCAAGGAGTACATCATAAACATCCAGATTGATCACATCATACAAGACCTCATTTTGGAAAGGTTTTATTGAATATGAAAGAAGACACTGGTGGGTGACACAGAGGTTTTTTCAAGCTCAACCATCCAATACTATATGGCTTTGGGTGAGGCTTCATGGATAGATTCGGAATTTTCACAACATTAGTAGAGATTGAATTTTTTTGACTTCCACTATCAAGAATAAAATGTAGAGGATTACCTTTCACCCATAACTTAGAGTGAAACAACCTTTCCTTGTCATTTGGCCTTTCCACATGGGTCTATGATGAAGAAATGATGGTATTGAGCTCAACATCTATAATCTCTTCTTCATCCTCTTTAGCTGCAGGGTGTGTATGAGGTAGAGCAATAGATGTTGAGGTTCGTGACTTAGAAAGTAGGGAATTAATGGCTCAACATTCTTCTTTGGAGTGAGTTCTAGTTTTGTGGTAGTCACACCATTTCCCAATCTTCCCCTTCTAGGGATTCTTATCTTGGAACTCATTTTTCTTCCAATTTTGGCCTTGTGTTTGACCTTCTTTATCACTTTACCATTTTGAAGGTTGACTCTTCGTATTCTTTCTTCCATGCTTCTTCTCAATCTTCATTGAAAATTTATATACTTCATCAAGGGTTTCTAAATTAAAGAGTTCCATTTCCTCCAATATATACCATTGTATTCCACCATGATATTTGAGATCCTTGTGTTTCTCTCTTTCCTAGATGCCTAAGCTCACAGATAGAGAATGATAAATGTTAGTGTAATCTTGAATAGACTATTCCTTACCTTGGTGAAGTTGTTGCCAATGTATATATAAATCATCATATGCTCTAATGGGTTAGTATTATTCCTTTACAACTTCTATGAAATCATCCTAGGTAGGTTCCACCTCAAGGGCAATATCATCTATACTAAACTTTTTCTTATTTACTTCCCACCAATTTTTGATTGGCAATGATGCTTTCAAAAGAGCAAAAGTGATCTTCTCTCCATTGGTGAATTTATTTATAGAAAAATATGAAGACAATTGATCCAACTAATTTTATACTACATCTGCATTGATTTTGCCTTCAAATGTAGGGATATAAAAATTCACCTAGACCTTGAAGGGTGTTGAATCACTGAAAGGACATTCCATGGAGCTAGGGGTTGTAGATGAGGAGCCATAATTCCTCTTCAGGATTTGTTGGAGGATTTGAGTGAATTATTGTAGCATCTACACTTAATACCACTAGAGGGATTTATTCACCATTTAATTAAAGGGATCAGATGTCTTGGTGTTGTCTTCCATTTGAGGTCATTTGGAGCAAATAGGTGGATAGTCTACTGGTTCTATTATTTTCCACCCAAGCTTCTTATAGTTTGACCTCATCCTTAGGATCATACACTCTAAAGACAAACTGATCTAATACCTCTGATCCAAAAATTAGAGGTTTTGGTTGAAATATAATTCAATAACACAAAATAACACAATCATATAATGTTATCTCTAGGAAAAGATGTTTTATTGCTCACAAAATTACAGAAAATATATGCTTTTCTCTAGGAAGAGATGTTTGATCTCTTTTTTTAGGATACATCTATTTTTATACATACTTTAAAGGTAGGAAGAGGATGTGGAAGGTCAACAATCTCGAGAGAGATGAAGTGGTTTGACCTCCATGATTTACAACATTACAGAATTTGAGAAATTACTATTTTTAGAAACTTACTATTTTTAGACTACACTATTAAAATTAAAATTTGGGAGACTTCCATTAGGTTTTCTATTGTCAAAAACCACCAAGCATAGATATATTCCATATCATCACATTATAATCATTCTTAGCTTTCCAATGGTTCAAACGGGGAGTCAAACAAAGTTATGGTGCAAAAGTTATGGATCCTAGAAGTTCTACCACCAATTGGGGTAGAACCGTCGCTTGAATTATCACCTGAAGTGTCCCTTGAAGTTTTACCTGGATCAATTTGAACAACCTAGAGCTTCATGGATAGAATCTAATGAGATTCTCAATAAAAATATTCAATATCTCCCCAACATTTTAAGCTACCCCAAGTAATCCACTAGCTATGTGCTCATGTTTCTTTCTGAAAGTGTGAGTCGCTTCACATTTGTTTCTAGTGTTTAACAATTATATTTTGATTTTTTCATGAGTTTTATTATACATTGGCTAGTGCATATCTAATTCTACATTATTGTAAATTGACAGGAAGGGTAGAAGGAGACCCACAAAATTAATGCATCTATCTTTGAATTCATGAAGGCATTATACATTATTATGAGATATAAGATGCCACAATAAGTGAATACGTGAATCATTCATCATCAATTAGTGAATAAGGAATCTTCATAAGCTGAGATATCAATCTTCATAAGATATAAGATGCCATAATAAGTTGAGACCTAAAAAATTACATGAAGGCATTATTAGTGACTTATACATTATAACTTATACAAATAATAAATAAACTACATATTTTTCAATGGCATTATGCTTGTGGAGGAGTAAGCTTACATACTCTATAAATTTTATCCAAGTTAAGAATCATTAAATCACACCACTATCCCATCTATAACCAATCTTATCTATAAATATTAATATTATAATGCTTCAATATTTAGATATAATGTAGGGAATGTTTTTTAAATAAAATAAAATATTTTTAAAAATATAATATAATGTTTAATAGAAATCCACTGAAAACAAGAATAGAAATGTTAATTAAAAAAAGTTGTAATGAAAATATGAGTTAAAAAAAGTAATGTCATTAGTTTGTGAAAGTTTTAGAAACATAAGATTGATTTTGATTTTTGTGAGATAAAATAATTGAAAGACCATTTTAAAAATATAGAAAATATAGTGAACAAAGTGTTTTTAAGATTTATTAAATAGATATGTGGCCCCACTTAACCCATGTAGTTAATTGGTTTTTTTAAATTTATATTTAAATAATTTATTATTTATAATATTTCTTAGGAGGCCCATTATATATAAAAATTTATTCTAATGCATAAATATTTTAGACTAAAGTTTAATTTTTAGTAATAAATATGATTAAGACCTAGGCTAAAATATTAAACTAAGTCTATAATATAATAAAGTGCTCCATAGTAATTTTGACCCTGCATAAATTTTGAATCTATTTCAAAAAGACTTTAGGCTAAAAAAATTAGGTTAAGGTTTTAATAGGATTTTAAACATAGATTCAATTTAATCAATAAGAGACCAAGGGTTAATCAAAATAAAGTCAATTTAGCATTTAAGGTGTAAAACCCTAGGAAATGTTCACACCAATGAGACCCTAGTAAACTTGCAACATGGAAACATAAGAATCAAACATTAACAATATTAGATGAAGTCAAATGAAGATTATGTACTAACAAACCAATGTAAACTAGATCAACACAATATATCCAATACTAGTTCCTAATTAAGTTGAATGTCTAATTTATAACAAAAATTTGTAAAATTTTGAACAAGGGTCCTCATTTTCAAAAATAGGGTGTGTTGGGTACAAAAAATGGTGACTCACATGGGGAATACTCATGAGTATTCAAGAACCCATAACTTCGGTTAGCAATCCTTAAATCAGTCATGAAGTGTGTCACAAAAGAATACTTAAATCAGAAATATGAAAGAGATTCTTAAGCTAATTCACACAACATACTTACCTTCTATTTTTTTGGATCTGTGGGTGTCAAATGCGTGATTCATTTAACCCCTTCTGTGATGAGTTTTTTAAAGGCTTGATAACATTGTAGGTTTTGCTCTAGTATTTCTTAAAGATCATTAAATCAAGGGAAGCTTAGGCATTTCTCCACTACCAGCCAAGCATCCATAACATCGATAGAGATACCTTAGGCTCCTTTTATTCTCTTTTTATCATTTTATTTTAATCATGATGTGTGGTACATTGACCTTATTTCATCATGTATGCCTTTTTATTTTCTTTAGATTCTCATTTGCTCATTTGAACCCGTTAATTATTTTCTTATTTTATTTTTATCTTTGTTCTAGAATGAAAAGAGAAGATCTAGAACCCCAATGATTTTTTATAATTATAAAACAAATCATTACCAAAATGTTCCTATCAGCTACACATATACCCAAAATTGTCATTTACAATAGGTATTTAATGTGATAAGTGCATTTGAACCAAAAAAAGAAAACTTTATAGATTTGCACAGAGTACTCTGAGAGCAACTTCCACATACCTGGTGAAACTATTTAATTTTGATAGTATCTATAATGGTTCATGATTACATACCTTTATCCTGAAGACTTAAAACATAAAAATATGCCCAATCTGTAAACTAGTACCAAATTGCTAAATTTTTAATTTTATCCTTTTTACAAATCATAAGCTCAATTGGTTTGAATTTTTAGCTTGGTTATAGTCAAAGAAAACACAATTCAAATTTCCAAAAAACACAATTAATCTAAGATAAGTAGGAAACTAAACAAAGAAAGAAGGAAACTAATCTAAGAAAGCAAGAAACTAAACTAAGAAAGCAAGAAACTAATCTAAGAAAGCATGAAACTAAACTAAGAAAGAAAGAAACTAAACTAATAAAGCAAGAAAATAAAACTTAAAAAGTAGGGAACTAATCTAATCTTACAGCTACACTTATCTATCCTTCATCACTTAATAACATCTATAGATGACACAACCCTAAGTAGTGCTTCAAGAATTGTCTATTAATTGGATATGTAAGATAATTTCCTTGTAGGTCCTTCAAATAAAATGCATTATTGCCAATTTTCTTTAAAATTTGGTATTGTCCAATCCATAGTGGGGAAAAATTGTCATGCTATACTTTCGTCTCATAGACTTTATCCCAAAGTATCACTAAATCTAAAATCTTTAATGATTTAACCTTTTCTCTCTTATAAAACCACCTCTTGACCACATCTTAGTGTTTATTTAATGTTTTTAAGGCCTCAATTCTTGAATTTTCCATTTTTATTATGTCTAGAAATCTTGATTCTGCTTTATCACATAATTTCATGTAGTCCTGCATGAACTGATAAGTGGGTAACTTCAACATAATTGAGAATACATGCTTGCATCCATAAACTAATAAATAGGGTGAAGCTTTAAGGGCTTGTTTGTATCTCATTCGGTCTATCCAAAGAGCATAGTTTAACAAGTTGTGTTAGTCCCTAGGTTTGTCCCCTATTTATTTCTTAATTACATCTATAAGATTTGTATTCATTGATTTTGATAATCTATTTCCTTAGGGGTAATGGTTAGAGGCTGACCTGATAATAATCTAGTTATCATGTGCCCACTTAATAAATTCTTCTGATATGAAATCTTGTCCATTGTCACAAACCAAAGAATTGGGCATGCCAAATCTGGTTTTTATGTGTTCATCTAAAAAATAAATCACATATTTTGCTCTACAATTCTTTATGGCTATGGCTTTGATCCATCTAGTAAAATAATCAATAGTAGTGAGCACAAATTTATGGCCTACTGAGGAATCTGGGTTGATGATTCTAATGAAGTCTAAACCCCATTAGGAAAATGGCTTTCCCTCAACAACTAACTATAAAGGCATTACTATGTGTACTTCTCTTTTGGATAAAGATTAACATTCATGACACATCCTCACTTGAGCATGAGCATCCTTAAAAACTATTGGCCAATAATAACCCATTCTTAAAATATTAAGGGTTATGATATTCCAGAAGGATGACCACTACCTATTTTTTGATGCAAGTTTTCTAAAATTTATTTAGCTTCATCTACAGACACACACCTGAGTTAAATGGCTTCATAATTTCTTCTGTAGAGAACTCCCTTCTTAATCATGTAATGAGTATTTTTAAGCCTTAAATCTCTCTTTCATTATCTATTAATTTTTGGGGAATAAGTACCTATAAGCAAATACTGTATGAAATCGGTATACCATTCTCTTTTGGATATTTTAACCTCACATATCTCTTTAATGGTGATACGTGGATCAATTTTAGTCATGAGCTGAATGATGGCTTGACCTCACACAATTTTTTCAAGCTTGATTTCTATATCAAATTCTTATGGGGTGAGCTTGACAACAATATCAAACACAATGGCAATGATTTTATTCCTTAAGATGTAATGCCAAAATTTCTTTACTGCATTGACAAGGGTGAAAATCTATTTGCCAATCATAGAATACCTAAGTTCTATATCCTTTAGATTTGTGTTCATGAACATAATTGGATGCTCAGTTTCATCTTTCTTTTGTGTTATAACAACAACAATTATATGTTTAGAAGTGAATGAATACATGTTAAAATCTTTCATGAAATCTAGACTGATTAATACTAGAGCCTATGATATTGTAACTTTAATGTTCTAGAAGGACTTTCAAGCTTCAGCGATCCATTCTATTTTAGCATCCTATTTGAGCATGCATTTAGGGGTCTAAAAATATTTGTAAATCCTGAGATGAACTTCCTTACGAAGTTAATATTTTTGAAAGATGATTTGAGCTCCTTATTGCTATTTGGTCATGCAATCCTTGAAATTCCTTGAATTCTATCTAGATCAATGGCGATCTCATCCTTGGTGATGATGTGTCCTAAGATCTTGCCTTTAGTGACTCCAAATATGCTTTTATTTGGGTTTAATGAAACCCCAAACCTTTTGCATCTCTCAAATATAGACTAGAGGTGGTTTATATGATCATTTATGTTCTTTGAGAACACTGTAAGATCATCCATGAAAATGATTTTGCATTTTCCTATCATCCCTTTGAATGCATGATTCATGGTGCATTGAAAGGTAGTACCTATATTTATTAGACCAAATTGCATCTTATTATATGCATAAGTCCCCCACTTCATGGTAAATGTAGTCTTCATTCCATCCTCAGATTGCACTAGTACTTGATTATAACCATAAAATCCATCCAAGAAAGACATCATTTCATAACCACTCACTATCTATATCACCTCATCCAGAGAAGGCAAGGGATAATTATCCTTTTTAGAATCCTTATTCAAATTCCTAAAATCCACACATAATCTTATCTCACAATTCTTCTTTTTTATTGGAACCAAGTTGGCCACCCAAGTAGAATGTCTTGTTGAAAAGATGATTTTTGTGCTTTATAGCTTCTCCACTTCCCTCTGGATGAGAGGCTCAAAGATAGGATTGATTGTTCTCTACCTTTATTTGAATGGATTGTGATCTAGCTTCAAGGGTATTATATGAGTAATGACCTATATGTCATATATTCTCAAATATTTGTATGTCCATGTAATGATGTCTTTATAGTGAATGATTAAATCCTTAAATCATTATATTTATTATGGGGTATAACTAAGACCGATATTAACATAGCATGGGCTATGTTCATCTCCCATATTTTTCTTCCTAAATTTAGATTCATTAACCTTGGACTACCTGAGCTGCTAAGCTTGGGGGTCTATATCAAATGACCTTTCGAAAGAGACCAACCTAGTAAGGATGTAATTTTATTTGAGTTATAAATAACTTCCCTATCTGATTCTCTTGGTAGAGGTGATTAATATCCTTTTCATCAATGATTTGGGACTATAAATTGGTTAAAAATTGAATAATTTATTGGTTGTCATACAAAACTTGAAAATTTTCTATGTTATCAAGAATAGAGGGACAAGGTACCAATTCAATGGAGAACCTTTTCACCTTAGATTATTGAAAGGGCTCTAGATCAACAATAGTAGTAGCTAGCAAATTGGCTAACTGATTTTGCTCTCTAGGAAGGGCTACTATGTTGAAAGTTTCAAAGCTTTTAATTAGGTCCCATGCTCTATGATTACATCTTCTCAAATAATACAACTTGCATTGGTATTTATTTCTGATTTGGTTAACTACCAACTCTGAGTTACCAAATACTAATATCTATTTTACACTATATTTGAGTGCAAATTGTAATCCCAAAATCAAAGCCTCATACTTAGCCCTATTATTCATGCATATAAATTATAATTTGTATGTTATGAATAACTTTTTATATTGTGGATCAATCAACTCAATTCTCATGCCTGATCCTTGCTTGGATCTAGCTCCATCAAAGTGTAAAGTCTATAGTTGTTTGGAACCTTAAAGTTCTAGATTTTGTACTTGATTTTGAGTAGTAAAAGTATAAATACGATGGCTAGGAGACTTATAATTTACCTCTTCATTATTGACATCATATTTCATGATGGGATACTTCATTCTTGGTTCTCTGTCAATTCTGATTTGATTTGCAGCTTCTCTCCATGGAAGCCTTATATGAGAAAAGTTTGTATAAAGATACCCATTGAGTGTTTTAGACCAATCTCTACTTAGCAACAAACCATAGCCTTTAGGTATGTCCACCACTAGGATATCAATGGTAATTTGAATGCATAGTTCAAATTCTACTTGGATATGCATGTCCCTTAGTTTGCCAACTATAAGCACTATTATCTTTTCCAATTATGTAATTGTCTTCTTTGAAGGGCTTGGCATCAAACCAAGCTTTTGATATATGAAAGTAGGCATGAAATTTGTAGATGCTATAGAATCAACTAAAAAAATATGAATGTTCTTACCAAATGCCTTGTAGTAAAAAAGAAGGGTGGAAATTTTGGCTTGCTCTTGTAGATAATATTAGAGTTAGATACTTCTAATTTATCTATAGATGCTTTCACTTTCTCTATAGGCATCTTCCCCATAATAGACTTACAGAGCGACTCCTTTTATTTGCTAATATAAGTTAACTCATGAAGAGTTATATTTGCTTTGATCTTATTCATGTCTTTGATAATATTATATCCTCCCTTTCTAGGTTCTTCTTAGTCTGAGGCTAATCACTCCCTCTTGGAGGAGGTGGATTGTTGTTAGCTTTAAGATTATGTAGAATTACAATAGTATTTAAAAGAGTTAACATTGTGAGTGGTTACTTATTCCTTAGATTGTATCCCCCTTTCTAAAATTGATAGAAAGCATAAACTTCATCCATGTTGTCCTCCAACTCATTTTCATCTTCACCTAAAAGGGGAACTCATTAGTTTCAAAGAACATGGCAGTGTTAGAAGGGCCATGATCCTACTGATGTTTAGGAAGATTATGCATCTAGTCTTGCCTAACCACTTCTATTTGAAAGATTTCAAATGCTATGCAAAATTTAATGCATTTGATCTCACGTATGCTCAGAAGTATTGTGAATTTTGTACCAATTGGAAAGAGCCATTTCTACCATATTGATCTTCAGAACCTTACCAAGCTAATTTATATTATTTATAGGCTTATTGAATGGTTTGTTGTACCTCTGAAATCTAGCATTTTGATTACTAGTTGGGCCATTAGCATTTCCCATCCTCCTTTACATATTTAAAAAGTCATTGCTCAACTTTTAAACCATCTTCTAAATAGAATCTAGTTTTGCCTTTATAGAGTTAGTACCTTGTAAAACACTAGTGGGAAGTGTAGCTGGTTGTTGATTGTATTGGTAACTAGTACCTGATGCATAATTATTTAAGAAACTAAAATTTAGCTATGTTGTCTGCATTAATGGAGGTAGTGTGTAGAGCTAGTTTTGATTGAATGCCAAAACATTCTGCTTTACATGTGGTACTAGGTTCAATACTAGGAATCCATTATTGACATTAGGTATGTTAGGAATTTGGGGATTGAGTTGTCTATCATGTTGATGGCATATTTGTATGATAAAACCAATATTATTGGTAGCAACTACCCTTCTTAGGAACATGATAATGATTAGGTTGAGATCATTCTTGTATATTTCTAATGATAATGTAGCCTTTGGTTTATACCTTGGGGTTAACTAATTATACATATTTTTAAACCTTGCATTGAAAGCATGGATAGGTTCATTAGGCTTTCTCTTAATGCTGGTAAAGTGTTGGTATACCAAACCAAGGTTGGTGACCTATTTAAATTATGCAAGAAAAGTAGCTTGACATCCATCCCAAGAAGTGATGGAGTTCTCCATTAGATTTAAATATCAATCATAGGCAACATCCATCAATGTAAAAGGGAATAATCTACATGCTACATCTTCGTCAAAAAAAAAGTTCATTAATATTAAAGCATCTTTGATAGATTTGATATGTTCCTATGCTATCCTTGCTCCTGAAGGAGAAAAGGATGAGAGGTAATTTTAAAGATTCCTAGGTAAATCATGCATGTCTCCAAGGATGGAAATAGAAAATATAACTAACCAAGGTTAAGCCATCATATAATTAATAAGTAAAGGGTTCCTTACAGGTAAAGGGTTTCTAGTTAGAGGAGGTAGACTATTGTGAATTGAGGCTACAAGTACATTTATAGGTCTCTTATGATTTGACAAGGGTGAGACTAGAAAACCAACCTAAGAATTAGATCTAGTCACTCTCTTAGGTGACTCTAGTGCAAATCTACATAAAGAACAACTACTATTATCAATGGTTAGGCATTCCTTCTAGTGCCAATGAAACTATTGATTTGGTTTTTATGCACACCACAGTTAATGAGGTAGCCTCTAATGTTTTAAGATATTAATAGAGGTAAACTCCACTACAAATCATGGGTTTTAGGTATGTGGTTTGAAAAACCTATTGATGGAATAACTAGTAGGGCATGCAGGTTGATGACAAGGTTTTTTGGATGGAGGTGTGGTCTCTTAAAAAGTAGTGAATTCCTATGTGAGTTGGATGGATGGCTAATTGATAATATAAAGTGGGTAAGTTTCAAAACAAACTCAAAAAAAAGGGGAAGGTAAGGTAGAAAAGGAGACTTTATGTTTTGAGGGATCACCTCTCTAGCTGGTTTCTAAATAGATAAGTGATTTCAAAACCTATGCCTATTTCAAGTATCTATTGCACTCTAACAATAAGACATATTTTGTAAGTCTAAGGAGATAGTGATATAAGAAACTCACAAGCCTCAGTCAAAGGTTACCCCTTTTAGAGTAGTTATTGCACACCCTTAATCAGGAGATCATGGATTGGGATAATGAGGTATCTAAGGTAGATTTTGCACACACACAAAAAATATATAAAAATAAATCACTTCTACATACTTAAGAACATGAATCAATCTACTTAATTGCCAATAATAAATGCAATTTACTAATCCTTCAATAACTATTACACATATAAGACTAACATATAAATCAAGATAAGAAAGAATTATTTGCAACTATTGCATACTAAGAATTATTGAATCATACAATCAAAATAAGATAAGCCTAATTACATATAAATTAGAGAGAGAATATACAAACACATTTGTTGACAATCAAAATTAATGCTAATCCTATATATTGAATTTTTTTTGACTCCTCTAACTAGTGGATTATAATTGTTTAAATAGTCTTGGGAAAGGGGTTGCCTCATCCTCTAATTCCATGAAAATTAATTACATGTGATAGTCATAACTTGAGTTCTAACCATGGTCAAAATCATATAAGATTATACTTACATTTTTGAGAAAGATTTTATAAAATCTATACAACATATGCATGTATAAAGAAGGGAAACTTTATAATTATAACTTTAAATGCATGATAATACCTTATTTTATAAGTTGTGATAAAAAGCTGTCAGATAGTTTAAGTTAACCACTTTCAAATGGAATTCAAAAACATGTCAAAGATAAGTGGCCCTTTACCAATGCCTCAAAACTAATGACACTATTTAACTATGACTAGTCTAACATAACTATGTGTTGCATGTTACCCTTGCCTTTGCAAAATAGAATATTCCTTTGAAAGGATTTATAGGGTATTTAAATCAAAATAACATACTGTGTCAACTTATTTGACATTTTAGATATCTCTATAATGGAAACATTCTCTTGTTCTATTGACAGATCTTCACTTTCATTTTTAGTAACCAGATAAAGTCTAAGACATGTGTGTTCACATTCTTGATCTTCACTAGTTTAGGAATACAATGTGTCATGTCAATATGGTAATACCCCTATTGAGATATCCATTTAATTAAAAAAAGTGACCATTGTTGCCTTTAGACAAATGTCCTTATTTCTTGCTCTCTCAAGCCAAAACAATTGCACTTTTGATCTTCATCTTTGAGCTCATGAAAATATGCCATATGGTAGCTTTGAAAAGCCTATCTCAATTTACACCATTGATTTCAATTTCTCAAAGTAATCACGCTCTATCAATTTTAATTTTACATGATTAAATGCTAGTACACCACTTGGGAGTTCCTCAAGGTTCTCTATATACCATACAATCCTAGCTCGAATGCCTTTATGCCATGTGGTGGATTCTCACTAGTTCTAAGACCTTTGAAAAGTCTTCATTGATCTTACACCGTTAATCTCATTTGCACATATCAATGCATTGATATTTATTTCTTGGGTTTTGCCTTTACACCATTAGATCTCTATTAATTGCTCTCATGATGTTAACACTTATCACCACCATGTTCACTTTGAAAATCCTTTGTTGATTTGATATTGATTACACACTTTTAGATTTTTGGTGTGTGATTTAACGTGTATTGTAGATCTTGGTGCTTAATTTTATTGACTATCACATTACACATTAAATCTTCAGGTTGCCTATCGAGATAGTGACAATTGTCACTCTCAAGAGGCTCTTTAAACATTTGACATTTCAACTTTGATCTCACATAATTAGATCATCAGTGTATGGATTAATGCACACCATATATTTTAGCGCTTGAGATTTTGAAACCTACAAGATTTTGACACTTGTCACTTCATTGAGACTCTCTGCTCTATGCATGTGCCACTTGGTAGCTCTTTGGGGTCTCAGTTTTTTTGATTTATTGACTCTAGGAAAGGGACTGTAGACCATTGATCTACCATTTGGGCTCTTAATATTTTACCACTTAGCACTCTCAGGTCACTCTAAAGGTCTATTAATTTATGAACTATACCCCACACTATTAGATCTTTGGTGTGTGAATAAATGCACACCATCGATCTTTATTTGGATTTTTTGAATTTAGACCTTTGATATGGGTCATTGATCTCGTTTTGAGGCACTGAGACCTCACCACATATTTCCTTCAGGTTTGTCCATTTTTATGGGAATAAAATTAAAGTTAAAACTTGGGAAATATATAAAGCTTTAGCCTAAAGTTTTGTTATTTAACAAATATAATTTGAAACTTAGTATAAATTTTAAGCTAAGCTTAAAATATAATAAAAGATCCCCCACATTAATTTAGTCCTCATGAACCATAAGACATAAAGGACCTAACATAAAGATTTTAGACTAAATTTTGAGCTGTATTAATAAATATGATTAGGACCTAGGTTAAAATATTAAACTAAGTCTATAATACAATAAAGTGATCCATAGTAATTTTGACCCTACATAAAATTTGAATCTATTTCAAAAAGACTTTAGGCTAAGGTTTTAACAAGATTTTAAAAATAGATTCAATTTAATCAATAAAAGACCAAGGGTTAATCAAAATAAAGAGTTAATTCAACATTTAAGGTGTAAAACCCGAGGCAGTGTTCACACTAATGAGACCCCATTAAACCTGCACCATGAAAACATAAGAATCAAATGTTAACAACATTAGATGAAGTCAAATGAAGATTATGTGCTAACAGACCCATGTAAACTAGATCAACACAAGATATTTAATAATAGTTATTGATCAAGTCGAATGTCTAATTTATAACAAAGATTTATAGAATTTTGAACAAGGGTCCTCATTTTTAGAAATGGGGTGTGTTGGGTACAATAGGTTCCAAAGGCAATTTTAAGAAAAACTAATAATTTGATAGGAAGGGACCACCAGGAGGTTGTTTAATCTATGGAGGTGACCATTTTATGCATGAATGTACCTAGGATATGTTAAGGAACAAAGGTGCTTCCCCTCAGTAAGGAACATTTTAGTAATGTTTTCCTACGGTGGTTGATAATCGATACGCTGAATTCCAAGCTTCACCCATAGAACTACCAAGTTTTTTTTTGAATATCTAGATTCCATCTTGATAGATATAAGGGCTATAAAATGTTTTATAGATCCTATAACTCTAAATAAATTATCTATAAAATATAGTGTAATGGAAAATGTATGGTTGGTACAATATGGGAATGACTCTAAAGTCTAGGTTGACAAGAGTTTGGTTGAATCAAAAATTAGTTTGCCATAATTCACAATGGTTGTGGATATTTATGTAACACCACCAGGATCATATGATGTGATCTTAGGTGTCAAATGGGTTCCAAAGAATAAAGCCAAAGTTGACTATTGTCTAAAAAGCGTTAAGAGTCTTGATGATTCTATAAATTAGATACAAATTCAGGGTGAGAAAAGGGAGTTAAGGCTCAGGCAAATTTATTCAATGCAACTCAAGAAGTCCCAAGGTAAAGGATGTCAAACATTTATCATTAAGATAAATGAAATGAATTAAATTAAGGAACCATCAATTGAAGATTATCCTTTCCTTATGAATTTTCATGATGTCTTTCTAGAAAAATTGTGAGGATTACCTCCTGAATGAGAATTTAATTTCTCAATTAATATCAAACTAGGATTGGAACCTTAGTCCAAGGTTTCATATAGAATGACAACTGCTATACTACTAGAATTAAAAATAAAATTCAAGAATTGTTATTCAAAGGGTTGATTAGACCAAGTGTGTCACCATGGGGTGTACTAATTGTCTTCGTTAATAAGAAGGATGCCACTCTTTGAATTTGCATTGATTATAGAATGTTGAATAAAGTGACCATCAAGAATAGGTATCCACTACCTCTAATAGATAGATCTTTTTGATCAAATACAAGGAGAAACAATCTACTCTAAGATTTATCTTAGAGTTAGATATCATTAGTTAAGGATGAAATATGAAGATATTCTAAATATAACTTTTAGAACTCCCTATGGGCATTACAAGTTCACTAGGTTACCATTTGGGTTGATGAATGCACCTACAACATTCATAAATCTCATGAACAATGTGTTAAAAGATTACTTAGATCATTTTGTTTTAGTATTTTTAGATAACATTATTATATGCTCTAAGGATTAATAAGAGCATCTTCAACATTTGGAGCTAGTTTTGCAACATCTATGAAAGCACAGGCTATATGGAAAATTATCCAAGTGTGCATTTTTACAAAATAAAGTGTAATATTTAGAACATATTATCTTAGTGGATGGTATTTCTATTGATCCAACTGAGATAAAAGCCATTATGGAGTGGTTGACACCAAGGAATGTGCATGAGGTTATAAGTTTTATGGGATTAGTAGGTTATTACAAGAAATTCATTTCAATTTTTTTAAAAATAGCTAATCTAATTAATTCTCTATAGCATAATAATCAGAGTTTTATTTGATTAGATAAGTGTGAAGTAGTGTTTTAATAAATAACAACAAGGCTTACTTCAACACTAGTGTTAAGAGTTCATGATCCCAATGATCAATTTTTAGTGATCATAGATGCATCTAGGGATGGACTAGGAGGAGTCTTTATGCATGATGGTGTAGTAGTAGCTTATGAGTCAAGGAAGTTGAAGCTTTATGAGGTGAATTATTCCCCTCATGATCTTGAACTTGAAGTAATTATCCATGCTTTACAAGTTTAGAGACATTATTTATTGGGAAAACCATTTGAGCTCAATATTGATAACTCAGGGCTCAATTACATTCTTGCCCAACCAAATTTGAATGCTTGTCAGAGGTGCTCATTAGATTGTTTGTTTGACTATGACTTTGATATTAATTACATCAAAGGTAAAGATAATAGAGTTGCTGATGCTTTGAGTTGTAGAAGGTACATAGTAGCTGTGACTATTACTAGGGTTATGTTTAGGGATCATGTGATCAAGTTCTCTGTAGGGGATGAATTCTATGACAAAGTTAGGAAAGCTTTGACTAAAAATACTCAAAACCCTCATTATAAAAGATTCAAATTAGAGAGTGATGGTATTTTACATTACAATAGAAGGATGTATGTTCTAAATCAAGAGAATATGAGGAAAACAATACTAAAATAATTGCATAATGCCCCATATTTAGGAAATCTAGGAGTAATAAATCTTATGGTAGAGCTTAGACCACTTTATTTATGGAAGGGAATTAAGAAAGATGTAGTGGACTTTGTGTCATATTTTCTAGAATGTCAACAAGTGAAAGTTGAACATGTGCATCTGACTAGATTATTATATCCACATGACATACTAGAGTAGAAATGGTAGGTTATTTGTATGGAATTTGTCCAAAGATTACCATTATCATAGAATAGGCATGGCATGATCTTAGTTGTAGTTGATAAAATAACCAAGGTGGCATATTTTATCACAAACAATTTGGTTGATGATGAACCAAATCTTTAGAGGAGGTTTGTAAAGGAAGTGTATCAAATACATGGTTTTTTAGAGAAGATCATATCAGATTGTGATCTAAGAATGACTTATAGATTTTGGTTAACTCTGAATTTAGATTTGGGTATGTAACTAAAATTTAGTACTATTTATCACCCACAAACTGATGATCAAAATAAGTGAGTTAATCATGTGTTAGAGGATATTATTCATATGTATTGCATGGATCGAAATAAAAATGAGAATAATACCTTCCATTGGTTGAGTTTCTATATGATAACTCATACCAATCTGCTTTGAAGATGGCATCGTTTGAAGCACTGTATGGGAGAAAGTGTAAGACACCAATCATTTGGGATAGGTTGGAAGATAGGGTAGTCTTTGGACCTGAGATGATTTAAAAAATGAAGGAATAGGTTAAAATAATTAGGTAGAGATTGGCTATGGCCAATGATAGGTAGAAGAGATATGCTGATCTGAAGAGAATAACTAGTTAGTTTGTAGTAGGTGATAAAGTATTTTTATGAGTTAATCCATAAAAGATCTTGATTAAATTTAGGAACTCAAGAAAAAATTCTTCGATATATGTAGGACACTTCAATGTTTTATAATTGATCAATCTTATAACATATAGGATTGCATTGCCACCATCCCTAGCTCTATTGCATAATCTCTTCCATATATCTTATCTTAAGAAATATATAGCTGATTCTTCATGTGTTATATTAGAATGCCTTATAGGTTCTATATCTTAGGGTGGTTATGGTAGAACCAATTAGATTAGTTGACACTCGTAAACTTCATTTATGAAATAGAGAAGTGTCATAGTGCAAGGTCTTGTGGGACCAATTCTCTGAAGGTAGTGTTACTTAGGAGACTATGAAGAGTTCTACAGATTATTTCCACATTTTTTTTACTTGATTAATGCTAGATACTATGTTTTATTATATTAAACTCTATTTGATATTCAAAACTATTATTTGAATAAGTGTCGTCAGGATGATGACCAATTTTAGGGGGGAAATATGTTATATCCTAATTCTCTCACCTAAATTGATTTACCTATTTATCCATAGATTAATATTATATTTAATTTGTTTTTTTATTTTTAACTAAATCATAAGTCATATGTTGTTATGGGATAGAGGTGTGTTACTTAGATTCCATGAGTTCATTACTATGAGATGGATAATTAATAATTTTATACTTAATGATTATATTACTTGTTGTTATAGCATTGTTTTATGATTTATATCATGATGTATTTAACTAAATACCATATTGTCATGAGTTGGATATAGGAGAGTTCATCCCTTAGAACATAATGGAGGGAGAGAATCATTGAAGAGGGTGGCATAGATGGAGATAGTGAAGGATGATAGAGGAATTTGTTAAGACCCATGCACACACCACTGTTAGGTTGTGGAGCTAAAAGCTTCACCAAGATGCAAACATGAGAAGTTACAGAGGATGCAAAGTTGCAGGGAGTTGTTGAATGCATTGCAGAGAAACTGGCATCGGTCTGATCAATCGACGTCAGTCAGACAGCAATGGAGAAGCAACCGGCATCGGTTACCAGTCAGTTGACATCGGTCATGGAGGAGCTGACATCAGTAGCCTATGTGTGAACAGGCAGTTTGCATGTTGATCCCAAAGAGTCTATTTTGAGACTGTTAGTTTGCATGTTGAAAGCTAGTCTTAGTCTTGAGTTGCGTGTCTAATTATTGTAATTAGGTTAGTCTAATTATTGTAAGCATGAGATCTATATATGGACTCATGGGCTGTATTGTAAACTTGTAGCTAGTGAGTAAGAGAGCAATAAGCTCCTTTAGATAGAGAAGAGAGCAATGGTGCATTCCTCCCAGTGCCACAGTACCAAGGTGGGTACTAGTTTGGAGAATCAACAGGGTTCTTCGTATGTGTATGATCTTGGTCAACATGTGTGCATGACTTTCTATAGGAAATCTACAATGGTGAGTAAGGTCTAGTTATTTGCAGGTAGCAGCAAAGAGTAGGAGATCTACTTGGAGTACGGTTGTGTACTTGGTGTACTGGCAGCATGCTACTGACTGGTTGGAGAGGTGAACATCAATTCTATATTGGAGTTGATTGTTGTGACCAAGAGAGAGAGGGAAGAAGGTCTTGAGGTGTGGTGAACCTTTGAGGTGGAAGAAGAAGTGGCATCTTCTTTATTGTATATTCTTCTGAGTGATTATTAATACAATTGTGTATTATCTCTCAATTCCTGTGTTGTTTCATATTTCTAGTTACTTATTGATTCTGGTTAAATTCTGTGTTTAGTTACTAATACAAGAAGTAATCATATGTGCTCTAATTGGTAGAGCAAGATCCTGAATAGTGGGATCAAAGCATGTTTATTGTTCTAGGTTCCCTGACAAGTGGTATCAGAGCCTTGGTTGTAGGTTCAAGAGCTGATACCAACAAGTGGTATCAGAGCTTTTGGTTGGGTTGACTAACAAGTGGTTCAGATCTGGTAGTGTTTTTTGATTACAGGGCACTCACAGGGGTTTCAGATTGAGTGGGAGTATAGCAATGGTAGAAGAAAGTAAGCTACGAATGGAGAAAGTAAATAACACAAATGGTTTGATTGATGGAAAGAAAGAGTAGGTAAAAAGAGATTGTTGGTCAGTAGAAGATTAGTGCGTAGAAGCATATGTTGCAGGTAATGTTGCACAAGATGTTCTGGATAAAGTGGAATCTTTATTTAAAGATTCTTTTGCCTCTTTCCATGCAGCCCAAAATAGAGCATCTTTTCATGGGTATGTCTTGGGAGACTTTGGAGAGATTTATTCAGGGGTTGGAGATCCTTGTTAGATGATTGACGAAGGGGAAGTGAAGCTGAAATTACAGACGGATGACACACAGGTGGTGAAGGAAGTCATGTAGGTACCAGTCTTAGAGATGAGTCTAATTTCTTTAGGAAATTTGGGTGATGAGAGATGCACTGTAACTCTCACAGCGGATACACTTGAATTAGATGGTGGTAAGAAAGTAGGTATCCTTTATCTATCTACTTATATTACTGATTCACCTTCTGTTGCAAAGATGTGGCTTCGTAGGCTTAGTCACATATGTAGAAGGAGAATGCAGGTTTTGAAGTGGAAGTTAGATGTCTTTGATAAGCTAAAGAACTGGAAAGCCTTGGTGTTCATGGAGGAGATGATGGATAGAGATCAGGTGAGAGAACTGAATTATTCTGAGCAGAGCAGGGTTGATTTGATCAAGATTTTGATCCATGGAGAGCTCGCGGGTAAGAAGTTATCACTCACAGACAAACATAGGTACCGGCATTGGTCATACAGTAACCGACGTCAGCAATAAGAAGACCGATGTCAGTCATGAAGAAATCGACGTCGGTAGAAGGGACACCGGCGTCAGCCAGGGAAATGACGTCGACAGTCAGGGTCAGTACAGGGAGCTGACATCGATCAAAAATAGATTAGGAGATGGCCGAGATCAGTCACTGATACAGATGGTGGGCGGACAACAAGCTATTAACATGTCTCAAATGCTCATGTTGAGGTCAAAAAAGGTAAGTGAACCTCATATTCATTGTTCACCTTCTTTATATTACTTACTGATGGTCAAGAACCAGGAAGATGTGAAGAGGCAATGTAGGTAGAATCCAGATATAGTGGGAGCTTGGCATGGATGAGGAGTGTGAGTCCTTGGAGAAGAACTAAATAGGTATCTATTGGTAGAGTTTTCAGCTGGAAGTAAGCACTAAGAGACGAAATGGATTCCCAAGTTAAAGAAGAGAGTGGATGGATACGTGAGACAGAAGGCCAAGGTATATGGTCTTGAGGAAGCTGTAGGATAGTGGTACAGGTTTGACAGGTGGATGACTAAGCATGGCTTCAGTCAATGTCAGTGTAACTATTGTGGTTTTGTCTTACCAGGTGGATGATGAGTCACGACATTATCCAGTTACTATATGTGGGTAATTTGCTAGCAAGTTTTGTACATACAGGGATTTGATGAGCTAAAGGTAAGGTTAGTTCAGAGGTGTGTCATGAAGAATTTGGAGTAGTGAAATTCTTTGGCATAAGAGACATGGAGATTTGATCTCTAGTGGGAGCTGATGTGAAGACGGTGTTGGCGGGGTTCATGATGTAGGATGCAAAATCAGAAAGCACACCAAGGGCTGGAAAATTCAAGCTTAGCTTGAAACAAGTGTTCAAAATCACATGAGGTCTTGTGTAGACCTGAGTTTTTCCCAAGCAGTGG